>CABFWO010000020.1:376596-465651 GCA_902155825.1 Timema genevievae
TATATAAACCTTCATGCTAATGCGTGTACAGTTGTCATATAAGACAAATGTTCACTTTATAATCTTATACTAAAACATGTGTGATGTTGATGGATGTCGACGTTTTATGACCCCCGAACGCTAAAAAGTGGTTTTTGCAATCCCATTCACTTGTGTGTCTGTCTAACCCTAATATTAAAAGTAATTTACAAAAGGACGAAAAGAAAAAAAAATATATTTTCTCAAAATCATTATTTAACTATTTTGATTAAAATTCATATCTAGAGGCTAACTAATATTATAAATAAAATGGCTATTTTAATTTTCCTATGAAAATTAATTTTAAGGAACTTTACAGAAGCGGAAATTACAATATCTCTGCAACTTTTTGGAATACTAAATAACTTATCATTGAAAAATTATAGTACTATTCACAATAAAAAAATATTTCAAATATATTTTTATAGATCAAATAGTTTATAATATATTGGCAAATATATTTATTCAATTTTGTGAGCTTTAGTTGTACAGAGATATTACTTAAGTCTTAACGTAATACTTCTCTAATGCCATAAAGTAGTATTTCAAAAAGTTGATGTTCTTTTTCCTTTAACCTCTTAGGGGAAATGATTGTACAGCAATAATCTATCTCTATCATTTTAGAGTCAATAGTCAATATTTACCTTTTTGAATTGGTCAACATTTATAAATGAGTAATTTGTTATCAATACGATGACCTGAAGCTGTAAAACTCTTAATAAAATAGCTAACGTAAGGAAACAGGATGAAGACAGTGAATTTAGGAAAAGTCAACAGCCTTACCCTGTATTTTTATGTTCTATGTATTCTCACCCATCCGGGATATACGCATAATTACACCATTGGGGTAAGGATAAGTAAGGATAAGTAAGGTAGAATTTAAAAGAAATATACTCGCATTTTCTTGCAGAGAGAGAAGAAACAATTTAACAAAACTCCGAATACCCGGCCTGGATTTTAATTATAACCTCTCTGTAACCGGAAAATAAGACTATACGAAACAATCACTTTTGTTTTTGTACCCTTCATCGCACATACCTAGCTATTCATACCTAAACAAATAACATAGGATGTCATGACGGGAAGTTTGGAGTTTGAATCTCGGTCGGGTGTAGAAAGGATTTTTTTTTCTAAATCGTTTTCCATTCTTAACTTCGTAAAAATTCGGCCACTACTATTCTAAATTCTATCTTCTCATCCTACCACATCAGCGTAGGTGAAATAATCAGAGTCTAATGACTAAAATTTTTAATTTAAATTAGAAACAGTATGATTGCTAATTAATTAATAAATAAAAGTATTATATATTAATATTTAAGATAAATTGCGGAAACAGACACATAGCTTGAACTAAACGCAAATTCATGATACGAATTAAACCTTTTAACCATTTACAAAATTATTGTGATCTGAACTTATATGTTTATAGTTTACACGAAACAAAATTACAAACTCAATTAGCCTACTTATGTTTTGATACAGTTGGTTCTAAATAAATGGTGCCAAATATACTGCAGACACGTTTCATGCCGACACTGTTAATATAACACTTTACAATCACGCACATTTTATCATGTGTTCAAATATACAGTAGTTTAGTACAGTAATTCAGTAAATTATCCGTAAATATTAATGTTTCCTCCAGTAAACAAGTATAGAATAGACCTATTATTTATCATGTGATATACCCATTACATTTCTTTAAAAAAATAATTTAAGCTATTTTAAAACCAATTAGAATTTTTCAAAATCAGCTCTCAGTGAACCACCCCTAATTTTAAAGATATAAATAAAATGACGATTTTGTCTTAACGTCTTAATATAAAGTCTGAGGTACTGACAGACAAAATTATTACCAAACCATGAGTTTGGGGTCACAACCATCATCAAGATCTCGAGGTTAAATATTCCACGATTACAATATTTATTTATATGAGACAATAACAAACTACTAACCAACAGATGGATCAGTGACCAGAAAAACTATTTAAATTTGAAAAAGAATTTTTTCCAAACAAACAATTAAATAATTTGTATCTTTCATATAAAAATAAGATATATCCAGTGACGGCTGTATTTCTAGTCATAGCTAGTTTGCATCTTCAAATCATTTTTAATATCTAGTGAGCAACGAGATTGTTTTTCCAAATGTTATTTATCACTAGGATTTTGCTATCCAATTCCCACGCTTATTATTATTATTATTATTTAGACGTAGAACATACTGATTAAAAAAAACTTAAGAATTTCAATAGCAATATTTTTTATTTGAAGCCAGATTTTAAAATATTAATGAAAGTCTAGAAAAAATGGTTTAACACCAAATGGTTTCTATAGTAATTTAATAATTGTGTATCACCCAGCTTATATTATTCCTGGCGTTATTATTAGTAATACAATCATCGCGTCTTACTACCCGTTCGGGTTATACGCACTTACGCTAATGTGTAACGGTAGGGTGATAGTGAGATGAAATGGAGGACCTACAGTTTTACGTGGTATCCGAACCACGGTGGAGGCCTGGCATTCCACACATTCATAAGTTGTAATTAATACACGTCTTGTCAGAGGTGAGGGAAGGGTTTGGATATCAGATAAATCTGTGCCGGGACCGAGGATTGAACCCCGGACCCTCAGCACAGAAGTCTGACACCTTACCCCTAGACCGCCAGAACTGAAGTTATTGTTTACTGATCATAGATAAGGGGTGTTTTTTTTAACCCGAACAAATATTTTCCAATATAGTTTAGTATGATGTGTTGCTTAGCAAAATAGGTAAATTTGACTAGGGTGAAGTGATAGTAATAGTGCTGAAAATATAAATAAGTGGTACAAGGGAAACAGGGGGAAAGTGAAGTTCTTACTAAATCTAGCTAGTACTGCCATCTGTTAGGCAATCATGATACCTTTTCAATGCACTTTGAATTATGGCTAAAGGAGGTATCTGTATTATTTAAATTAAAAAATTTTTATATTTTTCGGGGTCTTCAAGGTTTGAGATATAGACTAAAACTGATGTTCCTGTAAAGCCTATGTAGAGTGACTTTCCCCCTTGTTCCTATATACCCTTTAAATAATCTGGTCTTCCAAGTTTCTCTAATTATTTTGAAGGTTGACATGATATACCTCAACGTGATTTAGTAAAAAGTTATAATTTTTTATGCATTTCACCATCTTATTCATACTAGTATATTAAAACCACTAATGTGATAAGAATGAGGAAGATGGAATTAAAGGAGATATTTTCGCATTCTTATGAATGAGGAGTTGGAGCCTATTCAGGAAAAAATACCCATCCTCTTCACAAACTAAAAGGAATTCGAACCCCATCACCTGCAAGCAAGATTTACTTAGCTTGACATTTAAACTATGCGGCTACCAGCACGGTTGATGAACTCACTTACGTCATCAGTTTTTGAAATTATTAAATAATAATTGAATTATTAAATTAACTGTAAAAATGAAGATCATAATTATGCTGAAACTTCTAAGTGGGTGCTCTCCTAGGCTACTTATTAACATAAACGATCTAATTATTAAAGACTGACCTTGGCTTTGTTATGGAAAAACACAACACCAAGACCCCATACCATGTGCTTATTACTTAGTTAAACGAATCAAGACAAATCTCAGAGTGGTTAATTTGTAGACCTTTTTGGAATCAAACACATTAGATCACTATGTAAAAAGTGAGCTCACTAAATAAATGAAACAAGATTCTGGACCTACGTTAAGTCATATGAGGATAAATCCTCTATTAATAAAGCACATGTTAAGTATTACATCTATAATATCCTTTAAATGTTATATACAAAAAATAATGAAGGTATAAATTTGTGTTGGTTTGGTTATGAAAATATGATAATTAGCACACTTTTGATATACTTTTAAAATTAAAATTTTAACCCAAATGAAACATTTCGTTTTAAACTTGTCATCCCGATTCTGTAATCGAAAGAGAATATCTCAATTTAGTCTGAACTTTGCGAGTTTGTATATTCATCACTTATTGATCTTCCCTCCCACAAACGTTAAACGTGGGTAGCGCCAGGATGAGAATAGCTGTTTCAAAAACCCGTCTACTTCCCTCTTCTTTCACCATACTTCCATTCACCCGTGTTAATCAATTATTAGAGAGTACTCCCACCAATGTGACCTTTACCGACAAGCTTTAATAAAAATATAGATGAGCAACATTGCAATTATAAATATTTATAAACACCGAAAATAACCATTTTCTCTCCAACTAATATTGAATGGATTATATATTTAAACTGTGATTTTTTTATTGGAAGCTTTCTTTCAACCATCAACATCACTAACAATCATATTTCCCTCTTTAATAGTTCCGTCTATGTTAAAAAAAAGATGAAAAGTATTTATTATTATTATTATTATTACTATTATTATTATTATTATTATTATTATTATTATTATTATTATTATTGGCATTCTAAAAATATGTCTTATTTGATATATTAATTATTATATATTTCATCCTAAATATTAACAAATGCTTTCATTAATACTTCCTTGTGGATTTTGGTATACTTTATTTTTACATTAATAAGTAGAAATACTAATAATATAAATACAAATTAATATATTTTCCCTCGTTGTGGCAATATGAGTAAAGTTTTCTATGAAACTCAGACTAGAGTACTTAAATTATTGTATTGAATAAATCCAAATACGCACAATAGATGTGTACGCAGATTAGGTGGTAAGGCTTGTATGATTTGTTTTTCTGGTCACAGAGAGGTTTAGATTTGAATCCCGGCAAGGTGTATTTTAGATGAAATTTCCAAAATGGTTTAGCACTTCCCCTATCGGCTATTAAAGGTGTATTTTGTCTAAGCATTTACCTATTTCATCCTTAACCCATCAGTAGGATTAAATTAGGATAGCCTTGATGAGTAGTAAGACACCGTGCAAACAAACAAAAAAATTAAATTTATAAAAAATTCAAAAGATCGGACTAAAATATGATTTGAAATAAATATTCTTAAAATATATTTTTATATAAGAAATAGTTTTGATTAATTTAAAAATTAATGTCTATATTTTAAAAGACAATATTGACCGAACATGGGCCCATCCAATACGAGAGCCAATTTAAATATCAATATTAAAATAAATCAACGAAGAAAAAATATTTAGGGAAAAGTGTATTTGCCTAGGAGCACACTACATAGTATGATTCTTGTAGGATTCAACTTTAAGAGAATAAAAACACAATTTTTGTGGTCAACTTTGACAACATTTAACTATATTTTACTCTAACAGCCAAATGTTGTTAATGTTGCCCACCCCCAAAAAAAGTTAGTAATATTAATGGTGTTATTTTATGGGTATCGGTAATATCTATCAAAAGTGAAAGCTGCAAATAGAATGATTTGAATTATAAAAATTGTAAATTTTTAAACAATCATAGAACTATATTTTTTTTTAAATTTGACTTTTTATTATTGTGGATTATTCCTATTAAGGTGGGGATTTAGGGAACAAGAGAAAAGGTTAGTGTTTTTAAAAATTTTATAGCAAATTAATTTTTTGGCTAAAACAAATAAAACATGGCTCCAGTATAAACAAAGAGTTTAATGTTATTCATATTATTGTGATATCAAAAGTTAATGAATGAGCATACCAGTACTATCCCGTTTCACTCTTACTCTGCAGTACAGGTCTTATGGAGCGCGCAGTTGCCAGATCTCACCCACTCGAAACAATTGGACAACTTTTACATTCAAACTTTATACACGCTATGAAGTTTGAGCTGTCAAGAATTGTGTATTATTCTGTTTATTAACATATTAATGTCAATTTGATATACACCGTACACTGTCACCTACAATGAATAGGTTGGAGATCGAATCCTTTCAAAGATGGTCTTCCAAAGTACATAGGCTTATAAAATAATATTCCCTGTTTGCATGTGAATGTGTGTGCACTTTTATAAACAATTAGGCCTACCTAATTCATCTTTACTATAGTAAAAGCTAAAACTCAATAATCAAAATAATAACAAATTAATATACAATAGTTTTATAAATTAAAATACTGGTCATTATAAAGGAGGGAGGATTCTAAAATTTATTCAAGCCTTCTATGTAACGTAAATAACATATTAGTTTAAACCTAAAAAATACCTTTATGCTTCATCGCTGTCCCCGCACAAGGGCGTGACTCCATCAATTGTGAAGTAGTATTTAGTGGATGGTCCAGGTAGCTCAAAGTTTTGAGAGTGAGTAGGTGGACTTTTGGGTTGAGGAGATGACACAGGGGACGATGAGGATGATGAAGTTAATCTTATTAAAAACTGCTCCTCGTCATCCTGCAGCTCATCTGCTTTCCACATGTCATTTTCAATTTTTTTGACGTGATTTACATAATTGAACCAGTTTTCTATAGAAACCTTTTCATACGCTGCAGCTATTAAAGGCCTCATATCTTTAACCTTAAAACTAGTATTGTTCATTTTAATAAATGTTTTTACCTGAGCCCACACCATCTCTATAGGGTTAAGTTCACAGTGATACGGAGGCAAACGAATGACTTGTCGATCCACCGCCTTCGCCATCTCATCCACTTTGTATTTTTCAAATTTTTGTTTGTGTTGCGAAACCAAATACAGCATTTCCCGTTTCAACATTTCGTCATCAACATCAATGTTCTTATGGATAAGCCACTCAGCTATTTGAGCTTTACGCCATGATGTGGTCGGGATCGCTTCACACCTTCTGCTGTGATAGGCTGCATTATCGATTACGATAACAGCTCCTTCAGGTGTATTAGGAAGTAATTGTTCTGAAAACCACTTTTCATAAACGTCACCATCCATTTCGTCATGAGAATCTGCTGTGTTTTTCTTGCACAAAAACGTGAGTTCAGCACCTTCAACAAAGCCATTGTCATTTCCAGCATGAACCATCGCAAAGCGTGGTCCGCGAGCCCGTGGTGGCTTCAGTCCCGTGCTTAACCCCTCAAGAAATGCTTGCCGAGAACTCTGAATGGTTGTATCTTTCCACTCCTTGGAAACGCTATGTCCAACATTTACCCATGATTCATCTGTATAAATAATAGGTCTACCTTCAGCTCTGAACTTCTTAATATCCTTCAAATACTTATGACGCCACCTAATAATGTCATCCCTTTCAATGAAAGCACTCTTGTTACCCCTTCGTTCATACTTAAAACCCATCTCCTGCAAAAATCTGTATAAGGTAGCTCGTGAGAAATTGGGCAATGTGTCGTCTGCGTTTACCCTCGCTAAAATAATACTTAAAGTAGGGGGCAAGTTGTCGAAAAACATGGAATGGACAAGACGACGAACACCACTTTGTACAATAGCATCGTATGTGCTCGTTCTTGAATTTTTTTGTTTCCCTTTTCTCTTTTGTTTTCTTTTTGAAGGAGTCCGCAAAGGACCACATTTTTGTTCCTCTCTTAATGCGTAAATAGTTCTTTCAGAACATTTCGTGGCTTTACATGTTTCCCTAACCGCTTTGGTGACATTCATTGTCTTAGTAAAATAATTGAAAACGTTCATTACTATTTGACGTTCTTTGCTTCTCAGTATACCTATGCTATGCAATTTTCTTTTTACTGTTTCCATGATAAATAATTTTAAAAACTAACACTAAACACTATGAATCAATAGTCAATAATATATAAAATGATAATCCCATATAAAGTAAAATATATTATAACTAAAAATATAAGGAATAATTAAAATATAATATGATCAAACGTTTGATCCAAATAACAATTAAACCACCAAACACTCTTAGCACTCTGTACGCCAAAATAATGACCGTAACCCGTAACACAAGACTAATGGATCACAACTGGAGAGAGGCTTCTTGGATGTATTTCAAACAGCTGTGCTTTGCTTTTCCAAGAGGACTGTCATCAGTAGGATTCATTGGTGTGAAGTCAGCAGGGTTATATTTATGTTTACAAGGAGTGCTACGCCTGAAGACTGTGCTTTGACTTTCAGCATTTTACACTGATTTAAATCAATAATATAACAGAGTAAAGTGGCTGAGAGTATGTGCACGAGTATTTTCCTGAAACTATGGAAAATAACTGGTTAAAATCAACCTCAGATAATTATTTTGTATTAGGTGGATGTACTTTTCAAATAAGTTTATTATATCAACACACGACTTACAAACTACCCTAATACTAATAAAACACAACATCCAGTCCCATAGCCGACAATTTACCAAAGATAAATCTCAGACCATACCAATATCAGACCTCTATCTCAGTTGGCTCACGCTCTAACGACTGTGCTAAAGTGTTTAATTAACGCCAGTGAACTCGACCAGGATTCGAACCCGGGCCTGATTAGAAACTGTGGCAAAATGTAAATGCGAGTGTAAAATCTTAGACCTCTGTGGGTAGTTGGTTTCTTAATTCAAAAGCATAGTTTAGTATAATTTGGAGCTACATATATAATGTATTCTCAAATTTTTAACATTGCCTTGGCAAGTACTATAGAACCTTGTTTATTAAACTATAATTACAAACTAAGATGAGTATAGTGAATGTTTAAGTGGCGGAACCTTGTATTTTGTGAAACAAATATTATCAATTATGATGTGGATGGGATGAACTAACGCTTCAGTTTTCAACGCTACAACTGTATAACATTACGCTGCTCTTTAAGACCGGACAGAGCTTAAAGTGAACTACACCCTCTTCAACTTCAAAACGCTACCACGCATAAATGGGGGGTGCTATTGGCCCATAGTTTTTTTCAAAAATAAATATGATCTTTTCTTATAATTTCTTAAACATAATGTACCCAAGCAAAATCAAAAGAAAAAAAGTTTCCAACAAGACAACTTTTTCATGTTTTACTTTTAATATTTCAGGAGGTATAATACGTTTTAATTTTTTTTTTAGCATTGTATTAAAGATATTCCTTTCAGAGTTTGCAGACGTTGTTCATAACTATTATAACAGCCACCATAAAATTACTAGCTTTTCCACACAATTGTAACTAGACTTATGACGTGATACATTTGGAACCTCATAAAACTTTGACACAATGCATATTTTCGTATTTTGAAAAAAATAGTGATTTAAAAACATCTATGGTGGTTTAAATTGATTTCACAAGATGCATAAATGTATGTTCATTAATATGCTATGCTTATTTCATAGAAATAACGACGTTAAAATGTAAGATACAAAATGGCAACTCCGCTTGGTAGAAAAAGGACAGCGCTAACGGAGAGATCAATGGGTTGGAAAGAGATGGTAATAGTCCATAAGAGCCTGTACTGCAATTTGAGAGTGAAACGGCCTATAGATGACAAACTTTTTCAAATGAAGAGAACAAGTTGTCATTAAATTCCAGGACATCCTTGACAGATACTCAAGAACTGTTGATATCACCATGTGAAGAAAATTAAATTATATTTTTACTGGAGATTTATTTGACTTCTTTTGACAAAAAAATAGTTTGATACTATTAATTAAATGGGGAAATACATTATTAAAGCCAAAAACCCTCTCACAATTGAACTCTTCTACATCAAATTCCTCCATAAAAGAGACAATTAAGTGACAGCTCCCCAATATCAACAAATGAAATTCCTAGGGGAAGGGGCAACAAAAGATTGAATAATTAATTCAAATGTACAGTGAGCAGACTATTTTTAGGTAAATCAAAAGTATATTATAATTAACGTTTCATTTTAATTTTATGTTCAGGAATCTAATATATTACTAAAAAAGTGTTATTTTATTTGTTCAAGTATGTAATTCAGTTTCATTTAATATAGGCTAATTTAATCACGACGAAGAACCTTTTTTTTGATAGCAAATTTCATTCTTGTATTTTTAAATTAAGTGATAAGCTACAACTCAACTTGTCAATTATGACATCCACCGTGTACTGATTATGGGTGAGTTGGCGGGGGGGTGAGTAAGCGAGGGGTTGTTCAATGAACAATAATGTTACTCCTTTTATCTATGTCCCCAATTATACAATATACAAATTGATGTTACTTGACCCAGTATAAATATAGAATGTCCCGTGATGTTTAAAACATTTCACTGTAGATATAATAATTATAAATTATAATAATATTCCAAATTTTGTTTATCTGCATGTTTGGTACTTCAAATAAATCAAAATGTATTAATTTTTTTCTATTATCGATTAAGTACTTTTGTTTAATGTGGCCTTAACTTTTCGAGTTGACAGATTTTGTGAAAAGGTAAAATAGCTTGACCCAAGTTAAATAAATACTTTTTTTTTAATTATGTCCTGAAATATATATATCTGTAACATATTTTTATACGAGTATATAATTTATTTAAAACTAACTAGGTCGATATTAGCCAAACAGTATTCTTATTGAAATCAGATCAATGACTAGAAATAAGTTTGATTAAGTGAATACAATATAAAATATCTTTAAAAAGAAATATACATATACTGAATACTATTCCAAATATTTCACATCACTTAACAATTTTTTAAATTTAGTTTTTAATCTCTCATTATGATATCCACTTAATCCCGTAATCACATTTGATTCACGAACATTTTCTTTATAAAAAAAATTGATTCCAAAATCAATTAGAGGTAATCATATACTATATATCAATAAATGAGATATGAATCCAAACTAGTAACGAATTAATCGTCAGTATGATTGAAAATGTTTAGTGTTAATTGATTAATATTAACCACAACATTATTCAAATTTAAAAAAAATTGTAAAATAATTACTATTTTTATTTACGGAACATTACACAATTTTTAAAATAGAAATGCTAGGTTATGTTTGTTAATAGTGGATCTAACTCTAACAACAGGAATCGTAATATCCACTTCATATGGAGGATACAGTTGCTTATAATGGTATAATGGTTCATGTTAAGGTTTATTATATTAACATTATGGTTTACTTTAGAAATTTAAATCACAAAAAAAAAGTTCATAAAAGAGGATATGAAATATGTTTTAATCAACATTCAGACACAGATAAACTACTATCATTTTATTTGATCAATTTAATTCATCAATACTTGTAATATATTGACCTTTACTTTTAAAATATGTTCCATTATAGCTTCAAGAAACTTAATGATGGCCCTTCACGTTGGATTCAAACATCCCTTCAACTCTCTACCATTTCCATAGCGTGACAACATTTCTATATCACCCCCTTACCCTGTCCCACTTCTCCCCTCATACCAGTGGGCCGTGTGACCACGTCCCACCCCTCCCATCGTCACCCGACTATCCCACGGGTCAGAGTTTAAAACCACCCAAAGTCGAGGTCATCTGTATCTCATAGGTTAGCAAACGTTCATAGGTCGACGATGTTCAACCTCTGCGACACTTAATCACCCGTCCTGGGGTTATTGCTGCCAAATTGTTTGGGAAACTCGTTATGGTAAAACGTATGAGTCAAGACCTCCCTCGTGCCCCCCTCTTCAACACCCCCCTACACACCCCCATCTAGCGAACCCTGTACCATGAGGTCAAAATCAACCAAGCGAATCAATGTTTGTGATATTTAAATTGATTTTCCTCATTAACGCGTTGCTTACTCATACAAAAAACGAGATACTTAGAGATCTTTAGAAAGAATTCAATGGACAGCATTTTTTTATTTTATATAATTAAATATTTTTTCACATTTGAATACCATTTGAATGAAATGGGAACAATGCGACTATCTGCTATCTTTAAAAGGGAATGAATAATAAAATAAAATAACCAAAGAATACTTTTTATTTTAAAATACCGTCTGATTCAGACGATTTTCAGTTAGAGATGTGAGATAAAGAGTTTGTAAATATCCCTTTAATTTTTTTCCGTTTTGGAAAATTGTCAATTATATTTATCTATAAAATATTCCAGCTATTTAAATTTAACAAATTAAATCGAGATTTCCCTTTTTTTTTATCTTAAGGACGGTAACACCAGATATATTATCCCATGAGCTCCAATAAAGCCATTATAGAGATTTTAGTTATTACACTCACATTTATATTAAATTGCACTTAGTAGTTGAACGTGTCACTAACGTTGAGCTTACTGTACACCAGATATGTTAATACTTAATTAATATCATCAAACCCTTAACAAACTTATCCCCTTTAATCCAATGATATGAAAATAAAATTCTGAAAAAGATCACCTCTAATTGCCCTTATTTGTCTAGATTTGGTATTTGCAATATCAGTTTTGCCCTCTCCCCCACACCTTCCTACTTTTAGGCCCTATCTTAAGCAATTATTTGATGCCTTTGTGTATGCAGGGTGTTTTTTTAAAAGGGTTGAGAGCTTTAGAATATTGTAGTAGGCACTACTCATTAGAATGATTAAAAATTTGTTAGTAGCTCTAGGTTCACAAACCAGCTCACAGAGATACAGGCAATTTTGTCTTTCGGTAGTAACAGTTTTCTTCATCGCCGCGTCCTACCATCCGTTCGGGTTGTACGCTTATGAAATTAGTTATACTGATATTTTTATGGATGAGGAAGGTTATATATCTTAGAGGACGTATACCCGCATTTGCGTGGAAGGTAACTGGAAAAACCATTTTGGAAAACCCACCCTTAATACACTCGGTCGAGATTCGAACCTCGATCTCCCCATCATCTTCAGTCTAGTCTACTACCTTAGGCCTTGCGGCCACCGTAGAGGGTTAGTAATAACAAAAATTAGAATTGAAATGAAATTTATTTGGGTTAATATGGCAAAGATTTATTAAAAATATGTGTTCTAAGTGTTGTTCTTCCATTTGCACACAAATTTCACATCCTCATTAGACTGTTGCGTGCTTTTTGAAAAGTCCCTGGCTTTATTAGAATCATCTGAAAACCGTTTTCAGCTCGCTGTTGAATGTCTGATGAATCATTTATTGAATACTGATACACTCAACTCTTTAAGTATCCTCTTACAAAAAATTCCAACTCCATTAATGTCAGCGGTTTTGGGGTGGGGTACATTTGACTGGACCTCCTCAACCTAACTTTTCTTTTATCTCTGTATGTGTTGGTTTGTGATCCTAGGTTTACTTAGACATTTTTACTTATTTTAAAAAGTACTTCAATATTCTAAAGTTCTTAACACTTGTTTTTTTAACAGCCTGTACATGTAATAGGCTCTAGATTTCACCTAACCCAAATACCCATACCCCTCTTAGTAGGCCACAAGCCACCACTGCGGAAAATTTTCATCTCTAGTTTCAGTAGGTATAAACTGTTTTAAAAAATAATTCTCTTTTAACTTTTTTTTAAAGGAGAGTTTTGTAGAAAATGTGTATAATATTAAATGATAGTCCATGAAAGTATTTTAAAAAAACACTTGTTTAATTGAAAGTAAAATTAATTGGTCTGCAAAATTCTTTAGGAAAACAAAACTAACACATTTTATATATTTATTATAATTTTCTGGGCTTCTAAATTGCTTAGAATTAATTTTTTATATAAAAAAGTGTTCACAGGTGAGTTATATTTCTGTTAGATATTTTTAGGATTTTATATCTATGAAACACTTTTTAAAATGTGCTATTAACAGTTATAAAATAATATATAATATTTAATCATATTCAGTCAATAGTTTTAGTAATAAAATCTATATAGATTTGTCGAGTAGTAGAAATGCTACTACACATTTATATACACTTTATTTCTTGCCATACATAGAATTGATAACATATTTTAAAAGTTTGCCTATAAATTATTATTTCAAAAGTTTGTGTGATGACATTCAGTACCAAGTCAGAAAATGGCAAGGGATAAATATTTAACCGAATGTTCTCATAACCAATTCAAGCCACTTTCACCCAAAAGTTTTAAGTTGACGTCATTTTATCGATTAATCTGATCAAGGAGAAACGGCTTCTACTTTTAATAAAACATTATTCTCTAACACAAAGTTTAACTCTACCTTCTTTATTTTGATTATAAAAACGAACTAAAGTTTAGCCTGCTGCGTAAAATACAAGAAAGAGCATGCAAGACCCATAAAGAGGGGTGTATTAGAAAAACGTTTAGTTTGGTTGCCGAATAAAGCCACAATACGTTGGAGTTGATTCACTCTACTGCAACCTGGTTCATTTCAATCAGATTCATACCCCTCCTTTTCCTTCTACAAAAAAGACCATTGGCTCTCTTTTGTAAAGAAGTGCTTGGAGCGTGGTGGAGATTAAACTAACGCCGAGCCTGCTTTACGTTTTCCTTTAATACAACGCACATACTATGCATTTTTTATTTCTTTTATATCAACATTGCTCAAGAAACCCCGTATAAAACACATTGAATATGGGAATTACGTTCAACATAATGGAGTTCCAACTTGGTTGGGAAAGGAAAGTTTATATACCTCTAAAATTACACGGTCCTTGTGTACTAATTCTAATTTACATATTAGAAGGTAGAGTGCGGTGAAAGCAAGATACTTCCATTACGTCATCAATCAAAACTAATAGCTCCTACTTATAGCTTTAAGTTTGTGATTATTGTTTCGTGGGATTATCTAAGTTGTAATACATTTATTTTTTAATGTATTTAAAATTCAAATAATTTTCATTATTCTAATAAAATAGAAAAAATAATCTTTCTTCCCTTTTCGTTGAGGAAATATACCAATGAAAGAAAGATAAAATACAGTTGAAATTCTCTTTTTAAAAAAAGGTATATTCAATAAAGTAGGCACCTAACGAGAACATGGCACTTTTTTTAATGGATAATAGTCTGTACTAAAATATATTTAATTACCTATACAGTATCTTTTAAGTAAAATGAAATAAATAAACAAAGCTTTCAATGTTAATTAATGAAGTTTAAAAAAAAGTTATTATAAATTTTTTCAAGGGATTTTTATTTCTAGCTTTTCAACATCTCCCATGTTTGAAAAAAAGCACCTCATACAATGGTATACTTTGATTATGAAAAATGTATTATTTTATTTTTAGCAGTCTTTCTCTTCTTCATACTGCTGTAGAATTTCCTTTCCTAGGTATCGCTTTCATCTTTATTTTTAAAAAGATTTAGAATATGTATACTATTAATCTCTCTCGTTTTATATATATTATGTAAAATTGGTTGTGTGTTTTAGCCCCTCTCCATTTAAACAATAGTGGAATTTTATTTTCTGTCACTTTTACTTTCATCTTTAAATGGATATAAAGTATCCATATATATCTATTTCGTCTTCCTCTTCATATAGATGTCCATTTATATTTTTTAATACAATTTCTCTTTCCTTTAAACGGCTATAGAATTTTCTTTCCTGTATATTTTTATTTAACCTCTAAACCATGGCAAAGCTTAATTTTCTAACAGATTGCTCTTTAGCTGTCAATGGTTGTGGAGTATTAGAACCACTTTTATTAAGATTTTCTTCTTATCAGTAAACAGATACAAAAATATAAACTTATACATTTTTACTGAATACTAATTAATTTTAGTATTTGTTAATGTTGGAAAAATCTCCTTTTTTATATGTCCATATTATTAAAAAGTTTATTGTCAATATTAGTGCGATTTATATTTAACATATGTAACCATTGGCTGAATCATGTATGCACAAGGGTAATGTACCATTCGTTTATCCTGTAAGGTAACAAGATAACCTTACATTATTCCACCATGGGGAAGCTTATAAGACTGCTAATTTTCAGGGTGAGCAGGGTGTACATTTAAAAACTAAACAAATATGGACTCTTTGTTTTTATTTATTAATCTATTTTATCTTTTAGATTCCCACTGGTTCCTTTACTTACTTACTTAATCTATGGCGTTAGGAACTCGAAAGTTCATTGATGCACGTTAAAAAGAAAAAAACCGAGGAAGCCACCACTAATCTTCTTCAGAAAGTGTTCCATGAATCAAATTTAAAAAGTCCTATTTTCTTCCAAGTCCAAAGAGAAAACTAATACATTAAAACAAAAGATAAAATGTTGGTATATGTCAATGAATATGAAAAATGTTTTTTCTTAAAAGAATTAAAATGTTTATTTCTATCTGTCAAAATTGAAATGCGCGCTAGTTTCAGGTGTTTATATAACCTCTTTTTTCTTTCTTCTTTTACAATCGCGAGACACGCCACTCACTTGTTTTACCAAATCCGCGCAGTGTGCATGCCTTGAAATAAATCATGGCCGACATTGAAAATAAATAGAAGAGTTAACAAACTTCTTAGAAGGATAATTAATATGTTTAATAAAAGGTAAGTGTTCTTCCTTAGGTCAAAACTCATTATTTAAATGATTTAAAACAGTGTTAGACGTTCTTCCTTCCGTCCTTTTATTTTTTTGAATGGATGTTAATAGTATTATTTGTCACGCCAGCAACACAGCGCGATAAGCTGCGGCAGAACTTTAAAGTGCATCATTTAAAATGAAAATAAATTGGAAAGCATTTACAAAAATTAGAAAAATATAAGGAAATACATGGTAAGGTGGCAAATAACGTTACAAGGTCTATTTCCATTGGGTTTGCCAGTCAATACCTTGAACAAGGTTCAACAATCTCCCATTGGCGCTACATATCCTGCTCGCCGTAATCTACGATAATTGATTACTTCTGCAATGTCTTGTGACGAGTACGGGGTATGTAACTCCTCATTATCTAACAACCTTCACTCCCCAGTATTATAATATATTTTTGGACCAAATATCTTCCGTTGCCATCCATTAAAGTGTTAAATGTAAAACAAATATAGAAACTCTTTTGAAACTAAATTGTTGTGTGTTAGTTTCTCCAGGCAAGGTATCTTTTTGTCTTTTACGTAGGCCAATATATTGGTTTTAAATCATATAGACCTAAAATAAACACTAAATTGTTTTTATATTTTATAAACTTAAGCAATACCTGTGTTATTGAATTAAATAATATTGACGTCTTTTTGTGTTAATTAGGAGACATTTGTCAACAAATTAACTAAACTAATTTAAAATGATTAAAAGCACGTGGTTAGACAAATTATCTACTAGAAGTATATTATGCAAAGTCGGTTTTATTTAACTAATGAGTCATACGCCTCGGTGGCCGCATGGTCTAAGGCACCAATCTCATTACACTAAATTGCCGATGACAAGAATATCGTGGCTCAATCCCGGCCGGGTCTACTGTGGGTTTACTTTCTAAAATTGTTTTACAGACCCCTCCACGCAAATTCGGGTTCATATCCTCAAATATAACCTTCCTCATTTTTAAAACCACTAGAGTAATTGGTACACAAGCGTATAGCCCGAACGTGTAAAAAAGACGTGGTGCTAAAAAAAATTAATGGGTCTAAAAATGTATGTATCTGCATTAACATTCAGATTGCACCAAATAGTTATAAAAAAAATTACTTATACGTTTAATCTGTAAAAAGAGTGAAAATGATATTTAAAATGTCAATAAGTTTTGATAAAATCGCTACTAACGATTTATTCTAAAGGTTAGGATTGGGGAAGGTAGTTTTTGAGGATATCCAACAGCTCTCACGTAAAGAGAGAATGTGAAACTGAAAACTAGAATTATAAATCACATCTGGAAAACCCCCGCATATATTAGAATATTAGAATATTAGTATATATGATAATAGTTATATTAGAATTTCATGGCCCCCCTTCCCCATTTCAGATAGTACAAGAATGGCAAACCTTACGAATTTTATCACGTGACCACCAGTGCAGATGACACGTAACTATATAGGACTACATTAACCAACTTCGGTGGCCACTTGTTTTAAGGCGTAACTTTCGCCATAGACTTGATTGCCAATGACGGAGAGATAAGGGTTCGCATCCCAGTCAGGTGTATTGAGGGTGTTTTAACCTAAATGGTTCCACTCTCCCTCCACACAAATGCAGGTACACTTACTCTAAATTCAAACTTCCTAATCCCTAACACAATGGCGTTATTAGTACATAAGTCCGAACGGGTAGTAAGATGCTGTGCGATACAAATATATATATATATATATTACACATTAACAGGCGATAAATTTCGGAAACAAGAATAAAAAAACATTTTTGGTGATATATATATTTATTTAGCATCCCATGATAGACTACAGTCCAGTTTTCAGAGCAAGGGAATTTAAGAAAAAACAAAATACTTTATTGAAGACAAAATTAAGGTATTGTTAGTTTTTTACTCTTATTTGATAGGTATTGATAATGCATAATAAATGTGTATTTAGCTGTCAGATTAGGCCCTTCCCTTGAAAATTGGACTGTATATACCTAGTTTAAGTATATGAGAAAGTAAAACCAAGTTTGTGTGTATGCAACTTTAGTGTCTACACAAGACTAGACAACTGCCTTTGGAAGCGAGGGCTCTCAGCTTAAAGGAGCATGCTAAATGTTCCTCGTAACAAACTCCTCTTTTAAAAACTTTTATTATCCAACCCTTGATTTATCGTCGTCGAGAATAGAAGCTGGTGTTTTCATTTTAATGATAAATGTTGTCTAAAATTGCCCACAATATATTTCATGGGTGTATATAAATTACTTTAGATGAAATAATTTAATTAATTTATGCTCCATGTTTTAAAACACCCTTTTAAATATTGTGGTGGAAATTTGGAGTTAGGAATATAGTTCACTTTTTTAAAATACAATTTTATTCGTATTTAATTTTTAGTATGAACTGGCGAAGTTAATTAATTAGCTTGGAATATTATTTTTATCTATTTAATTTATTTCAATGATCCACGTAAACTAAAACTGTTGAAACAAAAACCAGATATAAGATTATTCTCGTAAACAGAGCTTTATTACCTTTCCGGACCTTCCACTAATTTGGACTTATTTAGAGATGCATATGGTAGCATTGAGAGGAAATGTATCTACATTTGCGTGAAGAGTAAGGTAATTTTAACAATTGTTTAATTATAAGTTATAAATAGTGATTCAATTATTTCAAATAGTTACAGTTCACGAGGTCAAGCTTGAAATTTTAGATTTTCGTGTATCATTGTTAAGGTGAAGTTTTTAATGGCGGGGGCTGAAATTTAGTATAACTAGACCTGCATTTGACATAAATATGAAATTCATATTAGTAGTAACAATTTTATAAACAAATATTAATTTTCTAATTTTTTACTTAGCACCAAGTTTTACTATCCATTTGGGTTATACTTTTTAAGTGTTAATTACGCTAATGGATTAGGAATTGGGAAAGTTGAATTTAGAATAAGTGAACCCACATTTGCGTGGAGGGAGAGTAGAAAACCATTTAGAAGAAACCACCCCAAGATCACCCATCCGTGATTCGAGCCTCTATCTTCCCCTCTTCGGTGGTCTATCTCAACACGAAACTAGCGCGATAGCTAATTACGCCACCGAGGCGGGTTGATTTTATTTCACTTTTGTATACAATCACTGTTTACATTACAAACAAAATGGAAATTCTCATTTAGCCATGAAAATGATTGAGGATAGTTATCATATTAAACAAACATTTGTAATTTTTATCATATTTCCACCACTATTTAAAATACGAAATATCTCATCTTGTTGAGTTGTACTATTTTTTTTATAGCACCGTGTCTTACTACCCGTTCGGATTATACGCTTAAGTACTAAGTACTAGGAGTTGGAAAGATTGAAGAGTGAACCCGCATTTGCGTGGAGGGAGAGTGGAAAACCATTTAGGAAAAACCACCCCGAGTTCATCCGACCGAGATTCGAACCTCGATATCCCCGTCCTCGGCAGTCCAGCTCAACACGACTAGCGCGTTAGCCAACTACGCCACCGAGGCGGGTTGTACTATTGTCAAAACTAAAACTCTTTTAATTGAAATATATTTTTAGAGAACCAATAGTTTCTGAGGTACAGGCAAATATATCTACGAAATAGTATACATTGTTGCAGAAACAGGATGAGAAAAGAAATCACACTCCACCAGAGTATAAATGATATAATATACACTCTTACAGAAACATTGAAAAAAACGGAATAGCTCCACAAAAGAGTATGACAATCCATTTTATTTTCAAAGACCTTCATAAAAATGATATATGCATATGTATGCACATATATGCATATATGGGAAACAAAATAATATATACATAAATTATACATGCATATATATGCATATATGTGAAACGAAATAATACATGCACAAATTATATATATATATATATAATTTTCTATGGAGGTCTTTGAAAATAAAATTGATTGTCATACTCTTTGGTGGAGCTATTCCGTTTTTTCAATGTTTCTGTACGGGTGCATATTATTTCATTTATACTCTTTGGTGGAGTGTGATTTTTTTCTCGTCCCGTTTCCACAACAATGTATATTATTTATTTTTCCATATCTTAAGCGTTTTTAGTAAATGTCTCTATTTTAAGATAAAAGAGAGGGTAACTCTGTGCTGTACAACTATTTTAGAAATATATTTTTAAAAATTATTCTAATTTAAAACGCCTTAAAAATGAATAGTAAAATACTGGAGGTTTCCTCCACGGTGGAAATAGTCTTAAGTGTTGAACTTGACATATTGTTTGACATTGTTTGAAGTTGCCTTGGAGAAAACGTTTGGTTCTTGTTTGGGCCTATATTTCTAGTCTACAAGTTTAGGAAAATCATGGGATTTAATAAGATATGACGTGAGAATCTGCTCAAAACCATTTTGTGTCTATCCTCCCAGTAAATACATCGGGAAATTTGGACATATTTGTCAAAATAACTTAGCTTACGTGCGAGACATATGCATTTGAGACTTTTTGTTGTATATATATAAAACAAACTTTGAGGGTCACGTGGACTGAACACAGAGATCGTATGATTTTGTTTACAGTGATGGTGAGATCGGGGTTCAAATACGGTCCAGTTACACTGTGGGTGTTTTTCCTAAAATATTTTCGACTCTCCATTCATGAAAATGCGGTTGCCTTCCTATAATTTATATCTTCCTATTCCCAACCGCGTAGCCCGTACGCGTTGCAAAACTAGAACTTTTGTAAAAGGTCAGTATTAGCTAGAAATACTAATCAGGTGTTCATTAAAATATTTGTACCTTGCTAGAGAGGTGTCGGGAAAATTGCGCCCGGGAAAACTGCACCCTCGAATGAATCATCACACTGATAGGTGGGAAAAGTGCACCGACACGTTTTTGTCTGTCTCACCTAAATAATTTTAACAAGGTCATTTGAGCGCACTTTTCTCACTTTCCTCACGAACTTACCATTTTCCCCAGCGTAAATCGGTTCATCGCATCCTTTCGTTTAGGAAGGTGGATATTTCAAATTGACTCATCGCACATCATGAGGTCTCGAAGAGTTCAAAGTACATCGATTCATCACACCTGTCTCTCTTTGCCTGTTGTTTAGGTTAGGTTAGGTTAGTTTAGGTTTTTCAATGAAATAAAGATTAGTGTTTATCTGTAAGCATTTGATGTGAACCTGTAGATTGAAGTTACCTAACTAATTATTGACGATATTTTACGCCATTTTTTTAATCTAGGCTAGACTCTTCAAACATTTTGTTAGCTCCTTGGCGTACTTGTCTTGTAAGTGTGTAAAACAGTGTGTGGGGCGCACTTTTCCCACCTAATGTTGGGATGATTGATTGGCGGACACAATTTTCCCCTTTTTTCTGGGAAGGCGCAGTTTTTCCGGGCGCAATTTTCCCTAATCCGCGTTAATGGCCCCATTCGCCCACTCCGATGATTGCATAGTTTGAGAGAGGGATGGGGAAACTGTGGCATGAGGTGTTCAATGTGGCCTTTTGTCATATCTTGTTCATTATGTATCATCATCATAATTTTAAATTATATATTACCAAATGTTCTGTATTTTAATTAATAAAAATAAAAATCGCTATGTTTAAAGCATAATGTAAAAAATTTCTTCTCGCTTATCAATCTTTCTATCTGTCTATGGTTGGCGTACTAATATATTTTGGAAACATTTACCGTCCATGAGGAGTGTAAACTTATGAGGAATCTGTGAAGTGACTCGCGGCCTTACAATGCCAAAAGGTTCCCCACCCCTGGTTTAAGACGCCAAATCTTGAATTAGACTAGATTGCCGCTGACCAGGACATCAGAGCTCGAAATCTGGTTGGGTGTACTAACGTCAATTTTTCCTCGATTATTTCCATTTCTCCTTCCATTAAAAACCTGGGTAATTTTCAACTAAATTAGACCTTTCTAATTCCCACCTCATTAGCCTAATTAATACACATGCCTATAGACCAAACTGTTAGTGAATCTCTGTGTGTAAAAATAGACCCATTAGTGTCAGCCACCTTTAAAACCAATTATAATGAATCATTCTTTAAATAAATTATATTCACCGAGAAATATTTTCCCCTCAAAGGAAGTCGTAAAATATTCCTTTATAGATATTTTTGAATATTTTTTTTTTATCTCCTCCATGATAATTCTATCAGGTCTGGTGCTGCGCAAGCGGACTGGCTAAATGGAAACTTTTCTCTTCGTATACTCTCGTATAGAATATACTGGAACAGTATATTTCTCCATATGTATGACTGTTGGCTTTATATTCCACTGAAGTGCACAGCTGATATATTCCATCTCGAAGTCTTCTTTTTGCCAAAGAGAAAGAGAGAGTAAAATCCAATCACACATAAAGCAAACAACACAAATTGAAATGAGATGCCATGGCATGTAGGTCACCTTTCGGAATATATTACTTTTTGAAAAGGGTAGGAACTGTAGATTTTTATCTTTTTGAGACACTAGCTTATATTATTTTTGTTACTACTCATAGTTGGAGTAAGTCTACGAATTTGTTCTTTAATAGGATAAGTAAAGTTATAGCTACATACACTGTGTGAGTTATAATTAATAAATTCTGTTCCAATATTAAGGTAGGCTACAAAATCCAAGACTCCAACAGGTTATTGTGAATATATTTATTTATTTACTACCATGTTTCACTATCTGATTGGATTAAACGCATATAAATTAGCTACGCTTAAGTGTTATGGATGAGTAAGGTAGAACTTAGCAAAAAATTACCTTCATTTGCCGGGAGAGAGAGGAGAAAACTTTTTTTTTAAATCAATTCGAAGTATTTAACGAGCACTTTCTGAACCGACTGATAAAATCAACACACGAGAATCTCTATGAGCGAGAGTGAAAGACCCTACAAATTTTGCCTGAAAAGTATTTTCACATATCTTAAAGCGTACTTTTACATACCATAATTGACATGAGACCGACAGCTTTACTTCCCCTCCAAAGGAAGCTGTGCAACTGATTTTTATCGCTCAAGAAAATTCTGTCAACCCCGGCTGGATTTGAACCCATGAACATTGGGTTCTGAGGCAAGAACTTTACTCCAAGACTACCGAGGTCAACGGTAAACCATTTAGTAAAAAAAAAAATCCTATCAGGATTCGAGCCGTGATGTCCCCGTCACTTACAAATAAGATAAATGCGACATTTAGACCACGTGCCCACAAGTGTGAAACTCTGTGAATAAGTCTAAGGGTTACTTTGGGTTCACTCGTCTACCGGAAAACAAGAGCATAATATAAACGTGGCTTTGCAACAAACTGTAGGCCAATCATACGATTTTAGCGTGAGTCACTCACTACTCGCTCGTTGGAACTTGAAATAGTTTCAGCACCACAACTCTCCGTTTGTGAGAGCAAATAAACTTTTTTATTAATTTAGTACCACGTCTTACTACCTGTTCAGGTCAGTCACCTAAGTACTTATCACACTAATGAGTTAGTAATTGAGAAGGTTGAATATAGAGGAAGTGGACCCGAACTTACGTGGATGAGGGGGGAAAACTATTTAGAAAAAACCATCCCTAGTTCACCCAAAAAAGATTTGAACCTCGATCTCCCAGTCCTCGGCAGTCTAGCTCAACACGAAACTAGAGCGTTAGCAAACTACGCCACCGAGGTGGGTCAAATCAACATTAGCATTTATGGCTATAATAGCTAGTGTACGTGTGTATATGTGTATGTATGTATGTATGTATGTATGTGTGTATGTGTGTATGTGTGTATGTGTGTATGTACGTATGTATATATGTGTGTATGTACGTACGCACGTATACGTAACAGCAAAGTGGCACTCTTTTGCTTAACTTTAAAACACAATAATTTATTTTAAAGATAGGTACTATTATAACTGCTTCTCCAAGCAACGAGCTGGTACTCTGTTGCTTCATTTACCATAACTGATAATCATAGCAATGAGATAGCATTTTGTTGCTTCAAATAATACATCACCGAGATACCACTGCCTTTTTACCGAATATTCCCGGCTAATATCATAACATAAAATATTCCGTTTATTTCCCATTTATTCCCATACCAAATGTGTTATGTTGAAATCCAGAGCTCAAACTCAAGAAAGGCTAGTTATTATATACATTAATTATTAATGATTTACAGGTTATATTAGAAAATACCTTGTGAATTTTGATAGCTATGGCAAAATAAATAGATATGTAATTAGGTTTTTCCTTGATTTAATTAAATCTTCAGAAAGTGATACCACTTCTTAACCAATTGACCATTAATAATATATTAGAATTACTACATTATTTTTCTAATGTATATTTTTCTTCTCATAAATTCTTCGCTCAAAGAAGAACTAAGTGAAAGCGAGCAAGAGAAGTGTTTTTTGCAGTTTTTATAGCAAACATTTTTGGCAAAAATAAATTGCTCTAGTAGAAACATAAAGTTTAAATCTCCTTCACATAGTGATACCCACAGTTGTTGAATATCTGTCATGAGCACAGCGGCATTAGATGACAAACTTTTTAAATGAAGAGAAAAGGTTTTTTATCAAATTACACGATACCCTTGGAAGAAATCTAACAACTATTGATATCACCATATTAAGAAAATTAAGCTCTGTTTTATTGGACAAATATTTTATTTATTCTGGCCAAGAATATATTTTGATATAAAAACTGCAAAAACAATGCCCTTAACTAGTGCCCCCCCCCCCTTAAGTTAAAGTGGAATTAAACGCATAGTTAGAGTCCATATTTTTTATAGTTTTGATAAGAAGATTTTTGACCAAAATTAATAAAATTTAGTTCAAGCAGATATATTTGGTTTAATTATCTGCAAGTAAATAATAACTGTTTATGAGTTTATGTCATTGGCATCTGGGTAATTGAGCAGGACTTTATATCGTCAAATGTAAAGTTTCTAGTCAAAAGTCTTTATTTATATCAATGATAAAGATTTAAGAACCGTTGAGGTTACTGTGTGTAGGAAGTTATGTTAGTATTTAGTAGAGCAATATTTTATTAATTCTAGCCCAAAAAGTTAGTTTATGTACAAAATTAAAAAAAAAAAAACACTTTACTCTCGTTAGCCTCTACACCCTTCTCCCCCACCCATCCCCTCAACCTTAAAAGATATTCCGATCCTTATTGAAAAGTTATAGACGTTATTTATATGTCGGTCTTAACATTATCGCCAATACCAAACTAAGCGTTCCAACTTTCGGGTTTCGTGACCTAGCCATGATGCCCCCCTTCCACTTCTCCTTTTCTCCTCTCCAATCAGCTTTCCGTCCCATTCTTCTCTATTCCCCACCCCTCCCTATCAAACTTGCTGACCGCACAAATTCCACGCGCCAATATCCAGGATCCGGCCGCAAGACAACTTGGCTGAAGCTAATTCTCTCTCCAGACGCTACTGCCGACCCTTGCGGATTCCTTACACGTCCTTAGACCATATATCGACCAGATGATGGACCCTCACCACCTACCACCCCACCGCACACCACACCCCTCAGGCAACAGTGTACACGATATTATATTATGGTCGCTGCACATTACTAACTCGCCTCTTTTAAAGGAATGTTAAACTAAGAGAAAACAAAACAGTAATTTTACCAGTTGTTCTCTATGGTTGTGAAACTTGATCTCTTACCTTAGATGACTAAAATAAATTAAAGGTGTTCGAAAACAAAGTGCTTTGGAATATATTTGGTCCAAAAAAGAGTTAAGGCAAATGGGAATGGAGGAGGTTACATATTGATGAGTTACATACCATTTAGTCATTATAAGACCTGTTAAGATAGTCAAGTATCTTATATTATGGTCGGCAGGGCATGTAGCAGCAATGGGAGATTCTAATGCCTTGTTGAGGATATTGACTGGCAAACCAAATGGGAAGAGACCATTGGGAAGACATAGATGCAGGTGGGAGGTTAGCATTTGAATTAACCTGAAAGAGATAGGGTGTAATGAAGGGGACTGGATAGAACTTGCTAAATATAGGAATAGGGTATAATGAGATGGACTGGAGAGAAATAGCTCAAGATAGATAGAGATAGGGTGTAATGAGGTGAGCTGGATAGAAATAGCTCAAGATAGATAGAGATAGGGTGTAATGAGGTGAACTGGATAGAAATAGCTCAAGATAGATAGAGATAGGTTGTAATGAGGGAGACTGGATAGAGCTAGCTCGAGATAAAGATAGGGTGTAATGAGGTGGTTTGAATATAATTAGCTTAGGATTAGGTTAGGTGTCGTAGGTGTTGTACTTTTGTAAGTGCGGCAGTGAACTTTTGTTTCCTAGCGCCATAAAGTAAATAGGTACATTACCACACCAAGCCTAATCTAAATAATTTAACTTTCTCATTTATAGAAATGATTGTAATTGTAAAAACTGTTGACTTTGAGGGTATGACGAATCTTTACGTTTGTGTGACCCCAAATCCAGAAAAGTGGCTATTATTATTCATCTTACTATGATTGTTTGTTTGTTTGTTTGTCCTTCGGGCTACAACTGAAAGGGTTCAATGGATTAAGTCCCAACTTGATATTTAAATGTTACATGGTAACACCTCAGGGCATCTTTTTGATTTCTATTTTAACCTTCAAATTAAGGGACTGATAATTATTGAAAATTCGAGATTTTTTGAAAATTGTTTCAACGATTTTGTTTAAAATTGATGTCCTGAGTGATTTACATGACAGATAGTACTGTATACTTGTTTAATTTGATGATCTAATTAAAGTTAATACTGCCCTTCTTTCAGGCACTTGCGCATTATAGTGAACTTTAAACGCCTGTAAATTTTTCTGCTTCGTGGTTATTGACACCCACCGGGGATCGAACAGAATTTCACAAGAGGCATACTTGTTATCATCCGGAGCTCTATGCTCAAATCCTTGATAATGTTTGAAAATTGGATAGCTCCAAAAGCTATTTGTAATTGCCTTCCTCTCCAATTCTTGAAAATCAGATTATTTTCATAGGCTATTTGTGGAATTCTTCCAATTTTTTTAAAAATTAGGATGATTCTAGAAGCTCTTTGGAGTGACCCCTCCTCAATTTAAAAAAAAAAATTGAATGCATTTCAGTCATTTGTAGATTAATTTAAGGCCACCTTTCAGCTCCATACTCGATCATATCAGAAGATTTGAATTATCTAGGGGAAGGGTGTCCAGGGGGGAATCGCCTCCTGGTTCCAACACCACTGGATCTAATTACCTCGTAGATCTTCCCAAAGTGAATGAACCTGTTAACCAGCCCAGTTGAGTGGTCCATCGTCAACTGAGGCTACCTACCTGCTTAGCAGAATCAATATAATCAAAATAAAATAATAGATTTGACACTAATATATGAAATAGAACTAATCAAATACTTTTTGATTTCAGCTACAGTACAATTTTCATACAAAGATTCTTATCTGATAACTATGAAAAATAATTACATCTAATTTAATGTATTTATACATAAGGCCATGTGATCTTTGGTGGAGTAGAAGGGGACGAGATAAAATGCCAGTGTTTATGGAAAAACCTTTTTTTGGACAAAATAAACCAAGTATTGCTAAAGTACAAACATAGAGTTTAATTTTATTCACATGTTGATATCAACAGATCCTGAATATCTTTCAAGATCATGGTAGCATTACATGGAAAACTTTTTAAATTATGAGAAAAAGTTGTCATTAAATTAAAGAACACCCTTGAAAGATATTCAAGAAATGTTGAGGACACCATAAGAAGAAAATTAAATTATATGTTTGTACAGGAGCAATTTTATTTATTTTGGCCAAAAAAATGTTTTGCCATAGAAACTACAAAAACACTGTCTATTTCTTGCGTCCCTTTCTATTCCACCTTAAGCCATGTACTAACTGATGTAGATAAGTTGTTAGTAGCTATTATGTTAAGCTTAAATATAAATTTAAAAAAATTATCTTCTTTATAAGAAATGAACAAATGAAGATGGTTGATTTGCCATATAAAATTAACCTTAAAAACATTTTTTTCGCTAACAAAATTATGCTTGTTGAAATGTTATTATTTAGTCCAATGTTAAATTAGTTTTTAAACTAAATAGTTTAACTTTATCAAAGGATAGAACTCAATCAAAATATAGTTAAACCCAACGCAATCATCACAATGCAATAAAGGAAGTTACACACACCCATTACAATAATATAAATATATTTCCTCCCCGTTCCATGGGGACTTGATTGTATTTTTGATTAGTTCTCGCTCGTGTACACAAATAATGGGAATGTGATGTATTTTTGGTTGAGTTGTTCTATCAATAAATTGTGTCACGTGTGACACGACACTTAATGGCAGAGTTCAACGGTATATTTACGAATGAGTGTGGATTTTTTTTTAACTCACGCTGCTCGCACCAGTTGTTACCAGGTCTAAGGCACCAATACTTTAATAAACTAAATTTACGGTGACAGAAGGTCAAAGATATAGTCTCAAATGAGAACGCTGATTCTTATGATTCTCCACATGTGATTTATAACGGTGGTTTTCCCATATTCTCTTCGAGCAATGAGGGTGCAATTCCTTTATTAAAAAACACTCTACTCATCCCAATCCCCTAGAAAAGGCCGTTAGTATATTTTTTATTTAAAGTTATAGGGATGGAAAAAATGCAGTTCACGTTGCAGGTATTTGTATTCTGTTCTTTTTAAAAGCATTCATCATAGCAGGCCAAACTCAGCTCCCGGTTCGCGCGAGGTAAAATAAAAGACCAAGATAAGTCAGAAATGTGTGCAGTGCATTCGTATTTGAATGATTACTCGAAATTTTCCGCGGTGTTGATGGGGGACAAAGCGACAAAGTTATTTGTTAATAACTACAGTATGTCTCTATTGTGACAGAATGAAGAATTGTCCAAAATGCCTATCTGTGAGGCCATTATAAAATGGTCAAAAACGGCCTTTTCAACCCAGTTTGTATCCAAATATTATAGTTCAACAATGTTCAGTATTAGGAACTTCTAGTAACTCTTTATCTCCATTAATGTTTACCCAGAAGTGATCCACGTGCAATAGTGTTGGATAGTGTTCTCGTAACCTTACGATTTCTAACCGACCGTATCAGAGTTGATTGGTATGTGATGCACGCTCTTAACTATCACTTATAATGCCATAAGAAAGGTGGTTTAAAAGAAGTGCAACCACATTAGCGTGGTGTCAGACAGAGAGAACCAAAGTAATAAGTGTCAATTTGATAATATATCCTAGTGTACGCAGCTAAAGTTCAAAATTCGACCTCTTCATCACAGGAAATCCTATCTATTGCAACCTGACGACTTTAACTCCGTGACCATCCGTGGTGGGTCACAGTACTTGAAACCTCCAAGCCAGTACGATTGCTAGGATAATGTCAGGACTTAATGTATTATTTATAATCTAAACATTGAATCGGGTTGAGTTATATATACGTACGTATCTTTATCAACAAAAAGTAGGGCCTACTTAGTACTTAACCTCAACGGATGACAAGTAACAACAATAATAGTCAATAAACGAAAAAATATCTAAAAGTTATATATCTACAAGGTCCTTTATCTCAATTTTTTCTACAAATTTAGGTTGTAGAAAAACAAGTACTTTAAAGAATTTCCTTAAAAAGGTAGGCCTAAATATGAAAACTACAATGTTATTTTTAAATAATAAATTGATACGGTTTTGATGTTAGCCTTTACAGATTTAAAAGTTTAAAAAAATTCTCAATTTTATGAAGATTACACTTTTTATGATAAAAAAATGCCTTTTTGTTTTCCTATTAATTCAAATTAAAGGTTATAAAATATAATGGAATTAAATAAAATACATGTGAAATATTTTATTAGATTTAATTTTTTTTTAATTCTCAATTTTATGATGACTACACCATTTATCATTTTTTTAAATGCCTTTTTGTTATCCTCAAATAAAATTTTATAAATAAAGATATTGAAATACACGCAAAATATTTTTATTTATATTCATTACTAATATTATTTGTTGGGATTTTAATAGCCAAGATGTTTTTTGTTTATTTATCATAGCAAAGTTGGCTAAATTTCCAGATTAATTTTAAGAATAACAAAAACTGGTATAAGTACTATTTAGCATTTGATCCTATAAAAGTAATACGATATTGCACTTAATTATCCAAACACAAAGTTTAATAGCTCTGTTTCGATATATAAAATATTATTTCATGAGTTAAATGAACCATTAAATATTATTTTCGGTAGCAGTGACCAAATGTTGATAGTCCCCTGTTTGGATACCATTAATTAATTAACAAAATGTTTATACCTTTTAAAATATTACAGTCTTTGAAAGCACCCAAAATATCTGTGCATTTTTATTACTAAACTAACAATAAAGGCTTGCATTTAAGAACACGTTTTTTAAAAAGAATTATTCTCTCTTCTCGATAATAATTGGCTTAATATCTCTTGTTTCTGCACCACTGGGCTGATTTCATCTACTTTTTGAGTCTAATAAAATACATTATTACGAAACTATTCACACCGAAACAACTAGGACATTTGTCAATTGGAGAGACTTCGTAAAATATCCCTTCACAAGCTTGTGCACAATTTTGACTATAGAATAAAAAAGAGATCGTGAGGATTAATGAATTATTTCAAAACAGTAGCGGTAGCAACCTTAACAATATAAACGGTTTTTTCCACAAATTAAACGTTTATTATCTATTATTTACATAATTTATTTATCAAAATATAAATACATGAAGATGTCCATGGCTCAACCCTTAAACAAACCGTAAGAAGTACTAGAAATTCTACAATATTTTTCTTATTTTGCAAAAAAAAATCTGAGAGAAGGTTTTGTTGCGTATAAAAAGGAAGGTAGTGGGATATTATGGGATATATTGGGGGTGTTGCGACGTCAAGGTGGGTGAAAATAGGATGAATGGTTCTTTGTAAGAGGGTGGAGTACAAGGGTAAAGGTAGCTTTTGGTAGCGTGAAAGCAGTCAACCAATATCCTTGGCAAGCCTCAAAATGTCCGTCAGTTGCGCCTATTGATCACAACTTGTGGCAAATTCCATTCTGCCACCAGTATCCCCTCAATTTCCTCCCTCCTCTCGAATCCTTCCAACAATCAAGCTGCAAATATATTCACACTTTTCCGCTATTCTAAAGATACCTTATCCATATTATGAAATTCAACAATAAGAAAAATAACAATATGCAAAGTAACACAGTCAACCATAACGGCAGGGAGATAGTATGTAAACTAAAGATGTTGGCAGATAAAACATAGTTCTTACTATAAAAAAAACTCTATATCTAGTATTCGTTGAAATTTAATTTGACTAATATTAGGGTAAATTGCTAAAAATCCATACAATATAACGGGTACTGTATTTTAATTTTAAAAACATTATAAATAAATTTAAATTTAAACACATTTTAAACAACGATAATGATATACTCGAGTATTAAAGCCTATATTATAATTTTAATTTTTTTTAGTCTACAAAATTTAATTAAAACGTATAATTGAGTTAAATAAGTTTTAGCCTTTTTTGTCTCTTATTTGAACTATCTTTTTACTTTTAAATACAAACCAACCCGCATTGGTGGGCATATGGACTTAACGTAAAGTTGATGTAATCTGGTTGGTCACTGAATGGAAGATTGGGGTTCAAATCCCAGCCCATGTACTGACGGTGTTTTTTACCTCAACCAAATGAGGGTAATTTTCCACTAAACTCTACCTTCATACTGCCTACCCCATATTTTTTCGACTGAATTCATCGTACCTCAAAAGGCACACCGATGAATATAGCCGAAAACATATTTATTCAAACCGCCTTACTAAACAAACAAAATTTTTAAATGAACAAACAATTTTTGAGAGTCAAATACTCACCAATACCTAAAGTAAACTCCCTCAACATAATTTTTTTTTAAAAAAACATCTATTCCTGTCTACACCCGCCCATCCCTCCATATGACCTGTCCGGGCCAGTGTCGAGAATATTTGAACCTTCTTTCCATTTCCTGTCTTGTCATTCTCTCTTTAAACCAGTATATTTTTTTTCATTTAAATTTAACTATCATGAATAGATAAATTCAAAACATATATATATAGCTTTCTCATAATATCACACTAATAAATACTCTTTTAGTTATATTATCTTTGACTTCCTATTACATCTCCAGAAAGTTCTTATTTCACTTCATATATACACATTCTTTGAAATTCTCCTATTAGTTTCCTTAATAACATTACGTGGGATACTCAAGCACATTATTTCAATTTCTGGTAAATATGGTGTTTCATATTATTTATTTTTCAAAATTAAAACTTACTAACCTTCGTTATTTTTATATGTTATACCACATTGGTTGGCGCATTGTGTCTTAAACATAAATTACATTTGGTATGTTTTGTCTTTCCTATCAGACCTTAGGATGATGCCGACGTAGCATCGAAGCATGTCGTCTAATAACTGAGCAGCAATTGCAGCCAGGAATCAAGAAACAGGAACTACAGCTAAGACTAAATTCTATTTTTATTTTTATTTTTCAAATTTAATCAAATATTCCCATCAATTCGCAAGATTAATAAATAATGTTCAATATATGCAAGGTCACATCACCATATGATTTACAACCTAGTTTTTAGTATAGTTCATTTTAAAATGTACTTAATTTTTTTAAATGGTTGTTATAACTTCCAATACAATCTTAATTTATTTTATAACATAACTTGTAATTAACATTACCAATTTTAACTACTATGCATATGTATTAGAGTCACATCTCATATTTATGTTTTTCTCATATCAATTTCATACAACTTGTCCAACGTAAAATTTAGTTAAAATTGAATTTTATTTTTCTAGATATTCTTAAACGTTATTTACTAAGCAATTCAAATGTCTTTCAAAAACATAAGTTATATAAAAATGAAAGAATCTCGCCTAATGGTAAGCTTAGATTAGATTATAATAGACTAGATCTTCCAAATTTGAAGGAATTAGCTTGACGGTTAGGTTAGGTTATGTTAGTTTAGGTATGAGTAAATGAAAGGAAGAATTTTGTTTATCCTTAGTCCATACGTCGTCCTATTTTGTTTGGTCCAATATTACTCCCATTCATTTACTAATACGGCGTCAAACGTCCTGAACAGATTAGTCCATACGGGTGTCTTTTAGGGCGGAATGTGCCAAAATTCCTGGGCTAGTTATTATTCTGTCTTCTGGAAAAAGTCCTTTGTTAAGGTCGTCTCCCATATATTCTTAGACCCGGTTGATAAACGTACCACAAATGTAAACAAAGAGCTTCTGTCAATGTATATTCGCACCATCTGTAATCTTCAAGCTGTGATTTAAGAGCGTGCATCACATTCCCATCAACTCTGCGATACAGTCGGTTTTTAAATCGTAAGGTTACACAAACACTATTCCACATGAATAATATTTGATTAAACATTAATGGAGAAAAAGAGTTAATATAAGTTCCTAATACTGAACATTGTTGAAATATTAAATTATACTTTTATAGAACTTCATTGAAAAGGCTGTTTTTGGCTATTTTTAGAATGGCTTCACAGATAATCATCTAGCACGAATCTTAATTATGTCATGATAGGGTCATAGTGTATTTATTAACAAGAAAATTTTTCGCTTTGTCCCCCATCGTCACCGCGGAAAATTTCGAGTAATCATTTAAATACGAATGCACAGAACACATTTCTGGCATATCGTAGGTCTTTTATTTTCCCTTTAACTTCCATACCTCGCGCGAGCCGGGAGCTGAGTTGGGCCTGCTATGACGAATACGCTTAGCTATAATAGTCATCGGTTTATATGCATACATTTCATATAAATGAAAGTTAAAATTAAATAAATATATTGAACGTTACCTGTGTAGTATATATTTACCAAAGAAACTATTTTTGACTAACTTTAGTTAATACGAATCAACCAAACTTTATAAACAGGTGACTGGTTTTATTCTCCTATAATTTATTTTAGGATCCAAGATTAAAATTTATTCTGTAGGCTAATTTATAGTTGGTTTTCAAGTTCAGATAATATATAACAGAGTTGTATTAATTAAAAAAGTCTATAATATATATAATTTTTTTTTAAGTTTAAGGGTTTTAGATTATTGCGTTATTTTTGAGCTGTGTCCATACAATTTCACAAAATTTCAGCTTTATAAATCCGTTGGAAATACTTAAAATCTTCTCAAAAGTTTAAGATTTATTAAAACAGATTTATATTCTAGAACAAATATTTATTTTTATTTAAAACAAGGGGATAAGTGTGTTCTTTGGTATGTACATTAGTTTCGTAATTGAGTGTTTATGTAATAATGTTAATAATGTTAGTCACACCGGTAAGTAATATTCAACAATGGCGCTATATTTGTCATTCCTAGTCTCGACTCTTGACTCGGAAAACCCCCTAATATTTGGATACTACCCACGTAGCAGCCCTGTATTGCGGAGTGTATATTTGAAAAGTTTACAGGTTTTCCCAATGTTAAGAGACTACAAATTGAAATGGAAACGCTTACATATTTCAGCATTTTTATAGCAACATTAGGCGGGGAGAGATCAGTGGAGAGCCATTAAATGTTTACTAGGGTGGTTCAAAATGTGGGTCCAACTATGAATTTATGAGATTGTATATCTTTTAAAATTCTATGCTAATCATTTTTAGCATCACGTCTTACTATCCGCTAGCCATAAGTCCCTGTACTAATAACATTTATGTGATAGGGATTAGAAAAGTTGAATTTAGGATAAATGTACCCACATTCGAGTGGAGTGAGAGTGGGAAACAATTTTATAAAAAACTCAGTACATCCGACCGAGATTCGAACCTTGATCTACTCGTCATCGGCAGTCTAGTCTAGTGATAGGGTAGCACCTTAGACCATGCGGCCACCTAAGCTGGTAATAGTTTAAATTAAATAGTCTAATAAATATTTCTAAATTAAGAATTAATATCTAAATTCACCTCTGACAAGACATGTATTAATCACAACTTGTGAATGTGAGGAATATCAGACCTCCACCGTGGTTCGGATTCCACGTTAAACTGTAGGTCCTCCATTTCATCTCACAATCACCTTACCATTACACATTAGCTTAAGTGCGTACAACCCGAACGGCTAGTAAGACGCGGTAATAATAATAATAATAAAATAATAATAATATCTAAATACTATAGCTAATATTGAAGATAATTTTAAAAAATATTGACTAACAACATATTTACTTCAATGGTTTTATGATATTCAGGGTCGCTTTGTCCGTGAACCACTTTGATAGTTAATTAAAAGCAACCTAAAATATTAATAAAAAGAAAGTACGGAAAGAAGGGCTATCGATTAAGGGATGGAGTGAGGTGCCACTTAGTTTTGATTATATTTTTCTCTTTTTTATGTTTTATTATGTCCGGTATTTTATAACCTTTATTACTATCCTTATTAATAATAAAGGAAATTGAATTGAAATGATAATAATTATTATTATTATCTTCATCACTTTGCTTCACGCATGGTGTGCGGTTTATTTCTATTATACAGAATAAAACCAGGGCGCAAATTTAAGTCTCGCCCAGGGCTCATGAAACCCCTGGTTGGGGAGGAAGAAGGGGCATATTTAACGTTTCAAGACTTTGCATTATTGTGTATCACGCGAACTTTGAGGACTTTGCAAGTGGTCTTTTGTGGACTGCGTTTGACCTAGTTTCAAGGGGAATAGAGAGGGAAGGTTTACCTTACACACGCAGGCATGTAAGACACGACAAACATAAATGACATACAGTGGGTTACGCCCATTGGTTTATGAGTGTGGGACATAGACAGGGTGAGTAAAAATAAAAGGAGGGAGTGAAGATAATGTGAACCGTATTTCAAGCTATTAGACCGGTTCCTTCACTCACTTTAGATTTTTTTTTATTTAACGTCTTACCACTCTTCCAGGCTATCCACAAATCTGTTCTTATGGAGTAGAGGTGTTAAAGTTATAAATTAAATTAATTATACTCACGTTTTCATGGAAGAAAAGAGGAAGACCGCCAAGAAAAATATCGCCTTAGCACACCTGGTGGGGGGTTATAAATTCAATATCTGTATCACCGAAAAAAACGACGAGATGAGACTAAAGCCTTTTTTTTGGCGTGTCTGCCTGTAAATATGATTATAAAATACATTAGAAAACAAACGTAAGGTGTACACTTTAAAATATTGTACTGATGTGATGATTTTATCACACTCCTCAACATAGAACGTATTATTTTTCTCTTATACTCCTAAGCTTTTAAATATTATAAACTGATTGTTATAGGAAATAAAAACAGTAAATATAGTTTTTTTTAAATACATTTATTATATTTTGAATACTATTATTGCAGAAAGTAAAAATTGTTTCGATGAATTCTCTAATATTCCTGAAATCCCCCATTTTCACTCATAAAAATAAAGACACTTGCTTTGTAATTAGATAATAAATGAATCCTTGATATACTTATATAGGTATGGTTGTATAAAGGTTGACCCTATGTGGTTGCCTAGGATGCAAAACTCCTAATGGCACATTCCAACAAAATAAATTTGTGTAGTGTTTCAAAACCGTTGCATCTTACAACCCGTTTGCGTATGCTTATGTAATAATTACGCTAATGGTCTTAAGGATTAATATGGTTATATTTAGAGTAAGTGTACCTGCATTTGCGTGAAGGAAGAGTGGATAACCATTTAGGAAAATACAACCTAAGTACTCCCAACGGAGATCGAACCCCAATCTCCCCGTCTTCTGTAGTATAGTCTAATGTGAAAGTAGCACCTTAGACCATGCGGCCACAGAAGCGAGTTAGCTGCACATTATTAAAATAAACATTTATAATTATGTATATATACATATGGTAATAATAATAATAATAATAATAATAATAATAATAATAATAATAAAGAAATGTTTCCAATATAAAGCTGTATAAATCAATATGTTTGGAAAAAATCCAAGGATATAAATTACCTATACATAATATTAGTTGTATTTCAATATTATTTCACATTAAATAATGTTTTTTTATGATACACGTACGCCTACATACTTTCAGATATATGAAATATAACCACTTTCTATATGATTTCTAGAAAATATAAATTTTCTATCGTTCTCACAAAACAAAATATACACCCCAACTACCCTAGAAGTGTAGGTAAGTGACAGCTAGTAGAAGTTACCAGATGTACTCTCATGTATCTATTCGCCAAACCATTTGATCTGCAAGAATTGATTTGTTGTCACGTTTGGCCGTCAAAGCATCAACAAACAATTTGTTTTTAATTATAATTTTCTTTAAACCGTTTTTGCATATAATGTTAGCTGTCATTTACTACCAATCCTATGATGAATGAACTCTAAATAAATTGAATTAGGAAAAGTTTATGTCCTATAAATATCAATGTAATGCAGTATACTTTGTGGATAAGACTGGAACTATCAAAGGTATTACACAGAGAGATGAAAACCTATAAAAAGAGTAGTTACACTAATTAAATTATTTTAGTTAAATATTGACGTATTGCTTTGATGTTAACTTCAAGGACCTGAGATTTTTAGTTAATTCTTAGAACAGGTTTAATTAAAACTTATACTTTTTGAGAGCATGTATTTTAACTTTATCTGTGTACTTGGTAGTTATGTTATCTCTCTTAACACGAATTAAAATAGTTATGCCACAAGGCATAGGATGGAGTATTTATAATAGTAGTAAAATTATAACATACAAAAACTATTTGAGTCTTAGACACACATATGGGCTATACACGTTATAATTACGGTAATGAGATAAGGATGAGAAAGGTGTAATTTGCCTGCAGGAGAATGAAAAGTTTAGGAAATATATTCTCTGAACATCCTGCCGAGATTAGAACCCAAACTACCAGTCACTGGATGTGCATGACAAATCCCCCCGTGCCCATCGATAGGAGTCACCACCATATTATCCATTCAATCATTTTACATAATCTTACCAACTTTATCATGTTCACTTCAAATATTATTATAAAAAACATGTATTGAGTAAACTACCCTTAAGTATGTGTTCATCATAAAAACAAACATATCATCTTGTTAATCCCAGTGATCACACTTTATATTATAAATCTAAAACTATATTGTTAAAATACGTTTGAAGAAATTTAAATAATGTGTTAACTATCCTAAAATTATTTTTATTTATAAAAAATAAAGAAGTATTTCTATTTATCATGAAAAACTATTCCCAGATTCCCATTTTGAATTGATCTTTGACATGCTTAAAAAAATTAATAACTTTCTCACTTTCACTTGGAAAAGATCAGAAATGTAGTTTACGTATTATGAAGTGATATACATGGTATCCTACGCTATAAAATATAGTTCCTCCGGTGGTACACGATGTTTAGGGCGCTAGGCTTACAGTAATACTAGAATTCCAGTGACGAGAAGGCTGAAGTTTTAGCTTGGACTAGGTGCGTTGGGGGTAGTTAGTCATTTGTAATTTATATGTGCTTTTACATTCTCTCTCCACTCTGATGCAGGTGATCTTCCTCTAACTAGCCTCTCATTACTAGCCCTATAAATTTAATGTTAAGAAAACAAATCTTAATATTATAATTAATATATATTTTAAACGTATTGGCTGGCACATTGAATAAAAATGTTAGATCATCCAGTCCTGTTAAACGGTCAGTTCAGGGTTCGAACACCAGCATGATATGCTAGGCATGGATTCTATTGAATGTTTTCCCACTCAGCTTCACACAGATACAGGTATTTCTTCTAGTTTATATCTTCCCTATTCCTACCAAATTAGTGTAATTACATGTCGATAGTCCTGAAGAGTATTAAGGCGCGGTGCAATAAAGAAAAACTAATCGTGCTAAATATTGAAGAAAATTCTGGGAGCTCAAGAAGAGTCCGAAAACAAAGAGCATTTGCGGTTTAAGTTCACTGACAAAAGGAACGGACATGTCGTAAGACAGAAAACTTAATAATAATAATAATAATAATAATAATAATAATAATAATAATAATAATAATAGTAAAATTAAACCTGGCAAATAAATAAAGGTACTTATGGTTTCAGAAATAATTTGATTGGCACTCAATCTAAAAACCAAATCCTTTGCAAATTATTGAAACAAACGTCATAAATGCGTATACATGTATATATGTATATATATACTTAGCTCTAATAAAATCTTTTTTAGAATAATTAATGGTCATGTGTTTTTATAAGTACGTTCAACATAAAAGTTGTTAATAATTTAATCTAAGTAATATGGATTAGAGAAGAGAAAGAAAGTAACTTGGAGGATATGTTACATGGATAACATGGACAGGGCCTAGAAAAGGCCACATTACGAAATTGATGTCTTATACCACGTGGCACCGCATTAAACCCCTTAAACTTAACAACATTAAATACAAAAAAAAAATTAGATACCATTGAATAGGATTAAATAAGGCACAAATTTTAAGTCGCCATCTGAACTCCAACAAAAGCCTTGTAATTTGTAAATACATCTAGCTCTAATATAATTATATGCCTCGACCAAATAATAAGACAGATTTTTAAAGTCAACTGTGAACCTATTTTAATCAAATATTTTGACAAACTGGAAATAATATTCACATGTATGGTATCTAATAAAATAAATAGTCGGACCAACTAAAGACTTCGGAATAAAACAAGACTTTTTCAATTAATATATAATACAAATAGAAAGAAGAGTAAGAAAAATGGTACTCCTGTTATTTGTTATGTCAGTCATTCAAGTAAACAGAGAGTTTATTTCTTTTTCTCATTTTTTGTCTGACAAGTAAGAATGCTTTTCGTTTAGGCGAAATGGCAAGAAAGAGGAGGTCGCATTAGCATTGTGATGCGTGTGACCCCCTTTCTGGGATGAGGAAGCTTTTCTTCCATGGGTATCAATTCCTAGAAAGCTGCTCCAAGGCGCAAAGGGCTCGCACAAAGCCCGTCTCACCCCCTTTCCCCGTTGTATCCATCCCAACAAAGCTCTTCCCTGGCATGAGTCAAGCAGACAGGCATAGTGAAGCAGCTCTTGTCAATAGAGTTTTACTTCAGAGTAACAAGCGTTTGACTTTCACACAAGCTCGCACGGTCGACCTATAGTGGAATCGTGGTAGAAAGGTGATTTAAGAACATATACAAAAAAAAGTGTTTGCCCTCAATTGTGAAGAAATTGTAACTAAAGGTACAGTGTTTAGCTGTTGATGACAATCGTGGGAACGCATGAAGCACCAATTTGGTATAATTTTAAAGCTTCAAAGTGTTATAGTTGTCAAACATTGTGGTAATAGAAGTGATTTCGCCTCACATCCTTCAACCCCTCTTTCAAAATATTATATTTAACGTTCTTCGACAAAATTATCGATTATTTATATATTTAGTGATAGTATTATTAATTTTTCATTTGATTCATCAAATGTAAACTATTAATACGTTTTTAAAGTCTCTACATCGCGTTTAAAAAATCATCTCATTATTAAAGTTTTATTCTCTTCAAGACCAATTAAATCGTAGTATATTAATTATATTTCGCCGTTCCACCGTAAGCGGTTCTGTATTCTACTCTGCAATTAAAGCGATATATTATAGTAAAAGTACGGACAAGGATTGCCATGGCACATTGGCACATGCCGCCGATCGCCAACTGTGATTGGCCCACGCGACTCCAGCGCTTGCCACTGACCTAACTGACACAAAGTATAATGCTGGACTCCTATGGGAAAAATAAATCTGTTGAGATATTTTCATTCATTACTCAAAATTATGCTATGGTGTTGTGCGTTAGGATGTAACACACAACAAAAGAAGGATGCAAGATTCCATTTAATATCTTCTGGACCAAAAAATGATAAATAAATGGTACGGCGCACCGCACAGACTTTCTCTCTCTTTCTATAAACTCGTAAGATTTCTGAACGGAATAATATACATTGTATCATCACCACTCCACATAAGAACACGCATAAAATAATATACAACGATATAGAATCAATGAGAAAAAAGGCGCATCTTTGTCCACCTAATAGCATTTCAAACAGTTTAATGTCTTCCACAAGGGTCAACACTTCGTATTAAAATTTCAATTTCTGGTTAAAATTTTAACATTTTATAAGGTGTTGCAGATCTTCAAGTCATCGCATTGATATTTAATTATTCATTTATACATTTTGACCAATAAAAAATGTAAATATTGACTATTGAGTCTAAAATGGAGATAGATCATTGCTATGCAAACATTTCTCCTAAGAGATTTAAGGAAAAATAACATACTTTTTTTGATACTTATATTTAATTACTCTATGGCATTGGAGAATTATTGCGTTAAGACTTAAGTAGTATATGTTTACAACTAAAGCTCACAAAATTGTATTAATATATTTGCAAATATCTCAGAAACTGTTGCTTTTATAAAAATATATGTCAAATAAAAGTTTTTTATTTCTAATAGTCCTACAATTTTGCAATGATAAGTTGTTTAGTTTCTCAAATAGTTGTGGAGATACGGAAATTAACGCTTCTGTAAAGTACCCTAAAAATCATTTTCATAGGAAAATGAAAATAGCCAGTTTATTTATAATCTTAATCAACGCCTAGATACGAATTTTAATCAAAATCGTTTGAGCAGATTTTGAGAAAACCAAATTTTTCTCTTTTCGCCCTTCAGTAAACTACCCTTAATTTTAAGTTTTTATAGACACACAGACAGACGGCATTGCAAAGACTATTTTTTAGGGTTCGGGGGGTCATGAGACGTCGACATCCATCAACATTTCAGGTTAGTTTTTTTTACGGTCGCAATACTTAAACTTTAATGTCCAAAAAGTTAAAAAAATTATATAATTGCGTATAGATTGAAAGTTATTGATTTTATAAAAATATGTTTCGGATAAAATATCTGTATTATAAATATATATACATATTTGTAATGCTAAGTAATTTCATATCTCAAATAGTTTCGGAGCTATTATAAAAAATGTTAATTTACGCATCAGACCGGAGCCCTTAAAGCCATTTTGCCGAAATATTGAGAGTAGCCATTTTGTTTGGAATATTTATTAATGTTCATAAATGAAATTTAATCAAAATCGTTAGAGCCGATTTTGAGAAAATCGACTTTTTCTCTTTTTTCCCTTCAGTAAACTACCCTTAATTTTAGGGGTAGATATCCAATTCCAAAAACCCCTCGGGGCAACCCTATGAAAACCCTAGATATCAAGTTTCAGCTCAATCGGTAAAATAGTTTAGGCTCTAGTTGGAGGTACAGACAGACAGACAGACAGACAGACAGACATTCAAAAACCACTTTTTCGGATTCAGGAAGTCATGAAACGTCAAAATTCATCAAAATCTCGAGTTCGATTTTTTTGACGATCACCATACTTTCTCTACCTGTAAGATAGAGAGAAAGTAAAAAGAGAAGAGTTTGGCAAAATCGAATACTAAGATTGAACTCATCAGCATTAGGTTATAAATCTTGCGATTTGTTTGCTGCAACTCTCTGCTATTTCCTATCCAAGGCTTAAATTGTTTACATCTTTGTATCTTATTCTACCCACATCACCCGCTATCTGATTCATGTGTTCTAGTCTTGGTCTCCCTCTTGAAATTGTCCCTTCCACATCTATAATTATCTTCTTCAAACTATCATGGCTCAAAATATGGCCTAGCATTTTAACTATTATTTGTCGTATACCTTTCTAAAGTTTACTTTCATAATTTGCTTTTATTAGCAACTTCTGTATTTAATACTATCCTCATCTATGATATCTTCAACATTATTCTGTACCACCACATTTCAAATGCTTCTAATCTTGTCCTATTGGTTGCATCATTGGCCCATGTTTCACATCTGTAAAATTCCGTTGTTTAAAATGGTAGCCGGGAAAAAAAACTCGCGGCTTTGTCATTTAAGTTATATTTGATTTTAATTTGTGTTTAGTTTAGGCCGTTCTTGGTGTTTATTTTTATTTTTTGTCATGATAAGACATCAACAAATCGGTATTAGATTTAAATAGCTTGTCCCAGAATGTCTAAAGTAAAACAAAAACGCATGCTATAAAATAAATGCTTACAATAATTAAAATGATTGCTTTTACAATGATAAAGACTTGTTCCTTGGCTTGTTACATTTATTAGTTTTGCGATTTACTACTCATTTGGAGTGTTCGCTTATGCTCCAATTACTATAATCTGTTAGCGATTAGGAAGGTTGAATTTAGAAAAAGTCAATTTAGGGAAAAACACCTTCGGTACACCTGACCGGGATCAAATATAAATCTACCCGTCATCGCGTCTAGACTTTTGCGAAGGTGACGCCTTAGGCCATAAGGTAGCCGAAGCGATTCTATGTTCAATTTACTTGTAGACTTAAATAAAATTATTCGATATCACATCAAAAAATTTAAAAATACAACATTTTTTCATAACACTGGTCTCAAAAAAGGTATTCAAGTTTTTTTTGCTAAAGATTGTATTTTCTGCTTTATCATTGATCTTATTACTAAATATATTACAGAAAAGAAAACTGTGACAAGTCAAGACTGTACTTTTTACAATGTAATTGATCACGACACTGTATTTAAGGGGTTTCGTAAAGACTATACGTATTATATTATGGTACTGGCATGGATACAATCGGTCAAAAGTGATAGTGATTTGTCTTATGAATATATGAAAGTAGATTAATATATTTTGGAACTGTCAAATAACTATCACCCTTCCACCACTTTAATATAGGTGGCTTTTATTCTTGTCAAAACTGATGCAATAGAAGGCACTGATGCTATATTGATGGACGGGGGAAAATAATTATTTAATAATAATAATAATAATAATAATAATAATAATAATAATAGTTATTAACCTCACAACTATCAGAAATAATTGTATAAAGAAAGTTTGATATTAAGATAGCATTGATTAAATTTTACTGTTACTAATTATGTGTACGTCTACACAATAGAAAACTGTGTTTGTTGCGTAAAGAACTGCAATACATAAGTAAAAGAAATATGATTTTTATAAATTATTTTAAGACCATCCTGGCAATTTTTATGAGTGTAATAAAAGTCTTTAAATTAAATGTGTTTAATTTACACAGTACGTCCTCTTCGACAAGCTTTATAAATGCCCGCATCCCTCTCTTAAAATAAATAGTCCTATTTCAACCAAGTCTCAAATTCAAATGTAAATTAAGCAAGACTACACCCAAATTCAATTCAATTAAGAGTTGGGAGTTTTAGGTATTAAGTACTTCTACACACTGAATTTAATATTCTAGTCACTTCATAATTCATACAAAATTGTAGAGCTGTTACCCCTATTCATATACCAATGCCTCACTTTTCAAGGCTTACTATGAAAATTTTCTTCTCCCTCCTTTTCTTCCTACTTTATGCATAAACGAATTACGTCTGAAATATAATCTCTCTCGTTCTTACACCTCTCTATAGAACGAAAACGTAGCCATGTTTTGAAGTGAATGGCAACTCTTGCGAATAGCGCTCTAGCCAAGCTCTTTAGATCTTTAGTTATATACTTCTCAAGAGTATCTACCCGCGTTCTAGTCTGAAAGTTTTATGTCCTCTCAGTAGTAAATCTACTTCGTCCCCATCCTCCCCCTTCCTACATCCACCACTCCCCTCACCCTCTTGGCAAGCAAACGCCATTCATCTTCATATCTAGATCCTAGCTTGCACGGCCAATAAAATAAAGACCTCATCCAATCTTGAGAAAACAAGCCCTCTCTACAATGTACCTGTATATAAATAGCCAAGTGACACAGCCTTATTACTAAATGTTTTAGTTAAAGTCAACGTAAACAAGCTTCTATTTCAAACGAAATTGGTTATTTTTACCGGAGCAGTTCAAAAATGAATGTAAATTACTTAAGAAAAAGTTTAACAATACTTTTTTCATAAAGGAGTAGTATACATAGCAAACATTAAATACTTTCAAATATGATTCAGTGACCGCATGGTCTAAGGCTTCACTCTTGCAATAAGCTAGACTGTCATTGACAGCGACTTAGAAATGATTATAGTAAGAAAAAATGCAAATATAATTTAATAGGCTCATTTAGCGAGCTAAATGAACCCATAAAATGTGTTAAATTAACAAACAAATATAATAAATATCTAGAAAATTGATGGTAAATTCCAGTATATGACAAGAGAATATGTTAAAATAGGGGAATGTTATAGAAAACCTTGAAAATAAAATACGTAGCTAACATTTTGTTTAACCCAGCAGTGGTCATAGCCTCAAATAATTCCTCCATTCCACACAATTTCGTTCACACTAGTTATTTACCATTTTATAAGTCTATTGACCATTTTATGTAAAAACGACCACAGCAAACTGTTATAATCTTCACAGCTATTTTTTGGCACTGTGTGATTATCGTATAGATCTCATTGACGTGATTTAAATCATCTGGATTGTCATACGTTGGGACAACCATAATAAGTCATCGTAAATTCAGAAACAGTTTCTTGATGTCATTAATATTAGAGTGACGTTATACAAACAACTAAAACTGCTCTACGTTGATACAAAGACGATATGTACATCAATGTGTCCTTTAAGAGCAAAAGAATACTACACAAACATATTGCGCAACACGTATTGCTACCCATCCGAGTTGTCCGTGTTTAATTAATATGATGGAGGAGATGCATCAGCGCTTGCGAAAAGAAGATACAGAAACCATTTAGGAAAAAACACATTCATTACATATTGTTGGGGTTCAAAATTAAAATTCACTGCCATTAACAAACCGTACAAGACGAACTTAAAAGTTTAGTTCGCGTTTCAACCCCTGCAGGTAAAACATTAACGTTATCATTGATTCCATCACTAACATATATCTTATATTGTAATAAATATAATTGTAAATTTCAAAATAAACAAAATCAACACAAATAATTATTAAAATTATATTTTTCTTGCTTTCTTATTGGTCAGATTAAGTTTTACTTGAATTAAGAAAACATTTATTTAGTCTGATTCTCGCATTCCTAAAGTGAGTCAACACTTCACACTTTTTAGTTATCAAAGGTTTAAGCTGTTATGTTTACACGATTTCCGGTTCTTTTATATAATATAATGTTCTTCTAGGAAGAATACCAATAACGTTCTACAGACCCTTGAATAAAAAGAAACAAGGCCAAGCGGTGAGAAAAATAAACTTCAGTTACATTGGAGCTGAAGCCAGAAGTGATGTAATATATTTTTTTTTCCTTCTCTTTTTCCATACTTCTTAAAGTATCTCTCGTTGTAAATCGAACTTTTCTTTTTGTCTGTACAGAAGCGAGATTGAGACCATGGTTTGGTTGTCCGTAGGGGGGAGGGATAAAGAGAACTAGGGGGGTGTCAGAGTGAGGGGTGCATGATTTATTTCAGTGGAGTTGAAAAACAAAAGAATAAGGCATGATCTGTGGAAAAACTTAAGAAAATACATATTTTAAACATTTGCTTGGGCTTACACAACTTCAAATACAATATTGTAGAATATACGTGTGTTCTTGTTAGATTTGTTTTATTTCCATTGCTGATATAGGCCTATATAATATATATTATATATGTTTTATATTTATTATATATATATATATAGGGTAGTGTGCGAAATCTGGATAATGTCGAGATTAGCCAGGAGATGTCAGCATTATCCAAGTGCAATGGATAAAGTCAGAAATAGAAAGTACTTTATCTAATTTACGACCTAATCCGGATAATTTCGACATTAGCCATCCAAACTTGTAGAACATTGAATACTATTTTTAAAACTAATCAAGTTTCAATACGGATTATATTTTAAAATGTTATTTCAATCTGGGACCTGACATTGGATCGTGGCAATGTACTAACATTAAAAATGCCCCATTTTGATGCTTTATTTTCCACTCACCCAACCTAACATTAACTAAACTAACCTAACCTAAACTCACCCAACCTAACCTAGCCTAGCCTAATCTAACCTAACTAACCTAACCTCAAACCTAGTATTTGGCAGTACCTAAGTGCTGCTTAATAATGTCAAGACTATCCTGATAGACTTCGAAATATAATATTCAGCCACATCTCATTCAACCTTATCCGGGTAGTTTGGATAATGTCAACATAATCAAGATAATATCGACTTTATCCAATTTCAGACTTTACCCGTAGAATATATAATGTTTTAAATTATTAAGTTTAACACAAAGTTTTATTAATGTCTTCATTTTAAAGGGTAGGTATGAAGAGAGTAGTTTAGAAGAAGTGCACCCTCATTAGTGTGAAGAAAGGACGAGACGGCCACAGCAATAAATCACATATTCAAGGTCAACGCCCAGTGAGTACAGCAGAGAAAAGAGCATATCATATTTTCTATTGCGAGACTGACACCTTGGACCATGCATGTCAAGTTTGTGGCCCAAACCATTAGTATGTGGGTCCACTTTTTTAAAAAGAATGTTTGATATTAATTGCACAAGTTTCTAGGAAAAAATTAAGGGTTATTTCTATAGTTTAATAGTTTTCTTATATTTTTGTGTTAGAAAGGTACTAAGTCAAAGCTATTTTTTTACTTAAAATACAAAAAATATTGCATTCTTCTAGTACGACCTACTCAGTGTTTCAAATTTTCCCTACGGCCCTTAAGGGCAATCGTGCAATATGTACATTTTTAATGGAACAAATGATTTCCAAATGAGTAAATATGATAAAAATTACCCCCTTCAAGAAATCCTTTTCCCTCTAAAACACCGAAATATATTTGCACATTTTTCATTCGAGTTGGAGCCTTCTTAAAGGTAAGATCTATGTCACTCCTCATTACAAAAAGAGCAGTATGTTAATAAATATATACTTGAGCCAATTTTATACAAGTTGTTCTTGAAAACGTCGTCTGTATTTCTCGTTCACAGGCGAGCAAGGTTTCCAAGCCACAATTTCAATATTACAGGACATTCGCGAAACTTGTGAGATTATTTAACTTGAAACTGTAAACAAAATACGATTGGGAGGAGTGTTTTTTTACTAATTGTTTAGAAAGCTAATAACAGAGATATGCTTTATTCTAGCAACCAAATGAATTCATAAATTAGAATATAATAAGTTTATTTCTCAAGTTAATATATTATAGGTTCAACTGTGGAACGTGTAAATATTTCAATACGATCGCTTGAATACTTTTTAGACAGTTAAATATTTAATATTACACATAAAAATTTTATTTTTAAATAGTAGTTTGCTATTTATTTATATACGTGTGAAGATTTTAAATTTATTTCTAATTTATGGTAGGATAAGCAAGTATATAAAGAAATTCAAAACAAACTACTACTTAAAAATGTAATTTAAATATGTGATGGTCTAAAACGTATTCAGGCGATCGTATTGAAATATTTACACGTTCATCTATAGAAAGTTAAGTCAAATATAAAACATCAAACACAGCCAATAGATTCGGAAACATTTATAAATCTTATTCATTAGTCAAAACAGCTTTTAAAAAGAAAACTAAAACAGAATATAGAAAAAAATACTGTTTTAAAATAAAACACAATTAGATCTAGTCATGTTGAGAAAAAATTTGTTTTCTCTAAAATGTTTCGATGCATCATTCGCCTTAAGGAAGTGCACGATAAATACCACACATAAAAAATCTATAGATTAAATACTTTGGAACAATTATATATTTTCCTGGGATCCACATCTTAAGACTCGTTCCATATTTTCATAGTTAACACTAGTGGGGTGGGAATGAGGAAGGTAGAGTTTTAGCGGAAACGTTCACGAATTTGATTGAAAATGATAGATAATTCATGGAAAAAAAAAACTTATTATATCCTCCAAGATTAGAGCATTAACTTTCACATCAGATGCAAACTAGACTAAACCATAATGACATCAAATTCCACGTTATTAATAGTGCAGTAACAGTATAATGCTCTGTCAAAATCAACATTTTAGGTAAATAAATATTTAGTTGATCTCAACTTAAGGATTATTAAAGGTGAATCCAAACAGTTTTGGATAGAAAGTTATATTATTGGATGTATATCTGCATTAGTTTGAATAGAATATAAAATAGACACAGGGAAAATAGCATGTGGTAAACAACAATCAATGTTTATGATCTGGACCCGTAAACAAATTTCCAGTCAAGTGCAACGTGATTTAATATATATATATATATATTAAAAGTGATATTATTTAATATATATATATAAGCATTGTGTCATATAACTTCAACATTATATATATATATATATTTATAAATTTCCATTATATTCCTGATGTTTACTTATTACCGACCAGTTTAGATTGAGAACAAGTAAACTTCTAACTTCAAACCATACATTTAAGTAGATAATTTCTTATCATCTATTCAATGATGATTTAACGTTTAATTTAATTCAATTCATAATAATACCTAGCATCGATCCAACAAACTATGCATGACAAAATAGACTAGTATCTAAGAGTAATAACCATCCCAAATAAAACTATTGAAAATTCGAGGTGAATTAAACATCAGTAGAAAAAAACAGATGCTATCGATAGAAAAATCATACATCTTTCTTCCACAAACAAACTTTTTATCAAGTTTTATTCTTTCCGCCACCAGTTCAGTTTGGTGGCGAACGTTCAACGTTGTACCTCAGTTTTTTAATATTACTTTTTTGTTGTTGTTTTAGGTGTTGAAGAGAATTAATGCTTCAAAACATGTTGACTGTGGAACTAAAAATTACTGTTCATGCAGTCACAGACACATGCTACAATGTCAACTCTGGAAACAAAGGAGTAACACATTTAGCTTGAGCGACATTAAAACAACAACCTTTTTTTACTGTGATACGGTACGCATACAAGGCTAGTGGGTAAGGTAGAAATAATTCATTATTTCAGCTCGTTTAAGCGCATGAATACACCTGTAGGTTCCACACCGTTTAGCAAATATTGCAAGATATTAAATATACTTTAATTTTGGCTAGGTTAATAAATTTTTTATAAACCTATAATTAAAAGTTAATGTGTTAGTAAGTCACAACATGACCGCTGAGTAATACCTTTAACTATAGAATTTAATCAAATAAATAAGACAAATGAGAATTTTAAGAAAGTGCCTAGAGATTTAAATATGAATTACAATGATTTTATTAAAAATCAACCAAAACGCATCCAATATAGAATAAAATATTAGACTATTATATAAAAGGCAGGAACTAGGTTCTTTCGGTACTATTTAAGTTGTAATTCCGCACGTTGCATACAAAACAGTATAACATATTTTGTAATCCCATGAGTAGCAGAATAATCGTTGATTTGCTCAATAATCGACACCATTGTAATACACAGCATTAATAATTTATATTTAATATGGATAACCATTTGCTGCTCTTAAATTTTACATTTTATTTCAATATGTGTGATCAATAAGTAAATATATAGATAGTTTAATTAACGTTTTTAATAATATATATATTTCCATAGTTTGTACTTTAAAAACATTATATATATTTTATAATAATTTCACACGCAACTCATGTTTAAATATAAATTATAAAATACTTTCCTACGCTTAAAACCACCAACATTTACTCAACATTTATAAAACAAAATTACTTGAATGCCAATTTGATTCTAAAACAGTTTTTGAGCCATCTTAAGGCGGCCACCTCGATCGGCAAAAAAGTATAAATCGCTATCAGGCCACACGGCTTAAAGTACAATGATCTGTGTTGTTTTCGAGGACTACTTCCCTAGTCCATCTGAGATTATACTCTCCTTAGCCCTTACCCTACAACCACCCACTTCATTGGCCACAATGTCTAAGGCACTAATCTTGCTAAAGACTAGACTGCCGATGACGGGGAGATGGTGTTTCGATTCCGGTCTGGTGTCATTAGGGTGTTTTTACCCTAAATGGTTCCTCACTCTCTCTCCACGTAAATGCGAGTACACTCTCTATAAATTCAACCTTCCTCGTCCATAACCCATTAGAGTAATTAGTACATAAGCGTGTAACCCGAATGGGTAGTAAGGCGTAGTGCTAAACAAATTTAAAAAAGAGGGGATAGAAAAGTACGAAACTTTTTATCTCAAGGTAAAGATAAAAGTAAAGCTCGCTGCTAATTCTCAAATGAATTAAAATTTTTTCTGTTTTTATTCTGTAAAAAAAACTGTTTTTTAGAAGAAAGCTAAATATAGAGCCCTTTATTATCAACCCTAGTCTTATAGCCCCGAAAATATGTTAAAAATTAGCTGAAAATGAGCTAATCTCACATTTTCACACTTTTTTCCTACTAATAAAACTCCAAATACATCGTCGTTAAAGAAAAAAAGCGCTGTTGGAATCTTTCAACTTTATTTTGGCGTTAGCCATATTTTGAAATATCGCATTGTAAAATTAAATATTTAGTTGGAGCTGAACGTCTGCGCAATAATTTATCGCTTACCGAGGTGGCCTCATTTATATAAATTATTAGTAAATTATATAACAAATTATTTGTATGGCATATAATATAGCCTATAAGAAAAATTGAACGAGTAATCTTCAAAAGGAAACCTTAATATATAATTATTCACTAAAGTTTTCATTTCACAATAAGAGAACAAACAACTAAGGAATTGTAATATGATTGTAGTTTGGAGTTGTTAGAAGATAGTAGGGTTGTGAAAGAGGGGTTGGTTCAAGGGGATGAGGGAACCTCCCCCCCCCTCCGGAGAGAACTGAATGCTCTGAGAATGCCTTAATGATCTTGTTCTCCCCCTCGAATGAAGTGTAAGCGTGAAAGGACCAATGCTATGACTCCCCCACTTTAAGTTTTCAAATTCGTCCTAACTTACCCCACAAGGCTGCTTCCTACTTCTATTACTTGCCGGTTTCGATGGTTAATTAATTTCTTACATTTAATAAAAACATGTAACTAACAAAGGGTTTTGTATTTTCTTGGTGAGAAACAAAATTATAATTTAATAAACACGTAAGGAACCAATATATATTATAATTTATATAGTCTTTATTTTACTAAATGGTAAATTAGATAAATGATAACATTCGAAACAAAAAAAATTTGAAGAGCGTTTTTCTAAATTATTCATTTGACAACGGCAAAATTTGGATCAGTTTGATAGTTTTTCAATACAAAATAGTTGATTTGCAATTTTATTTCATATATACTTTTATACATCCACCTTGTCAGCCGTGTGGTCTAACGTGCTACTTTCGCTGTAGAATATACTGCCGATGACAGGGCGATCGAGGTTCAAATCTCGGCCGGTGTACTGAGGTTTATTCTATATGGTTTTCCATTACTCCATGCAGTAAATTTGGGTACACTTTCTCCTACAAATATAGCTTCCATAATCCCTAAAATCATCCGCGGAGTTAGTACACAAGCGTATAATCCAAACGGGTAGAAGACGCGATGTTATAAAATACTGTTATAGTATATATATATATATATATAAATATATATATGATAAAACAGTTTTACTGGTCTCAATTTCACTTTTCTCTAATGAGAACCCAAAAAAACTACGCTACGATGGCAGGTTTAGTTCGACCTGTAATACCTATAAAAGTTAGATTTTATTAGTATGATGAGACGGTCACTTATAAGCTGGCTAAATTTTACTTCTGTACCATCAACAGAATTCTGTACTTAATAGGGACAGTGTTTTAAAAGGTTAAGTAAGATATTTTGGTAAATAATGTGAAGATACATTTATATATTTTTAAATTACACGTTTAATAAATTAATGAATTTAAATATATCCATGGTGACGTCAGAAAATAAAATACAAACAATGTAATTTCCTGCGTAGATTTTCAACCCAAAGACGACACTATAGGTGAAAGTAAAATACAAAATTATAACTATACGATTATTTCTAATCTGAATAGAGGGTAAACAAATACTTTTTTCATAAATATCTGACCAATTATCTCACTCCCGGAAAAATACAATAAATTCATATATTTTAAATCCAAAAATGCACTGTCAATATGCCTAATGGAATATATAGGTGAGGGATGAGAATAGCACACACAAAAAATACAAATGACGCAATTAATACCAAGCACACACACACAGAAAATGTGCTTTGTGATAAAAACGGAAGTGAATCTTTGTGACGGAAGTGGACGTAAAAGCAAGCAGCATGCTGCAGTAACAATCAACAGTGAGGTTGGTTTTTCTGCTGCGGTGGACTCGAAAACACACTCTTCCTCTATGAAATGTTGATGAAGCTACGAGTGCTGGTTTACTTTCAGTTCGTCTACTGTTTTGTTGTACTCCCTATTCTCTTTCCGCTTTGAAAAACGCAGGGGATTAGGGGTGAAAGCATTGCCACTTAATGTGTGTATTACAAGGGAAAGTAACGTGTCTTCCAGTTGTTAGGGAAAGCTTGTCCGATTTCATATCTTAGATCTTGCGATACTTGTATGGTAGGGATATACTTTTATATTGCCTCTTTTTCATTTAAATACTCCTCTCCTTAGCGTCAGGATCGTTAAAAATAAACATGACCGTTACNGGGGGGGTAAAAAAAAAAAAAAACCCGTAAGGGGGGGGGGGGGGGGATTACACCACACAACATTAACTCTTTAAGTCATAAAAAAAATACTACACATTTGTTATTCTTCTAGCTACTACTAATTGCTACTTTATAAAAATAAATGGTACGACATAGTTGTGGACACTTTTTCAAACAGCCTCTTTTAGTGTGAGACAAATTTTTCAAAAATGAGTTTTCAATAAGCCAACCAAAAATAAATATAAATTATGATTCATCATGTAAAACCAGCTTAAAATGTCAATTTTCTTAACAAAATGTTAGAGCCATTTTCTATAGAGTACAAATTTCCAAAAATATGTCTTAAGTAAATAACACTTGGATTATTTTGTATTTAAAGGAAAACCAGAAGTAACTTATTTATCATGTAAAACTCATGTATTAGGTATTTAACGAGTACTTTCTGAACCAACTGATTAAATCAGCACAAGAGAATTTCTATCAGCGAAAGCGAAGGGGCCTACCAATTTTGCCGGGAAAGGTATTTTAACACATTTTCCAGGGTGCTTTTACATGCCACAATCGACATGGGACCGACGACTTTCCTTCCGAAGGAAGTTGTGTTAAGTATTTTAATCGTTCAAGAAAAATCCATCGACCTTGGCTGGGTTTAAACCCATGAACATCGGGCAAGCACTTTACTCCAAGACCATTAAGCTCAACTATTAATAATTAAATATAGATATTGAATTAAAATCACGATTTCCCTTTCTCATAACGTGTCACCATCCACCATCCAAATATTATGTTTGAACCAAATACATCGACTGAAGCCTCAGGTACATATAGAAACAAAGACAGAATTGTAAAATTCACTTTTTGAACTATGGGGTACATAAAACGTTAAAATCCATTATAGTGTCGAGATTAACATTTTTAACGATTTTATTATCATCTCTGTAATGATGATTATGATGATTATCGATGTTTGCTCTGAGCCCTACGTCTTATAAGGGTGGCCCTGTTCACAACACTTAAAGAGTTCTACTAATTTCAATGTTAACCGACCTCGTGGTATGGTGGTCAGAGCCTCTGAAGGCTGGCCTAGAGGTCCTGGGTTCAATTCTAGGCTGGTACTGGGGGATTTTTCTCGAAAGGTGGATAAATCCCATGGTCACCAGGATTGGGTTAGTTAAGCATAAGTAAGCCTCAATGGCTTTACCCAGTTATATTCACTACCATTATCCAATCACCTCATATCGACATGGAAAGAGCCTCCACGGAAAAGATGTACAATTAGTAGGTTCGGGCGTCTCCCGGGGAACGGTACATTAGTACATGCATATGTGTTTACAATTTTATTATAAATTGTAAATGCTATTTCAAGAATTTTTTTAAAAACCTTTAGTAAAATCCCTTAAGTGTGTTTATTTAAGAATTATTAAGTACTATAGGAATGACTGGAATAAACATAAATACCTTTGTCAAAAAATAGTATTTGAATAGTAAAATATATATATATATATATATGATGAAATATAAATATTTATGTGGAACAAAAATATTCAAATAGAATATGATGCAAATATTTATTTATAAGCCATAATATACATATATATGATAAAATATACGTTTGTCATAAGCAAAGCGATATATTTTCTGATAAAATCTACTAAATTGATTACTAACCAAGGAATATTCAGGCAAATACACAAACAAAGATGGACAGAAATAAATAATTTCAAGTAACTACTTTTTCTAATTCAAGTGCAATTAAATGATTTTTCCACGTAAAAATATCAAACGTAGAACGTTATCTATAATACAAATATGTTATCATATGATAAAGAGGAAACATTGGGAAGAGTCTGATGTTTTTTGAAATGTTTTGTGGGTGCGAAGTATATGCAAACTTCACGTATACAAACAAATATTCACAGAGTGGAGTTTGTTGTAGAGTAATTAGCAAATATGTCAATAACGGATATATTATTTATTCTACTATTTATCCAAAACTTTGTATCGTCCAGTATTAAAACAATCAGTAAGCATATATTTTTGTGATAAACATTTTTCTGCCTATTCTAGCTCTCGTAATCCTAAAGTCTGTTCAGCGTAGGAATTGTTTTCTGAAAGGCCTTTTTCCCTACCAGAAATCTATTATATAGTAGGATATTGGTAGGAAAAAAGACCTTTCAGAGAGTAATTCCTACCGTGAATGGAGTATACACTATTTCATTTAAGGTAGAGATGTAAAAAACGCGAGGAAAGGCCAGTATGTTTGCAGTTTTTTTCAAAGAAAAACCTTTTTGGCAAAAATAAATAAAATATTGCTTCGTTAAATACAAATACCTTAAAATTTCTCACATGGTGTTATCAACAGTTGTTGAATATCTGTCATGATCATAGCGGCATTAAATGACAAACTTTTTATATGGAGATAAAATGTTGTCATTAAATTCTAGGACACCATTGACAGATATTAAATAATTAATGTAGAGATCACCATGTGAATAAAATTAAACTACATGCTTGTATTAAAGCAATATTCGATTTATTTTGACCAAAAATTGCTTTTTTTATATAAAAATGCAAAAACTATTATCTTTTCTCGCGTCCCCTACACTCCCACATTAAGTTAGGACGGTTTCACTAATGGAATATAAGCCAAGCAGATCATCCGATCAGAGTCGATCCCCTGCTTCCCAAGTCAGAATTATGAATGGAAAACACCCTCATTGGTGGGTACGTGGGTTAAGGAGTCTGATCTGGTATGCCAATGTCAGTAGTGTCAAAGTTTGAATCTCGTTAATTTGTTTTAAAGGGATATTTCTTAATGGTTTTACACTCTCTCTACACGAAAATACAAGAACATTTTCTCTAAAGTCCACCTTAATAATCCTTATACCATTAGTGTAAATATAATGATAGCCTGGATGGGTAGTAAGACTAGGAGCACATACATACACTCACAAAAGAAGACCAGAACACTACAAACATTCACTTATAGTTTGGTAATATTCATGAAAATATGTTGAAAATAATTTAGGTTATATTTTAGTTCATTTCTCGTATTTAGGCTAAGCTAGTCGTCGCCAGAGCGCTCGTTAAACATTTAAATGCCGCACTCTGTTTGCCCTCCTACCGTGGTACGACCAGTCACCATTTAGGGATGATTGCCAAAGGCAACAAGAGGGGTGAAAAATATGGCTGGGTGTGTTATTTATCGCAAACATATGCTAGGGTGCCACGCATATACATGCCATTCTGAAATTGACGGAAACTATTGGGAAGAAGGGGGAAGCAATGAATCATCAAAAATAATGAGTATTCTCGGTTTTAGACCTTACCCGCATTGTACATATTACAATCATGTTTGACATATCCTATGCATATTTATATTATTTTCTAAAGAGTTTTGCTTGATTTTGCTAAATTTTTATTTTAAATTATTCCTAAGAAAATTATATGTTTATCAATATTACCTTCATGTGTGAGTAGACAGAGTTTTAGTATCGTGATATTTACATTTTCATGACACGCAAATATTGACCGTTTACAGAAATATATTTTTTACTTTTGACAACCATTACTGTTTCCAGCCTATGTCTGGGTCAATTTTTCATTCAAATCATATATTTTCCACTAATGGCTGGTTAGGCCTGTCGTAGCTTCATATGACATATATTTTCTACTACTTAGATATTTATTTATAATATGTTTCGATGTATTTGGTTTGTGTTTATTGCTTTCAACATCATTATATTTACATAAATGTATACATGAAATATTATTTAGAACAGACAATTGTTTACATTTTGGCTTAGTAACAGATCAAATGGATCAACTGTCCAACATTATAATCTACGCCCTAGGATTTTAAGGATTGCCTGATTACAGAAACAAATGTATTACTTTCACCATCCTAACCCCATTCCCCTACGGAACTTCCTACAAGGTGCAATGCAACCCTTAGTGAAGCCAAAATATTATGTATATGTATGTATATTTCACTTTAATAACTATATATATGTATTTAACACTAATGACGATATATATATATATATATTAGAGTGAAATTTTATTTTTCACTTACCTACTTCAAAGCTATTAGTTTAAATAATGTACACAATTATATTAAAATCTTTATTGGAAACGAACGAAAACTGATTTATTCTAGAAAATTCACTTACTGGTACATGACACTGATTTTTATTATATTTGTATTAAACATAATCTAACTACAAGGAAAGTTTTTAAGAAGTACGGTAGAGATTAAAGTAAATGACTTTGATTGGATTAACAATATTTTGTCTTCAAAATTCCATTTATCACAGGTAGTAATTTTTTTTATTAAAAAAGGTAGGGTTTTTGGCAGCTCTAGTTTCCTCACATCAGGTGATTATGTGCATTTACAAAATCATATTTCCCACAAAAAATATCTAGATTTCCTATTTATTTAGTCAAATACAATATTAAATATTTAGAATTTAAATTTAGACTTGGTTGTTATATTATACTATAGCTGTTCTTACTAGTATAAAAGTAAAGGCAAGCTTAATCCAATATTTTCGCATATTTTGTGACCATTATTTTTGAAACAAAAAAGTAACGCTAATGTAGATTTGTTTATTTTAATTTTATACATATAGCAATTTCAACAATTTTTGAATGATTCTCATGGGGTTTCTGAAATTTGAAGATAGCTTTTTATTTCCATTATAAAGTTCATAGTCGAAATGCCACTTTGTACATAACAATGTTCAAAAACTGTTTGGATTAATATGTGTAAAAAATTGAAATAAGAGAGTATACTTGAAAAATATTTGATTTATTTCGTCCAAAATATATTATTGCTTTAAAAACCGCAAACATACTGGCCTTCAACTCCAGTTCATTTCCACCCCCACCCCTCTTAAATAATAATTATAAAATAGTGGAGCTAAACAAAGAGTTTTATTAAAATATTAAAATTCTGGCTCACTACCTTCAAATTCTCTTGGCTGCTAAAAAACTTTCCACCAACTTTCTTTCTAGTATTCTTTTGAAAGTCCGGAGCAATGACACATCTCTCGAACGTGGCCCTTAGTTTGAATGCTCTTTATCGACCTTAGGGCCACGATTGCGGAACCCTCTGGAGGGTAGTATCCTTGGGACCGACAAATCACCCCTTATCGTCCCAAATAAAGTGTCAGAAGCTCTTTGCCCCCAATCTCCACATATATCCTCGCTACCTACCCCCGTCACCCCTCTCCTCTCCTAACCCTAGAGTAGATTTCCCTTCCTTCCGATGTCATGTACAGGAATGGCACTGCAGTTGCCGAGGGTTGCTGTAAAGCCCCGTTGCACCAGTTTGAGACAAGACTAAAATAGCGTGTATTTAACATTATTTTATCTTTTAAAGTTTCTACAGCCCTATAATAAAAATCGAAATACAATATCTGTTTTATTTTTGTGTTTCTGGGATGAAATCCAAAAATTAGATTTAAAAGTAAGCTTTATTTTTGTTGCAATTTGGTCACATATAACTGAAGTACATTATTTCTAGTTAGTTTGAATATTAAATAAATATAGGCTTTATAATAACAATATCAATATTCAAGTGTAATTATATAGTATAATTATTTATATATATTAAAGTACTATTATACATAATTATATAAAAATATTATATTAAAATATTCTATATATATATAAATATATACATACACACCTATCAATTAATTTTATATACACGAGTATTTACATAATATTCCTATCTATAAAATTATTTACATAATATTTCTATCTATAAAATTATTTACATAATATTCATATATATAAAATTTATATATAGGTGTGTATGTTTATACATGTATATATACATATAAAATATATATCATACTTGAATATTAATATTATTTAAGATATATTTATTTTATATTCAAACTAACTTAAAAGCATGTACAGTACGTCGAGTATTAAAGTATTAATTATACTCTATTGATGGACATTTGGTAAAATAAAGCATGGCTTATTTTTAGTGTAGTTGCATTAATTAAAAGTTAAAGTCAAGTATTTTTACTATATAGAATTTGTAGTTCACAATACATTTTATTTTTAATCTAGTATGAATCTGCACCAATGTTTACACGATCTAAGGTGTCAGTCTCGTAATAAATTAGACCCCCAATAACAGGGAGGTTGAGGCTCGAATCTCAACTGGGTTTCCTGGGGGTAGTTTTACACATTTTATATGTCACTTTGGTTCACCCATCCCCTTCCACGCTATTGTCGAAACCTTTCCTCATAATTACATTATTTATTCCTAGCCCTTATAGTAAGCAGTTAATAGTCATGGTGTCAAAAACCATAGTAAAAAATAGCCTAAGAATTACTGAAACTGAATAAAAAATTATAGTTATACTGTATTATAAATTAGTGTAAGCTTATAAACTATAGATAATATAAATAATGATAGATTTAAGCCTATAATAATATAATACTTTTTAACATACTAAATAAATATGTATATATAGAATAATTAACATAAAGCAATATTGTGAAATAGGATAAAAATTGATATCAGAAACTTGGCACTTTTTCAAAATAAACAATGTGTTTACTTTTATTTTATAGCGGCATCCCATCACTCATTTGAGCCGTGCGCATTTATATTTAAATTACGTCAATGCGTTAGGGATGACATAGGTTGAATTTGGATATAATATACCCGAATGTGCTTAGAGGGAGGATGGGAAACCATTAAGAATAAAACACCTTAGTACGCACAACCAGGATTCGATCTCCAGCCACCCTGTCACATAAAAACAAGACTAAATGAGCTGGATATTTATCCCATGCTCCCACCAGAATAGGTATTTATTTATTATATAGTATTAATAATAATTTAATTATGAGGGTGTATTCACAAATATGGTATTGGTGCTATTATTTACTAAACCAAATACATTTCCCTAAAATTAAGCTTTAAGTTCAAAATTAAAATGTACAGTATAATTGGCATCAAATGTTAAAATACCTCTAATAATTAATTTAAATATAACTAAGTAATACCCTATTCAGTGGCCGAGTGGTCTAAGGCGTCACTTTCGTGTTAGACTGACCTGCTTATGATGGAGAGATTGAGGTTCGAACCATGGTTAAGTCTAGAAGATGGTTTTTCCTAAATGTCTTTCCACGCAAATTCGGATAGATTACCCCTAAAAATGGATCCTTCTTCATCTCCACCTAGAGTAATTATCATGTGCGTCTAATCTGAACAGGTATTAAAACGCGGTGACAAATAAATAAATCTAAGGTACAAATTTCCAAATAAAGCAGTGAGAAAAAAACTTTTGTTTTAAAATAATGCGAAATTAAAATAAACTGTGCTAAAATTTAATATCGACCGGATATATTTCCAAAATGGAGTTGACATATCCAGCATATTTGTCCAAATATAAAAAATTCGCAATGAAAATTAGAAAATTATGTTATTGGTTTAACTATATTTGGATATTAAAATTTAATAATATTCTAGTAGAATATTATTTATAAATAAGGTGCTCAGAAAGCTCAAACTGGATATATTTATAAGATAGGAACAATCCTCAAGATCTCACTATTCTTTGACTGTATTGTATAGAATAACCTCCAGTTTCATATTAGTGAATCTCTTCTACCCCGTTTTTAAATGACTTATTCTAGTTGATGAACTTATCAGAATTTAAATTAGAATCTACATATTTATTGCATGAACGAGTGTCTTGTTCCAAAAAAACTTATCCACAGAGCAATGCATGTATCCTGCTATCCCGTACATCCTGTAGCTAGCCATGCGTGAGTCCCTAACATTCCCTTTGCACGCAAAGGAAGGGGAATTTCTTCTCTGAAAAGGTAATGACACGTGGCGTGGTATGAATATGTTAGTTGTTCTATCACGCAAGAGAGGGGCGGCAAAGTAGGGGGGGAAGTACTTATATATTAAAAGTATGTAAAAAGATATGTACTAGCCAACTCACAAAATTCATTACAATGGAGCCGTGTTGCCAAGTATCAGCTATATTTTCTATTTTTAACTAAGGTTCTTTTTTTTAACTATGCGTCTAGCTGCCATTTGAGTAGTTTATGTACTAATTACGCTAATGTGTCAGGAATAAGGATGGTTGAATTTAGAGGAAGTGTACCCACATTTTCGCGGAGAGATAGGATGAAACAATTTAGGAAAAACTACCCTCAGTACACCCGACCAGGAACTAACGATAATCTCCCCGTCATTAGAAATCTATTATATTGCGATAGTAGCGCCTTAAACCATGTGGTCACCGAAGCGGGTATTAAGTTTCTTCTTTAGTCAAAAGTGCTAGGACGTAAAATTGAGGTGGGGATTTAAGTTACAGATAATTTTATTATTATATTTGAAATAAAATCACAAAACGGTGTGTGTAAGGACTATGTAATCGGGTTCGTCTACTCGAGACTTCCAGTGACGAAAAGGTCGGGGTTCAAATCCTGTTTGGGTGTAAAGAGGGTCTTTATTCCCAAATGTTTTCCTATTCTCTATCTACCCGCAAATTAGATACATCTAATATGAGCTCTACTTGACTGATCCCTACACCATTAGTTATTATTATTATTATTATTATTATTTAGCACCACGTCTTACTACCCATTTGGGTTGTACGCTTAAGTACTAATTACGCTAATGGATTAGGAATTGGGAAGGTTGAATTTAGAGGAAGTGATCCCACATTTGCGTGGAGGGAGAGTGGAAAACTATTTAGGAAAAACCACCCCCAGTTCATCCGACCGAGATTCGAACCTTGATCTCCCCGTCCTCGGCAGTCAGGCTCAGCACGACTAGCGCGTTAGCCAACTACGCCACCGAGGCGGGTTACACCATCAGTAAAAATATTCAAATAGACCGGAGGAGTGGTAAGACGTGGTAAAAATAAATGGTAAAATTTAATCGTATCAAATAGGTGTATATTATTATTATTATTATTATTATTATTATTATTATTATTATTATTATTATTATTATTAGCTCCACGTCTTACTAACCGTTCGTGTTGCACACACTTACGCTGATGTGATATGGTAGGATGATTGTGAGATTAAATGGAGGGCCTACAGTTTAACGTGGAATCCGAACCACGGTGGAGGCCTGGCATTCCACACATTAACAATCTGCGATTAATACAAATCTTGTCAGAGATAAAGGAAGGGTTTGGTAATCATAAAAATTTGTGCTGGGACCGAGGATTGAACCTTGGACCCCAGCACAGAAGTCTGACCCCTTACCCTTGTACCTTCAGGTCACCTGTATATATCATAGTTTGGATCAAAATTTCAAAAATAAGCTTTCAGTAAACTACCCTTAAAAATAGTTTATAAAAATACAAAATTATTTGTTTATCATAAGAAACACTTTAGAAATAATTTTTAGACAAAATGGTTCAAGAGAGTTTTAAAAAGTTAAAAATGTTCAAAATTCAGTTATCAGTGACACACACTCAAATTTTTTATATTATATTTATAAAAATAAGTTATTGTTTATCATCTAAAACAAAACACGAATATCCATTTTTAATTAAATAAAAAAAAATTATTTTGAAAAATTTTAAACTTTCTAAAATATCTCAACAGTAAACAACCCGTAGATTAATTTACTATAGAAAAATTAATATAAGTTCATATTTATCATGTAAAAACTCTACAGAAACAAAATTTGAACAAAATCTTACGAGTAATTTTTTTTAAAAGTTCATTATAATGCCCCTGTTGAAAACTTCCATGATCACAATTCTTTCTCTATATGTGAAAGTAAATAACAAACATTTACATCTGACCAACTCCCCTTTAATTCTTTTAAACCTTTCTCCATTAGTTAATTGCAATATCCGGCCAAAGCTATGATAGATCGGTTAGTATGTCGGTAGATAATGACAGCATTTTTTTATAATTTGTAGTAAATTAAGCTATGAATCAATTGATGAATAATTTAAACGTTTAACTTGTTCTAATTTTCGCGGAAAGTCTGATCATTTTAAGAGAGCAATAGTCCCCGTGACTAGACGGTTAGGATATCCTTGCCATGACATAGCCGTAGCTATAATCCCTGGATATATTAAGATCAATACCGCATTAATTAACATGTACTTAATATATATCCACCTCACTCTGTACTTAGCGCGACGGTAGACCGACATATTGTATACCAGGTTGGACCTCATGCAAATTACACATAGTCGTCTGGAGGATCGGTTACAATACCTCTGGGAAATGTGAAGGCACATACATCCTACCTGGACTCGTAATGGAGATTATGGGTCTTCAACCCTGAAACTAGTCGATGCGCCCAATTAGGATTGTCCATAGACTACTTTTTGTACTCTTTGAAAATATGTAGTTTTTTTTTCTTTCTGAACCGCAGCTTACCCATTCTGGCTATCCGTATTTAATACCACTAACGGGGTAAGGACGAAGAAGGTAAGGTTTAAAGGAGATCCACCCTAAATTGCTTAGGGGAAGAGTGGAAAACCATTTAGGAAAAAATAATCTTCAGTGCAATCACAATCGTCCGGGATTCGAACACCATCCTTCCCGTCACTGGAAAGCTACACTAGATGAACTTGAGGTGGTGTACAGGTATTTCAAACTGAGGGCTGTATTTTTGCAGTTTTATAACAAACAAAAGATTTTGGCAAAATAAATCAAGTGACCTCAACAGTTCTTGATTATCTGCCAAGGGTGTCCTAGAATTTAATGACAACATATTATCTTCTACAAATACTAAAATGCTCAAGAGTAATGACAAATATTCAAGCATTGTTGAGGCTCCTATGTAAATACAAACTAAATTCTATGTTTCTACTGGAAAGATATTTGATTTATTTTGCCGCTGAAGTGTTTGCTAATAAAACTGCAGAAACACTGAACTTTTCTCGAGTCTCCTTTCATTCCGCCTTGACAGTTAGACCACGTGTTCACTGATACGATAACTATAACTATATCCTGATTCTGGTTGGAAGAACAGTAGAGAAAATTCAAACATATTTATTTGAGGACAGCAAAGCTAAAATTTCACTTTATTATTTGTATCATTTTATAGATGTTGATAATATATATCAAAAGTTAAATCTGGAGATCACATGACTTAGTGTATGATTAAATTAAAATTGTTTTAGCAACTTTAATAACCAACTTCTACTGGTCTTCCTAACAAAATCATACTTTAGGTAGAATTTTCTATTTCACTACCGGCATTCTCTTTACGTCTGCAACATTTTCTTGGCACCGTATCTTTCTAACCATTCAGGATTTACACTTATGTATTACACTAATGATGTTAGGGATGAGGAAGGTAATATTTAGATGAGGTGTACTCGCATTTACGGGAAGGGCTAGTGGAAAACTACCAGGGGAAAACTACCTTCAATACACTCAACCGAGGTTCGAACCTCAATCTTCCCGTAATCGGCAGTATAGGCTACAGCAAGAGTAGCGCTTTAAGACATGCGGCCACCGAAACGAGTGTTTGAAACTTTGTATGCAATTCCTGATTGTAATATTTGAAAATATATATATATCAACAAACATTTTAATATTGACTTTACAGTGATATATATTAGAGATAGAAAGACTATATATTTCAATGTAAAGGCAATATCAAAATGCCCTTTTTGGAATTTATAACGTTGCTGTAATACCCAAAAGTATATAACTTATATTAATAAGTGTGCGAAACCCAGATAACTATGAAATCAATACTAAATAAGTATCGATAGATCGTATTATATAATATTGATAATGATACTATTTTTTATCATCGATGTGGTTTAAAGGACGCATTGAAGTGATCATCTTAAAATCCAAGTTTTACAGCTATTTAAATATCGATTAACCTTCTTTGTCGTGAACTATTCTAAACTTGTCCTCTAAAAGTTTCTATGAAAAAACCTACTAAGTAAATAATAAACTTTGATGATATCCTTTTTTAAATTAATAACGTTAGTGAGTGAGTATTTGTCAAAAATGGGATTAAAACACTCCTCAATGCTGACCTGACTTGCTTAATGTAGTGTATGTTGACCTGAGCTTAATTATAATAAATGTTCTGCTCACCTGATTAGTTGCTGACCTACCTAGTTGAGTAGCTTAGCGAGGTAAATGTTTGTTGAGCCGATCAGTTTAGGTGAGTGGAAACTGAGATAAGTAGTATAGTGATTAGCTTAGTGATTTAGTGGTGTGGATGTTGATCTGAGTAGCTTATAGAATGTATTGAGATCCATAACATTTTAGGAGATGATTACATAGGTATTTATTTGAAGTCGTATTCATTCATTTAATAGTAATAGAAACGTAGGTATATTTAAAATAATTTTTGTGCAAACATTTTATCGATTTATTTTTTTAATTTCTTACCTTTATCGATGGCAATTTCGCTTGTAACTTAGTGAGTTTCCAATCACTCCTATCCCAAATATTTCACTACCCCTAAAGACCCCACCGGAATTTGAAACAAATTTTCTAGTTTTTAAAATGTTAGGAACAGAGTGTCTTTATAATCATGTGGATTTTTTTTTAGATTTAGATCACTTAATTTCAATATGTTTTAAATAATACGTAGAACTGTGACGATTTATTGATAATGTAACTATGATAATTTGAAACAAGAACCATCAACATTTGTATTTATTTGGAAATCAGTATTACTTTTTTTAAAACAGTGAAAGCTTACATTAATATTGTTATTAGTTTATAAATAAAAATAGGAATGATAAAATATATGGATGTATTCACTAAAAACATTGAAATAAAATATCATTTCACTAGAGGCGGAACACAATAAATGATTAAATATTGTATATTCCTAAGTCTCTACACAAATGAAAAAATAAATAAAAAATTTAATGTATGAATTAAATCACATAAATTTGTTAGTAGTTTATCAATCAATCTCACGTTTGTTGGTTAAATTATCTACCTTTGATTAATTTCCTCTACATATCACAATATCTAGACTGTATAAAACACACATATTAAAAAAATATATATATATCTCCCCAACAGACTTTGGAATAATCTCAATATTTTTATTTTGAAGTGAATCAAAACTCCATTGCAATATATTTACTTTCATCATAGTTTTACAATATTAAAATATCGTAAAATCGAGAACAAAATATATATGTGATTTGTTTAACAGAGATTTGTTGGATGTCTGCTGTCACAAACATATTCCTCTACAAAAAAAATAAAATAATGTAATACTGCTTCGAGGTATACAGGATTTCAAAATTCTTATCGAAAGCTCTTTGATAGCAAATAATATGTATATTGGATATAATATTTAAACAACTAAATGTAGTTTTAAATAACCTTATGTTAATAGTGAAAGCAAAATAATTTTAATTTGAAAAGTAATTAGTTTACAAATTTGATATATGCGATTAGATGTTCAGATAAAATAGATACAATGACATGTGTTTTATGCTTGTGACGTAACAATTATTTAATTTTTTACTTCATCATGTTTTATTTAAATTAGTTAAGCTTTATTTAACTTGCTGCTAGAATTATTTGGTGAGAGATGGGTGGTTCTATAGTTAAATTCCTTTCCCTAAATATATTGTTTAAAATATGTAAAATAACGCGGCGTAATTTCACCTGAAATCTTGGATTCTGGTCCTGACCAGCGCAATTTACGCCTTGATCGCTATTGGTACGCATGTGTTACTTATTTGTGGGCGCTAGATTATATTTCCATGTATTAGGACGCCAGGTAGCTACGAATCCTACCTACGTTTTATGATGAGGATGGGAAATGAATATTAATATTAAACGAACAATACATTTATTTATTTAGATTTAAATATATGTAGGTAAGTAATTATGATAAATATATTAATAATAACTACTGCCCTTACATAATGTATGCTAAGACCAGATTAGTACGACAGTCACATCGAAGAACATCGAAAGCGCACAAGAGGGAGACATTTCATATCACGAGCGCATAAAGATATGGATCAAAAGCGCACAGAGGAAAAACAACTGGATAATGTGGAAACATTGTACAACCCCCTTAATATTAACAATAATTACAGTAAAATAATAACACTACAGGGATAGGTTAGTTTAGGATGAAAACACGATACAACTCAGATTGAAATAGAAATGTGTTTTTCGTAAACGAACCAACAAGCAGTGTTGTCTGTCATATGGAGCTTAGAGAGATGCAGCTACCTTGTGCGTGTCTGATATACCACAAAGCAGGTACATACATTCGGTATGTGCACTTTTAGTACATAGCCTGGTTGACTACCAAAGCCTGAGTAGAGTGATAAATGCACTTCGGTATTGAATGACTGCATACAAGCGAGTGTTCTTCCCAGATTCCCACGCGGGGTTAAGGTTCAAAACCCGCGGGTCTTCAGGAAGACTGCGCCAACAGAAAGTCAACCATGGAGGGTTTCTCTTTTCAAAGAATCGTGTCAAGGGCTACACCTACACTTTAAAAAAAACACTAGTGAAACCCGTTGGAAGGGGTGGACCTTTATTAACGACCATTTATTCTTTCGATATTTGATTTTTTTTTTACGTCATGGTAATAAAACCATCAACGGTCGAGTTAGAAGATGAGAAAACCAGGAATAAATATTCCATTCTGGGTACGAAAGCTTGGAAATATTTCGTATAAATATATTACATTAAAACTATAATATTATAATATAATTAGTAAACCATTAATCTAAAAGCAGTTCGTGATTGTTATAACATTGGTATAACGGTTAAGATAAAATATAGTTATGTAGATAAATAAAGAAAAAATAAGTTTCCTGAAGATTCTAAATAAATTATCTATCCAAATAATTAGGTTTAAATAAAATTATCACAAAATAATTCAATATTGGTATGAATACCATTTTCAAAATTGTTAATTCCCATGCAATGCAAATATGTAATACTTGTATATCCAGTATAATGATATTCATAGATTTATGAAAACCTTTATAAATAGTGCTTTAATTGATACACCAATGCTATTTATAGCTAGATTGAAGCTAACATTTTAGGACTATCCATAATAATACTTCAAATATATAACATCATGTCTGACGTGATTTGTAATTTCAAGAAAAATGACACTATATTTGTTTTAAATGGGAGATTTGTTAATTTAATAAATAATTAATTCAAATAATTCAAATATAAAAACGTATTTCATTACTGTAGAAAGACTTAATTTGTGTTAGAAGCCAAACTCGATTATAGTTTTAACAGTAATCTAACACAATTTTAGTTTTTTGTAATATTTTGAAGTGATAGAGTTATTAGATTTTCTCTCTACAATTATTATTTTTGACTTACATTGGATAATATGGTGAACATTATCAGGACATTTACTTTAATGCAGTTGATAATCTCTGTGCAAGAGAGTACATTAAAGTTCATAGTCAAATGATTGACCCTTATCAAATACTCAATGGTTCCCTTTTTTTCCACTATACGAAGACAGAAAAATAATATAGAACAACATATATTCAACCAATAAAAGAGGTACAGTACCTTTAAATTGTACATGCTTTTGTCAGTAATTAATCAAACCCTGCTTTCACTGTTCTGTATGTATATATTATATAATATAATAGCCCTAACTTCTAGAGTTAAAAGATGTAAAACTAGTTTCAAATAATCAATAAATTTTCTTGCCTGATGAGGAAAGTTACTTCATACAAAAGTGTTACTTTTGAATTATTCATTTGACTTTCTTTAACTAATATTTTACACTACATCTAAGCTACGATAGAATCAAAGGGGCCGAACGGTGTCCACAAAGGTCTTGCAAGCTGAACGAAAAGCAAGGAATAATTAATCGGATTAAACCAAGATCAGTAGGGCTTTGTCCTGGTCAAAGCTTTCACTGACCTCTCGTCTAACTTTCAAATTCACAGTTTAGAAACTGTGTCATTAAGTGCCGGATGAAAAAATATTTTCCTTGTATCAACGAAGATTTAATTAGTTAAGACAAATGTTGTAGATATCATATTTATATAATGGATGTGTTTTTAATTTTTAGCTACTAAGTGAGTAGCGATAGGTTGTTTACAACATTTCACCGGTTCCAGTGTTCGTTTTAATATTTGAGTTCCTGGGTCAAAAATCTACTTTACCACATAAAATAATCTAGATAAATATTTCGTCTCCATTACTATGTGTGAATGTGACATCATTAATCCTGACACACTAATCAGGGTGTCATACAATAGCGAGTATGAGTGTCATTTGAACGTTTGTGGAGTCTTAAGGCACTCATACTTGTCTTTGCATACCACCTTTGAGGCTGGATATATAACAATTTGTAACATTTTATTTGTTTTATTGACAAACTATTGGTACTCGCTTTACCAACAAATTTTTTCTATCAAACTAATCTCGATTGAAACATTCCAATTTTAATAAAAACATTAAGGTATTTATTCAAGTTCTACTAGTGACTAACCCGCCTCGGTGGCGTAGTTAGCTAACGCGCTAATTTCGTGTTGAGCAAGACTGCCAAGGATGGGGAGATAGAGGTTCGACTCTCTGTCGGGTGAACTGGGGATGGTTTTTCCTAAATTGTTTTCCACTTTCCCTCCACGCAAATGCGGATTAACTTCCTCTAAATCAAACCTTCTCAATTCCTAACCCATTAGAGTAATTAGTACTTAAGCGTACAACCCTAACGGATTAGTAAGACGCGGTACTAAATAAAAAAATAATATTAAATAAATTAAATAATATATTTATGACAATGTTTTATTTATTAATATTATTTAAAGTCCCAAGCTGCTTATTTTAGAACAAAATTTTGCAAACTAAAAATATGTAAATAGTCCAGTACCTAAAACACACACACACAAAAGTTTAAAGCAATTCAACTTTAAGAAGACCTAATAAATTTAAGAACCAAGCCGATCTATCCCTACAAAGTAGGTTAAAGTTAAGAAAATAAAATTTTTAATATTAAATTCAGAATAGCTTCTTCTTAAGTCAACAACTCGAAGGTTTGTTTGATGTAATTTATATCCACTCAGGCTGGTTAGTGCTGCCTGCACCATCTGTTAGAAATCCAATGCACAAGGGGAGTTCAGAAAGTAGGGCGGTTCCCCGTTGCCTTTCACACAATTTCTATGAGCGAACACAAAAGGGCCTGTTAATTTTTGCCGTGAAAGGCATTTTCACATACCTTCTTGGCTTCTTTTACATGGTATAATCGATATGGGACAGACGGCTTTACTTCCCCTCCAAAGGAAGTTGGGCTAAGGATTTTTACCACTCAGGAAAAACCCGTTGACCATGGTTGGGTTTGAGCCCCCGATCATCGGGGCCTGAGCTGTACACTCTACCAAGATCAATATACAGTATATATATATATATATACTGTATATTGATATACTGTATATACTGTATATTGATATAAATATATATCTTTTTTTAAAGAGAGAAGAAAACTAATAAATTAATACGGCTGTCGAAAATGTGGCAATGTTAAATAAGTAATCCTTATCCCTGACCCTACTTTATTTAGCCGTGTTTAATATGTTTGAAATAAGACATTCTCCTACTATTTCAAGGACGGTAAATTGCATTTACATGTACCTCCTTTGATATATTCACCTCGCCTATAAAGTATAAGTTACTGATAAGCAGCACTAATACTAGACACACGTATATAGATACACCATTCGTATTCAAAATATGAAATGAGTAATAACTTGAATGTAATTATATTTTGTATTATTAAATAGGTTATAAGTATAATATATATTTTGGACACATTCTAAAAAAAATGTAAGTATGCATTCAAATCATTTAACCTGCTTTGGAATTTGAATTTAAAAAAAGTGTTTTAATCTTTTTCGATTAAAAAATATATTTTTTATCTGTGTAGTGATGGTATTGTATAATAATATCAAATGCGTTCTTTAAAAAATTGAAGGTCTGATAATGCAAATAGGGACCTTGGCTGAATTTTAAGAGGCACCTAAATAAGATCCTTTGAGTCAACCGGCCCCGTGGTTTAGTGGTCACTGTAAAGTCTACGCGCCTTGGGTAACGGTACATTAATAGGGGAGACCGGGGCATGTTGCAACAATTATCACTTTTTATTTTATGTTTTATCTTTCAATAATCCTTTTTATTTTTTACATGTATAAAATAATGCATTTCCAGATTATTTTCAAAGTGTCTGATTATATGTTTTTAATTTAGCTTAGCAAAATTATAATATAAGTTAAGACTTAAATATTGTCGTTTATAATTTACAAAGGTATAAGTTCAAATTAATTTAATTAATAGATTGACTACTTAGGATAAATATCGTTATTATTAACACTTTACAAGTTGTTTATACTCAATTTATATATATATTTTTCTTTTATCACACTTTAATATTTAAAATATTTACCTTGATTATATTTATTATAGTACGAGTCAAATTGGTAAAACTAACAAATATGATATATTACACAAATAATTGACAAACTAGTTTTTAACGAAAGTGAAAATAAAACATTAAAACAACAAGTTAAGACATATCTATTTAAAAGTTGATGATTTTGCTTGAATTGTAAAAGTTGCAGTATAAAAAATATTTTAACCCTATTTTTTAAAAACTATCTAAGTCTTATCTGAATGATTTTTGACCCCGTTACTCCTTTCGGTGTTACAGTATATGATGGAGACTACTAGAACCTTAGCTAGCCGACATGTTTCACTACTCGATTTAACGTACCATAGTCATGGAAATGTGGAATTAAAATTAAAGACTTAGAAAAGAATATTGGATAATATAAACAGTTAAATCGAGTGAAATATGGAATGTAACCCATAACATAGAAAAAAGGATAATGTAACAATATTCAAACAAACTTACGTCGTTAGGTGATGGAAGAGGTTGTGTTACTATGACTCGTAGAAGTTAACTGAAGGGTGTGGCTTATCACAGATTATGTGTTGTGGGAAATTGCAGTGTTAGGAGGTATAATTGGTAGACCAAGGTATATATGTGTTGGGTTGTGGAACGATGACTAAAAATAGTGTACGTAAACTGTGAGAGGGTGAAATGATAGATGGATGGGAATAAGGAGGATAATACGGTTCTAATATTCTCGACTCCGGCTCGAACGGGTCTTTTTCCTACGCTTGAGGGTAGAGCTGGAAAGATGGGGTTTATAGAATTTTAATATTATTAGGTAAATATTTTAAAGTGTTAATTAGGGTTTGGTTTGATGATTGTAATTGTTCATTGAGAAATTATTTTTTTTGTGAAGAATAGCTGAATGAATGAAAAAAATTTCAGCTGTGTTTAATTTGGTCCCTTTGTGAGAAAAATGAAGAGGTTTCATACATTCTTCGATCGGTTTTGGTTGGTGGTTTGAATTTTTTAAATGTTCTGCAAATTTAGATTTTGTTCTATTAAATTTAAAGTCAGAAATAAGTTCTTTGTAACGAATTTTGAAATCCATTCCAGTTTATCATTGTAAATGCTGTTACATTCACAGGTAAGTTGATAAATTCAATTTTTCCTATTCAAGTTGCTATTACTGAGGTTTTTCTTAATATTATTGTTGGTGGTGAAGGCAATATTAGGATTGTTTTTCTTGATGATGTTGGTGACTCGATGGGTTTAAGGACTAATATAGTAAAATTTAATCCATTTTTATGCTAATTAGTACTATTGTTTTCATTTATAAGGGTAGTAAAAAAAATATCTGAACGTAATTCATTTTTGTTTTTGTAAAATTTTGTTAATAGTGGAAAGGGAATATCCATTATTTATTGCAATTTGATTGTGTTGAATTTTATTTTGTAATTGGATTTGTTGAGTATTCGATGAACTAGACTGTTGAAAGTAGCTAGTTTTTGAGAGGTTGAGTGGTTTGAATCGTTGGATATGATTGCATCAGTATGAGTAGGTTTTCTATAGATTTTATATACAAGTTTATTGTGGTAATTTTTAGCGATGTTAAGATTCAAATAGTTGATGCTGCCATTTTTCTCTTCTTCAATGGTGAAAGATAATTTTGGGTGGATATTATTGATTATATCGGTGGGTGATGGAAGGAATGTCGTAATCATTCTCAAAGACGATCAAGATATCATCCACATATATATACAATAAAATTTGATGTTAAGTAAATTGTTTAGGTTGTTGAAGATGATAGGGTCATATTTTTGTAAAAATATTTCGGACATTATGCAAGTATGTAAGAGATTGGAGAACCCATTGCCAATCCATCATTTTGTGAGTAGTATTTATTGCTAAATTTGAAATAATTTTGTTCGGTTACTATTTGTACAGGTTTAGAAATTTGGTCTGTATAAACTTTTGTGAAGCTTTTTGCTATTAATGTCTCAGGTACATTAGTGTATAGGTTGGAAATATCCAATGACATGAATTTTGAATTTTGACCAATGGGAATTGATTTGAGCTTTTCAGTTAAATGGATAGAGCTTTTTATATTGAATTCACTAGGAATCTCTAAATTTTCAGATAGGATTTTGGATATCTTTTTAGCGAGTTTGTATGCATGTGAGTTTTGATAGTTGACCAGTGGTCTTATCGGGATGTTAGGTTTATGAATTTTTGGTTATGATGTGAAAGTAGGGGCTTTTGAATGCATGTTGATACATCTGAAAGAATATTTTGGTTGAATTATTAATGGGGATTTCTTTAATATGTATTTGAGATTTTTTATATTTATTATTTGGGTCAACTTTTAGTTCAATAATATTGTTATTACGGATGAATTCAAGGGTTTTGCAGGTATAATCTTTCTTGTCCAGGAGAACTACGATGTTGACTCTATCAGCCTTTACATTAATTATATCAATGGAATCTAGTTTTTGTTTGAGGGTTGAAATGTTTTTGGATTGGTTTGATAATTTACTTATTTGTTTATGGTTGGTTATTATCTTGTGTAATTGGTTTGCGACCATGTTTTTGATGAGGTTTTTATCATCAGAAGGTAGTAAGTTGATATCATCCTCACTGTCAATTATCAATGATTTGATCTTTTGTTTAATAGATGATTGTTTGAGATTGAATTTGTATCCCTTATGAAGAGTTTTCTTATCTTGGTTACTTAATTTGAATTTAGAAATGTTGAGAAATCTGGGCTAGAATTGAAATTCGGAATTATACTCAGTTTTATTATCTTGCGATATTTGAGATAAAGCGATAAGTTTTTTCATTTAAAGTTTGATATTTGGTAGAAATAATGGATTCGATTTTGCTGTTAATGATCTCTAGAGTTTCATCCATAATTGTATGATGAAGTGTATTAGACAGTTCAAGATGTGTTTGGTAAAAGCTTGCTTGTTTAAAAATGGTAACTTCTTGTGAAGAAAAGAAATTTAACATTTAATTCTATTGATTTGTATGTTTCTTTGTAATTTCATAGTTCTTTGATAGTTACTTTTAATATTGAAAGAAGCATAAGTGGGGGTAATCTGATTTCTTATACATTGGTGGTTAAACCATAAATTAGCAATTATCTTTTTAATTTCAACTTTGAGTTAAAATATTTGAAATATTTTTTGCCGGAGGGGGGGGGGAGGGCGTCATTCAACATTTTATAATACATTCTAATTTAATCTTTTGTAAGGAGTATATGAATATAATATAAGTTAAGACTTAGATATTGTCGTTTATAATTTACAAAGGTATGAGTTCAAATTAATTTAACAAATATATTGAATATTGAGGATAAATGTCGTTATTATTAATCCTTTACAAACTCTTTAGCAAAATTATTTCGGATCAAAGATTGCATACGCCGCTAGCTCCCCTTTTAAAGGAGCATATTGCAACACCAGGAGGGTATGTTACAACAATTGTTTTAAATAATCAAATTCTTCATATTCATCAGATACACAGTTGATGCATTTGAAACTTTTTTATATTCAGATTGACAGATTTTTTTTAAATTCAGATTGACATTTTGTAAACCCTGCACTGCACCCACGACTCAAGTTCCTCTTAAGGACCAAACTGTATGATTTTCCACTATCCGTTGAGCCATCTTCAAATGCTATATTACTCCTCACTGGTTTTATTTCATTCTTAAGAAGATAATTTTACTTCTTCATATGAGGATTGATCTGAGGTGATACAGATTAAAACAAATTAAAATTTGCAGGATAATTTTTAATTACAATGCTTATTAACGATTTGAGCTGTTCGATACGTAAGTCACCAGAATAGAGTGAATAAACATTATTATAAATGACAAACGCATTGTTGCTTTATATAGTTATTTATACCTGGCTCCATTTTTAGTAATCATATGTGCTAGCAATTAGGTGTTTATAATTACATATATATATATATATCAATAGGATGCTAATATTAATATTTATTATATTTAAGATATTATATAAAATAATGTTTATCTATTCCCACGTTTACAAGATAAGTTTCAACACTCATTGCAACTATCTCTAGAACAGTTTAATCCCACTTAAATTATAAAATGGCTTCATTATTTATTTTGCTCAGATAAACTTCAGTGTCAAACAAACGCCAAAAGAGTGTATTCTCTATGATAATGGTCTAGAATATATATAAAAAAGGATAAAATAACAAAAAAAAGATGAAAGTAGAGTGCTTACACAGCACACGCAAAAACATAAAATCAACTGTAAACTACTAATAAAAAAAGATACACGTGTGTCCCCACTTTCTTCGTTGAACCGACTATTGTCGTAAGTAATCTATCGTAGTGGCTTGCTCTATTTCACAATTCTTTTTTCGATAAATGCTTTGTTGCAATGTGCACCCGTTGTAACTAACCCCAGTTTCCCCTACTGGCTAATCTTTCCTCAAACTGGGCTAGGAGTAATGTAGCCCAGACACGCATATATATATGTATATATACACATATATATATATATACATATATATGTATATATACATATATATAAGTTCCGTTGGATCGTATTATTACATTTTATTAATATTCTTTTAGCTTGGTTCAAATGTTTATTATTACTATGTCGTTTAAGTTTAAAACATTCCTTAGATATTGAATCATAATAAAAACTGTGTTCAAAGATTACATTTTAAATCCATATATTAAGCACTTTATGTATTATTTTTCAAAATTTATAATATTGAAATATTCTTGTTCGAAAACCATAAAATTAGATTGGAATGGATTAAAATTAGTGATTTGCAGCCAATAAAAATCATTAATTGCATACAGGACCTTAATGGCCACTTTATTTGATTAAACATTAATAAATTTCACTCAGTGTATATCAAAAAGTACATGTTCCAAATTTATAATTATATCATCAACTTGGTAATGGTTTGAACTTATTAATTACACTAGCAAGCCCACCCCCATGTCCATGTGGGGTGTGTTAAATAACAAGACCCTGGTTTGAATCCAAGTGATGCTGAAGAAGATATTATCTATCAATTTTTGTTTTAGGTTTATTCTGCTATCGATTAAATAACACACATGAACTGAAACTTGATGTGGAGTTTAAGGTTTACTCTCAAAAAAATAAGTTAACTTGTAGATTCCGTGCTAATGCAAGTGAATTTAAGTACTATAGTAAAACCACTTAAAGCCTTGAAATAAATAAAAACAGCACATCATTATTTTAAAAATATATCCATATCAGATACAACAATATAGCACTAGCGTGCATTATTTCCTTAATCTCAGGACGGAAATCAAAAATAAAGCCTTAACTTGATTTATAAATCACGTAAAAAAAGTGATAATGTAACAAAACGCTTTTGTGCTATAAAAACACACAGCCAAATGGTTAGACGGATAGTAAAAAAAAAGGTTAATTTTTGTTTCCTATCTTACAAAATATAAAGAGTTATTTTCGTTCCCGCTATTAGCTTGTGTTCTCTCACGTCATAAGTCTCATGCGATACAACGTTATGTTTTAACGTATAGAATGCGTGAGATAGCAGCTGTATATTTTTAGAACACATATCAAACCGAGCATATGTAACACACTACGTCACACACATTACAATGTCGCACTACCCTACATTTTATTTTGAACAATGAAACACATTAAAAAATAGATGTGTAAAAGTGCCACGAACAGCTACGAGCTAACATCATGTACAGTGGCAGAGTAAAAATAAGGTTTTGCTTCTGTTAATGGGAATAATTTTAAGTATTTATTTTTAAATTTCCTTGGGCATCTTTATATAACACAAATATAGAGTACAATATAATAATATATAATAACATGTGAGTGTCCAATATAATTTGTAATTGGTTGCCAAGAAGCTCGGCGTCACAGTTTATCTTCTTATCTTCGATAATTTCAGTGGATAAGGGGTACATCGTATTTATTGATGGGTGGTGGGGGTGGATTGGGCACTTTTTTATGCGAGCGATTTGTAGATTGGGAATCGTTGATTTAACCAGAAGGAATTGTAAAGAGGGGAATTGGGTACCATCAACTCAACTATTAAAAATTGAAACAGGTGTATCGGGTACCATCGACTCAACTATAAGTAACTAAAATAAGTGTATTGGGTACCATCGATTAGAATATAAGTAATTTAAACGGGTGTATTGGGTACCATCGATTAAATTATAAATAATTAAAACAGGTATATTGGGTACCATAGATTAAACTATAAGTAATTAAAACAGGTGTATTGGGTACTATCGAGTAAACCATAAGGAATTAAAACAGGTTTATTGGCTACCATTAACCTAACTATAAGGAATTGTAAACAGATGGACTGGGTACCACCAACTTGACTATAAGTAATTGTAAACACTGGAACCCAATTATGTTTTGACAGTAACCTATTTAGAACCAAATTGTAGGAGATGTACAAAACTTAAAAATATCTCATCTTTTAACAGAATTCCCATAAAAATCATCAATATGTGCCTTGAACAACCATATGAGATATTAGGGAAAATATATAATGTGATTAATTATCTTCTTGGTATAAGCTGCAAAACGGAAACCCATATCTCCATTATTTTAATTCATAAAAGGCTTTAAAGTAATTGCATCAGTTAAAAAAATAATCGAAAGTAAAAAAATCCGGCTCCGTTAGGTTCTGTCCCGTTGTTTATACTAGAGTGTGCAAAGTTTCAACTTTCTAGATCATCTAGGAGTTTCTGGAGAGTGCGTAAGGACACACACATCAGGAAACTATTTATATATAATATATATTTAACATCCAGCATATCATAACGTAAAATAGTCTTTTTAAGTACCCCACTCCAGTATATACTCGATTGGGGACCGAATTCCGAGCTGCTTGTTCATGTACAAACATGGTATCACACAGATGAAGCTTTTTTTTACTAATCTAATTTATACACGTCCATCACAGAATCTGTCTTAAAACATGAATGAAGAATGAACCTAGGTATTGTATGACTCTTCAAGTGTCATTTTTCAATTTAAAGAATAAATCTAAAAGCGTTAAGCTCAACTTAATGACATTTTTGTCATTCATTTCAACAATATTTTTTATTTAAATTAAAAATTGTCTATGTATGCCTTCTTCATTGATAGTTTTAAAATTATAATGATGTTTTTCTGTGTATTAAGTTTACTGAGTAGGTTAATAAATATAAATTTTCTGAATCTCGGTCAGGTGTACTGAGGTTTCTTTCCAAAATGGTTTTCCATTCTTCCTTCACGCAAATGTGGGTACACTTCCTATAAATATAACCTTAGAAATCCTTAAAACTATTAGCGTGATTAATAAATAAGAGTATAACTCAAACGGGAAGTAAGACGCTGTGCTAAAAAAAATGTTGTGTCAATTTTGACAAGTGTGACCCTTAAGAAAATTTTGAAGAATATAAAAATAAAAGTTCCTTCTAATTAGATATATATTTTTAATAACGCGTCTTGGTTCCTATTCGTGCTACACGATTTGTACTAACTACGTTAATGGGTTAGAGATAAGTAAGGTTGAATTTAGAGGAAGTGTACCCGCATTTACGTAAAGAAAGAGAGTGGGGAAACCATTTAGGTAAAACCACCGTCAGTACATTCGATCGGGATTCAAACCACGTTCTTTCCGTCATCGGTAGTCCAATATATTCCAAGAATAACTATTTGGACCATGCGAACACTGAATTGGGTCTCACAGTTTACAAAGTTAACGTAAAATACCTTAACATATTTGTTTTTCTGGAGCTAGACACTTTTAAGTATTTTCACGTGAGTAGCCAGCCACGTAGGAAACAAGAATCTTGAGTGAGGATTACGTGGCGACCACCCGACCAACCGTTAGTAACGGTGAGAAAGGAAGGGTGGTCGTTCATCAGCCGGTTAACCGGGACAGAACTGTTTAGTGGCCCTCACCCGGATGTAAGTACTAGAGTTTAGAGCATGTAGCTATGACCACCAAAGTTAAGGCCCCCTTTACTGCCTCAATCGGTGGACAGCCATTGCTACCAATAATTCACTACAGCGGTGATTTTCTCTTTGAACTTTATAGGACCCTATAGAAATGAAGGTTTATGGAGTTTGATTATATACCAGAGACTTAACAAAGTTGAAAGGAAGATTGTTTATTAGTTTAATAAGCTTAAAATATGCTTTTAGAACGTGGCTTTGATCAAAATATTTAATTTGAATTAAAACACAAGGAGCTTATAGAATTTTTTTAGTTCATACGTTTTAACACAAGTCTTTTAATATGTGTTATGTGTAGGGTTGTGTGTAGGTAGGGTATATCATAACAAGTGCACCTACATTAGGGTTATAAAAAGAGGAAAACCACAAAGATAATTCTCATGCAAAAAACCTTCCCCACTGCACCCGTCTGAAGTTCGAACCTCAGTCAGTTTCACGTAGAATGGTTTATCGGTGAGGGGGAGATTGGGTTTCAATTCCCGATTAGGTTTTCCAAAATGGTCACCTCACAAATGATTATACATTTTAATTTAGTTCTACCTCCCTCATCAGCCCATACCAGCCCTATGCCATTAATAGAAATATGCGAATGGCTCTATATGGCTACATCGACAACTATTAACCTTGGGAAACACGCTAAATAAACATCCCCAAACACAAGGACATGTAAAATTAAATACATAGACCGACAAATAAAGCAATATAGTATGTATGATCCTAGGTATACGAGTAAGGATATTATTAAGAGCAGTCGGTAGCTTGAAACAAGCTAAGTGTCCCTGTTCTGTTTTTTGAATTATCCAATAGAAGGCAGTGGGGTTGAAATGGTTTGAAATAATTTTACTCTAAGAAATAATATTAAGCTATTATTTTTTTACGGGAAAACCTTTTCTAGATAAATAGTTTTACTTTTTTGCTTTGAATAATTTATAAACCTGTGCTTCGATTTGATGTTTGTATGGAGTTTAAACGTGTTGCTAGATTACACGGCTGAACAAATATTATACAATTAAGTATTTTTGTAATTATATTCTAGTAAAAGATCTGAAACCAGAATATTTGGCTTAGCATACCATTTTCCGACTTTGATAGCCACGTGTTTGTAAAATTAAAATCTACATTTTTCACTATCTTATATAATAGTTATCATCACTAAGTTGTGTTTTACCACCTTTTCAGGTAACTAATGTTCTGTAAATTACTAATCTAAATTTATGAGATAAGGAATTTGAACTTCAAGGAAATTTTCCAGTATTCGCTTGAAACGAGGATAAGAAGAAACAATTAAAACAGTTTGTATGAAATAATCACTAGTGCAATCAGCCGAGAAGGAAATTTGCAGTAGCTAGTTTTGAACCAATCTTACTAGTATATTTATTTATATTATTATCATTGTTTTTATTGTGGTTAATGTTGTTGGAATTGTAATGCAAACGGGATTACTAAGACCTGAAACAAACAGTACAGTGAATTTGGAATGAATCCATCCTTGAATGTATTCGCGCCACGTAAGTGATGACGTTTATCCTAACCAAGTATCGAATCCGAGTCTCTCTGAGGTGATTTGGAAAGTGCGTGAAGCGAGTGACACCTGGATATTTCCAGAACTCTGTGAAGAACTACCATAAACTTGTAGACCCTTAAATATCCATAGCAAATAAGAATATAAATCATCTTCAGTTCTCAAACAAATGCAATAAACTAGATAAAAAAAAGTTTTTACCTAAAAGCTAAGCGAAAGAGAAATAGTTCCTCTATGATTAATGAGGAGTTTGTTCAGTTTGTAGTGCTAGAGATTTGCGCACGTGTTCTATATTATACATATCTATAAAAAGTGAAAAGCACTGAGCCGTGCCTGGGAAGTTATCCCAAGGGACATAAAATGCTGTCATATATCTACAGCTCCCGCTTCCTCCCGTGAAGTGAGCCCTAAATATACTTTTGGGACACACACACACACATACACATACACGTATTTTTGGGCGAAACGAAAAAAACAAACTATTTGAATATTTTATTTCCAGAAGTGTATACACAGAATAGGAAAAAAAATTTTTTTTTATTTATTCACGTGTTTACAAATAGTCTAGAATGAATGAATGACTGAATGAAGAATGAATGAGAATATTCAATCGATTTGTCACATATCAGTAAACAATTCTGGCAATGTGTGCTGGGATCAGGGATGAACGTGAAATATTTCACAGGGGTATTCTACATTTTAATGTCCATACGTGTTGCTTTGGTTTCCAAAATTTCCTCTTAAAAAGAACAAGCTTCAAGACGTTTTTGAGAGTATATTATACGTAATTTTGCTGCTTAAATAAAATTATAGATAAAAGAATCAGCCTTAGATATGGTTTTACCTGTTCATATATGAGTAGAGTAATTTATTTTCAATGTGCCTTATCTATACTAAATTATATTACACATAAACCTATACACGGGCATTTTCTCTTCGGTGACATTTAATACATCATATTATCACACCTCTTGAACTTTTATTTTTTTTTACTTTCTCTCTATCTTACAGGTAGAGAAAGTATTGTGATCGTCAAAAAAATCGAACTCGAGATTTTGATGAATTTTGACGTTTCATGACTTCCTGAATCCGAAAAAGTGGTTTTTGAATTTCCGTCTGTCTGTCTGTCTGTCTGTACCTCCAACTAGAGCCTAAACTATTTTACCGATTGAGCTGAAACTTGATATCTAGGGTTTTCATAGGGTTGCCCCGAGGGGTTTTTGGAATTGGATATCTACCCCTAAAATTAAGGGTAGTTTACTGAAGGGAAAAAAGAGAAAAAGTCGATTTTCTCAAAATCGGCTCTAACGATTTTGATTAAATTTCATTTATGAACATTAATAAATATTCCAAACAAAATGGCTACTCTCAATATTTCGGCAAAATGGCTTTAAGGGCTCCGGTCTGATGCGTAAATTAACATTTTTTATAATAGCTCCGAAACTATTTGAGATATGAAATTACTTAGCATTACAAATATGTATATATATTTATAATACAAATATTTTATTCGAAACATATTTTTATAAAATCAATAATTTTCAATCTATACGCAATTATATATATATTTTTAACTTTTTGGACATTAAAGCTTAAGTATTGCGATCGTAAAAAAAACTAACCTGAAATGTTGATGGATGTCGACGTCTCATGACCCCCCGAACCCTAAAAAATAGTCTTTGCAATGCCGTCTGTCTGTGTGTCTATAAAAACTTAAAATTAAGGGTAGTTTACTGAAGGGCGAAAAGAGAAAAATTTGGTTTTCTCAAAATCTGCTCAAACGATTTTGATTAAAATTCGTATCTAGGCGTTGATTAAGATTATAAATAAACTGGCTATTTTCATTTTCCTATGAAAATGATTTTTAGGGTACATTACAGAAGCGTTAATTTCCGTATCTCCACAACTATTTGAGAAACTAAACAACTTATCATTGCAAAATTGTAGGACTATTAGAAATAAAAAACTTTTATTTGACATATATTTTTATAAAAGCAACAGTTTCTGAGATATTTGCAAATATATTAATACAATTTTGTGAGCTTTAGTTGTAAACATATACTACTTAAGTCTTAACGCAATAATTCTCCAATGCCATAGAGTAATTAAATATAAGTATCTAAAAAAGTATGTTATTTTTCCTTAAAGCTCTTAGGAGAAATGTTTGCATAGCAATGATCTATCTCCATTTTAGACTCAATAGTCAATATTTACATTTTTTATTGGTCAAAATGTATAAATGAATAATTAAATATCAATGCGATGACTTGAAGATCTGCAACACCTTATAAAATGTTAAAACTTTAACCAGAATCGAAATTTTAATACGAAGTGTTGACCCTTGTGGAAGACATTAAACTGTTTGAAATGTTCTAAGGTGGACAAAGATGCGCCTCTTTTCTCATTGATTCTATATCATTGTATATTATTTTATGCGTGTTCTTATGTGGAGTGGTAATGATACAATGTACATTATTCTGTTCAGAAATCTTACGAGTTTATAGAAAGAGAGAGAAAGTCTGTGCGGTGCTCCGTACCATTTATTTAATAAGTGTTTACTCATTAATTATTATTGAAATAAAAGCTATCAAACGAGGATTTTTATAGGTAGAACATATTTTTTCGAGAACTGCCAAAATTTGTACCCACTGTAGAAAGTAAAATGACCTGGTTCATTATTAGATGAAAATAACATTATTAAAAACTATAAACCTTTACATCTATCACAAAGGGCTACTAGCTATGTGCTGTAAAAATATATATTATTCTGTTTTTAATGGTATGTTTTAAATATGTTTTATCGCAATGAACTATCTTAAAATAATCTAAAATTATAGTATATAGACATCTTCGGTTAAAGGTAGGAATTGTCAAACCTCTATTTTAAATAAAAATAAGGACTTTTTAAAGTAAATGGGCAGTTAGATAAAATACATATATGAGGTAAATTAAACTGAAAGTTTATTTAAGTTTGCATACATATTACATAACATATTGGTTAATATTGTAAAATATGGAATCGTAGCTAATCCAATTAAAAATAGATTCGAATACATCCTAATATCTTGTAAGCCCAATTTTTTTAATGATTATACCTTTTTCAGCCTTATATTTAAATGAATACCAAGTTAATGGCCATAATCCGTAAGCAACTATTATTTATATATATTATTTTTATTGTGTTTTTTTTGACAGAATAATTTTTATATTTAAATATACAAAATCGAAACAAAACACGGACTGAACAAAATTTAAACAAAGCTTGCTTCTTCCTAGATAAGAACTTCCTCAAATACAAAGAGAAAATCGAAGTAGTGCAGAGAGAAAACACGTCTTAAAGTATTGAGAATAACGTCCGACGGTAGTCTACACTTCCCGATTCGAGAAATCTGATTTCCGTGACCCTTTCTCTTAGAGATGGATGAGAAGAGACACGGGTATGATGGTAGGGGCGGGGTTGAAAGAGAAATGGATGAAATAAGGGATTAGAGAGAGGGAGAGGACGGGTCATGTCACATCAGCGGTGACCACTAGGTTCAAGCCTTGGAGGATACAGACTGGAGGGGGAAGTATGAAGCAAGGAAACTTCAAACAAGGTATTATTGTTCGTGTATCATTTTAGTATAGAAATTAAATACCAATTTTAATTTTCTGGCAGATAGAAAAGTTACTAGATCTACTTTTATGTATTCATACATCAAGTCATGTCAAGTCTTTCACTTTCGATGGATATTATCAATACCTATAAAATAACATTAATCATAAATAACACAGTAACATGTTATCAATTTTGGCCGCAAGGAAAAAATGTATTTTCCTAAAATATCTTTCCTATCTGAATCCTAATTATTTAGTACGCAGAATCTTACTACCTGACATGGCTACGTGCATTTTGATAATGTTAGTGGGGTAAGGATGAGGTATGTATAATTTATATTAAATGGGTATGAATTTCCGTAAAGAGAGGGTGGGTAAAATTAAGGGGAAAAAAACTCTTCGGTATACCCGGTCAGGACTGGAACCCCAATCGTAATCTCATCCTTTAAAATAATCTAGATCTATTTCTTATTAGTATGCGTGGCAAATAATACGAGTCACAATCTTAGTATGTGGCCTCTATCCATCCCGAATCAAATTTCTATGCCATAAAACCAGTATTCTCCCAGACAGATCTCGCAAAGGACAGACAAGCCTGTACCCTACAATAATCTGTAAAATAAGGCAGTCTTATTTCCAGCCTGTACCCTCCAAGATTCCGCAAAGGAGAGGCCGTCTTATCTCCAGCCTGTACCCTCCAAGATTCCGCAAAGGAGAGTCCGTCTTATCTCCAGCCTGTACCCTCCAAGATTCCGCAAAGGAGAGGCCGTCTTATCTCCAGCCTGTACCCTCCAAGATTCCGCAAATGAGAGGTAATTTTATCTCCAGCCTGTATCCTCCAAGATCCCGACTCTCTCGGTCCAACCGCGCTACAGTGTTGAAGAGAGAGTGGTCGACATTTTAGCCGCGCACAGTTGGCACCACCTTGTGTTCGCCACAGCCCCATTCCACCGACATAGAGGTGTAATATCATTGCAGGCCAGTGCCAAATGTGGGCAGCGAAGTATGTTTTTACTTTAGATTTGCTACGAAATAAGAATTTGCGTGAACTATGGCTAAACTCAAAAGGTACGTGTCCTCACAAACATAGTTTACATATAGCCTTGCTCATATTTTTGAATTATTTCTGAAAAATAAACATTTGTAATAATACTTATAGAGTCGCCAAATATACCGATTTAAAAAAAAAGTAAAACATAGAAAATACGTAAATTAAAGAAGAAATGAATCCTCTTTTTTCTTAAGTTAACATCTTATAAAATGTGGTAAGCGTGAACGGTTAAATTCCCCATAAGGTATGAATTTTTCACATTATTCCTTAAATTGTTATATAAAATATAAATAGTTACTCAATACTAAATAGTGATTTATTAGTGTTTTCTATAACGTGACAACACCTTAAACCAATTATTTTTTGTATGTAGATCATGGTTTTTAGGTTTGTTCATTACTTATGTTGGAACAAATAACATATAAGCAGTTTAATACTTCTAAAACAAAGTATTATTTTGGATTTGAAATATAGCATTTTTTCAAACTATTTTCTAGATCTTGATTCTAGAGTGTTTTCAAATCCTTTAATTTAGAATATCTATCAAGATAGTGTATTGTAGGATTTTAAAATTTGAAAGAACCATCCTTCATGTAAAGGTGATCATTGAGAAGCTAATAATACTTACAAGACTTTGAGCGGCAGCCACGCCGGTCAGCACGCGATCCAAACGTCAAACTCATTTTGTATATTTTTCTATTGATTAAGAGATCGCGGTTTGAGTTCTGCCTGGCTGCTCTGACGGTGTATTTTATTGAATGTTTTCCACTTTCCCTAGATGGACATACTTCCTCCAAATTTTACCTTCCTCACCCCTTCCACATTAGTGTGATTAATGGCTGTGCATACTTTCTGAACGGGTGCAAAACAAGTTTCATTAACTTTAATTCAAGTAAAAAAACCCCTTGCTATAATCATAACATTACTTTAGTAGTTAAAGGTTGCTACAGAGTATTAGTTTTATCATATTTTTAAAACATTCCGGATGAGACAAAACAAAATAAACTATATTGAAGAAAAGTGAATCTAGAGTCTACTGTTCGTTCATTTATTTCAAAGTAATTTTAGCACCACGTATTACTACCCGTTCGCGTTATAAGCCTATGTACTAATGACTTTAATGTGTTAAAGATGGAGGATGGAAAATCACATAATTAAAACAAATTTAATAATACGAGTACTCAGCTGAGAGATATTCTATTATCTTTAGAGATGAAATTGTGGTTCTTCAGCTTATTTGTAACTAAAATATTTGCAACATATCTTTAGAGTATTTTGCTTACATTGTTAATTTTCATAACTCCCAACAATAAAGGTTATTTCAAATTACATTAGTATCTCTCTCTCTCTCTCAAGTAACCGATTTTTAAAATGTTTTATATGTATTTATGAGACAAATTCAAAACGTTTTTATGCCTTCTTTTTCGTAAAATATGTGTATTCATGTATTCAATTAGAAACCTTTAACGCTAAGCTATAAGCTACATAAAATATAAATACAAAATTTAAGTTACACATGGCACAGTTTTAACTAAAACAAACTAGCTATAATAAAAAAAACTTCAAAAATATTAGGCTAAAGCGTTTGGTACTCGCTTCGCTGACCAAATGGTCTAAGGCGCTACTCTCGCAATATACTGGACTGCCGAAGACTGGGATATCGGGTGTACTGAGGGAGGTTTTACACTCTCCTACCATGCAAATACGGGTTCACTTCCTCTGGTTTGCCACTCTCCCTCCACGCGAATGCGGGTACACTTTCTTTAAAACAAAGCATTCATAAACCCTTATGTATTAGTGTAATTAGTACATAGGCGTATGGCCCGAACGGGTAGTAAGACGCGCTGCTAATAAAATAGTTCGTCAATGACTTATTATATTTGGTCCCCGCATATGACTTCGTTTATGTTTCCAACAGTGTTTTTTCACACGCTATATCTATATTGGCAATATGAAGATCTTTAAAACTTACCTTCCTCAATCTATTCTCTTAGATTAATTATTTTTATTAGTTGAGAACTAATAGTAACATTTTAACATAAAAACAAAGTCAACATAAAATAATTTTAATTATTTTGCACAGAATTTCCATTTAAGATTGTTACATTTAACAAACGCACGGGTATGGCAAATATACTCGCCACCTTTACTGATGAAATGTAAGCCACAACAGAGCTGTTTCAACATGATGGCAAAACCACATCAACAGTTGTTACTAATTAGCAACAGCTCAGACAAATAAAAACTAAACCACTAATAGTGTTATTCTGCAACACTATTTCCTGGAATACGCGCACTACTGTATGGCTAGGAGAAGACCACGTAAAATGAATGAAATCATCATCATCAATTTCATGTACAACGTAATGTAAATTATTTTTAAATGTGAAAATTAGCTTTTCAATAATATAATATAAAATAATTGCTTGGATGTGAGAGGGAAGGATATTTTTTTAAAAGGTGAATTTATTTTTATAATCATCGTGAAAGGAAACGTTTTGTCTGGTTTTATAAATAATTTAAATAATTAGTAATTGCCTAGTAGTGATACTATTTTTTATATTGATATTAAATTAGATATGTTATTGGTCTTTTTCCTTTAACGCTCACAGATCTGCTTTTTAATATTACACGTGTAAGGGCTTTATATATATATATATATATATATA
>CABFWO010000020.1:465746-510757 GCA_902155825.1 Timema genevievae
AAAGAAACTTTTACTATTTGTACAATAGTTATTGCTGTAAGAATGAATGAAAATGCATTAATATAATTGTTGTTACACACAAATAAACATAATACAAACCCTTTGTTAGCCCAGATTGTGTAAGATGTTAAAGTGTGATATTATAAGCGTGGTATTTTATTTTCAAGAAATATTAAAGAAAATTTAAATAATGAATTAAAAATATATATATTTCATCACCCTAGGGATAAAGTCCAGGATATTTTGGTGTTCTCAAATTCTAACAAATCTGTTTTTATCCTATATTTATATCAGAACTGATGGGTTTGTGGATAAATACGTCAGTCTCGTCTAGTCCGGTTTTATTGCGGGGGGCGGTTGAGGTCATGTGGACTGAAGAATTCTATTAAATGTTTTCCCCTCCCGGAGTAAATGCAGGTATAATTCCTCTAATTTTTACCTTACTCATCCTAATACCATTATTAGACTATAAAAACGCAGATATTCTGGACGTAAAATAAGACGTGGTCCACAAAATAAGTTATTGAAAAGTATAATCATATATTCTTTCAATTTAAAAATAAAATTTAAGCTAACTAAATTAAATCTTACATCTTAAGTTTATTTTTATGCTTAAGATCTGGATGTTAAAAAAACTAAAGTTGGAAAAATTATTTTTACATATTTATAAAGCTCTATGAAAATATTAAAGTAAAATTAAATAATATGTTAAAGGAGAAGATAAAAAGAGGTTAGTTATTTTCTTAAAAAATTATCATGCAAAGGAATCTAAAATAATAAGATTTGTAATTGGAAATTTGATATTATAGAACAAAATTAATTGTAAGGAATTGATCCTCTCTAAATTATTTTGTATTCCATTCTTTGAATAACTCTGTATCTATCTAACGAAGGGGATGCATTTGTTAAATTCATAAAAACAAAGAAAAAATAATGGCTATTTTATTAACTATTGATATTTTACTAAACTTATGAAATTATTGTTATTAATGCTAATAATAATAAATACAATAGGATATATTATAATATATAAATATTCACTAATGTATGGTGTTATGATTGGTTTTGATGCTAGATTGAGCTAGTAATATGATTTCTATAAATATAAAAGACTCATTTTAATTTTATGAACACACCCTGTCCAAATTATGTTTCATAATATTAATATAATTTTTAACTTCAAGCTGTTTCAGAGCATTTTAAATAAAACAACTTTTTACCCTATTTTACTTAAATATTAGAATAATTAAAGTTAGTATTTGTCAGCCATTTTAAAATAATAAAGTTTTATATTACTAACCGGATTGGTGAGTAAGACGACTAAATAAAGACCCGCCTAATTTGGTTTGCTGGTGACTGGGTTCAAATACTGGCCGGGTGTAATAAAAGGTTTCTTTTCCCTAATTGGTTTCCTACTATCAATCCACGCAAAGGCTGTAACCTTTCCTCTACGCTCTTTCTTACTACTCATTGCCCCATTAGCGTGGTTTAAATGTGTATAGCCAGGACGCTTAGTAAAATAGGAAATAATGATTTTTTTTCTAATAAAAACATGAGAAACATAATGTAAGGAATTTAATTTTTTTCTATATATTTTATTAAAATGTTTTACTCAAAAAATTCAAGAATAACTATCTATAGTAAAATCCTAATCTTTGAATAATAATTGTTAATATAATATTCTAGAATATGTATCATTCTACTAAATTACAACAAAATTTCACCAAAAATTCTTTTTAATTGTTTTAAAATATAATTTGCCTATGTTTCAAATTAAATTATGCTATTATTTATATTCAAAAAACTAACACCAAATCAAATAGTGGGCCTGTAATATAAGAATGTATTATATTTTAGATATGCTTACATTTACAAGTCTTTTTTACAAATCTTTTTAGGATAGATTATAAAATTCAACTTTGTAAAATATAATGTATTTTATATATAATGTAATATAAGATATGCCAGTGTAAAAGTCATGTAGTAAATTTTTCAAGAGTATAGAACTGAGTGACAGATTAGGGAAGAAAAATATCAAAGAGGTAGCAGCGGTATGAAGTGTGATGGATAGAAAAGTCAGGTAAGAGGAACACGAGAGAGACTTGAAATTCGCAGTAAGAAACCTTCTTTTTAAAGGTAAGGGAGGGAGAATAGAACATTGAAGCATAATGTCGCTCTTTTAACCACTTCCCTCTCTTTTTAATAAGTTCCCTAGTAAAGAGAACTTCCAAACTGCTTTTCTTTTTTACAGCTAAGAAACGTCCCTTCTTCTTGTCATGAAGAAATTGAATCAACTGCGAGATCTTTCTAATATTAGCATAAACTCTTCCTCTCTCTTAGAAGTTGAAAATTATTGTTCCCTTCATTCCACTCCAAACATTCCTCCCACTCCTCCTTACCCTATAAACTTGTTATTTTTTTTTCATTTATTCATTTTATTTGTCGCCTTTACACGTTCTCCCTAATTCACTTTATGCTACGTTATTCCACATGTTTTACAGAAATTGTTTCACACAACGAGTTCAGACTTAAATTGCCACTTAATACGATTTCACTAAATTCTCTTCTCATTAATATAATGTTTTAAACTATTGATTTAACTGATGTAATATATTAACACCCACATCAGTGGGAACATATACTGGATTTCAGACCCATCCAGGCTGCTAGCTGGGGACGGATAGTTCTAAACTAGAAAACCATTATTTTAATAAAATAATCTCACATGAGATTTAAGGTATATTTATTCTAAATTATATCTTCCCCGTGCATAACCAGTTAATGTTACTAAACTGAATTCATCCAGCACTATTTGCAAAATCCAGTGGATAAAATTATATCATATTTAAAATTATAAGTAGCCAAACAATAATACAACTAAATAGTAATATTATCCTTTGTATACGATTTGATGACCGCATGGTCTAAGGCGTCATTCTCACCATAGATTGGACTGCTGATGACAGGGAGATTGGAGCTCGGATCGAAGTCGGGTGTACTGAGGTCTATCCCGAAATTATTTTCCACGCAAATGCGTGTAAATTTTCTCTAAATTAACACCTTCACCATACCTAGCTCCTTTAGAGTAGGGCTAATTAGTACAAACGCGTATAGCCTGAACAAGACCCGATGCTTATATATAGGTGTATATATGTTTTTCTGTCCAGCACGACCAATCCATCCTCTAGGATAATTAATCCATGTATATATGACGTTCCCAGGTTAAACTGCTAAACTTTGGGAAGTGGTAGTGGATCACCAAACTAACTCAAAATGTATTTTGTAGATCTGCTCGTCTTAGCTTCCTTTTCGCACAAACAGAAGAAAACTAAATTAAAAGAAGTTTTCTGCAGAGGTCCTTGGCAATGGCTTAATATTAATTATCCTGGAAGATGGATCGGTCGTGCTGGACCTGTGGCTTCATCTCTGCGTTCATCTGATTTAACAATGGCTTTAGATTTGTTATATGAGGATCACTCAAACAAAAAGTATATGAAGTGCCTGTTAATTTCCTTCAATATTTACTACAAAGCGTGGGAAGAAACAACAGTCTCATAATGTCGGTCAGCCACTCGTTCTGTCATTGATAGCTGCAATGTCGGTCAGCCACTCGTTCTGTCATTGATAGGTGCAATGTAGGTCAGCCGCTCGTTTTGTCATTGATAGGTGCAATGTAGGTCAGCCGCTCGTTCTGTCATTGATGGATGCAATGTCGGTCAGCCGTTCGTTCTGTCATTGATAGGTGCAATGTAGGTCAGCCGCTCGTTCTGTCATTGATGGGTGAAATGTCGGTCAGACCCTCGTTCTGTCATTGATAGCTGCAATGTCGGTCAGTCGCTCGTTCTGTCATTGATAGGTGCAATGTAGGTCAGCCGCTCGTTCTAGTCATTGATAGGTGCAATGTCGGTCAGCCCCTCGTTCTGTCATTGATAGGTTCAATGTCGGTCAGCCACTCGTTCTGTCATTGATAGGTGCAATGCTGGTCTCAGGTCTGGAGGCCGTCAATTTGAACAAAATAAAAATAAAATATTTTGGTTTTTACCTAACTTTTTTTTTTGCACAAAAAGAAAGCGAGAACTACCAAATCTTCAAAATACATTTCGAGCTAGTTTTTTAATCCACTTCCCCAAGTTTAGCCGTTTAGCCCGGAAACACCCTGTATATATATATATATACATATATATATATAAAATTAGAAACATTATTTAATTTATCTATGTGAGAAATGTTTAAAATATACAATTTTTAAATGTTGTTATGAACGAAATTAAGCTGGCAGGCCTAAATGGAAATTATATGACTTTGACACAATATACCGTAGTTCTTTCCGAAATGGTTTAATTAAGATTATTTTCAGTAATTATATAAGTATTAAAAGTGTAATATTACCATGACCATTACTACTATAGCTAGTACTATTAGTAATAATGATAATAACTATTATTTATTTAAATATATACTTTTTATAACATGTATAAAGCATTTATTTCTAACCAAAATATGTTATTACTGGAGAGTAGGTACGATTGACAACTATCATTTCGTTTACAGCTTTTTTCTCAAAATTATCGTTGGATATTATTAGTTTCGTATATAAATATATAATTTACGTTGTTGGGGTAGGGATGAGGAATGTAAGATTTTGAGGAAAAGTACATGCATTTGTGTGGTGAGAAAGAGAGATTGATAGAGAAAGAAAGTGGGGAAACGACTAAGAAATAAACACTATCAGTACACCCAACCGGGATTCAAATCCTAAACGCCCAGTACCATCAAACCAGACTATTAATGAGCTTGATATTGCTGAAAATTTAGTCATTGTGATCTTTTTAGTTAAAGATAAAACTATTTCCATCAATTTAGAAAACATGGTTAGTCCAGTCAAGGGAGTTTGAACCTAAGAATTTCCAAATCTTGATTTAGTAAAAATCTATTAGTTTTTATAATAAATAATATTAAATTTATGGTTATTTAATACATTTTCTTATCCGTGCTTATCTAAACCCGAATCAAGTATCATTTAAATGACAAATATATTTTTATTATAATAATTGTACGAGTTAAAGTTTTAATACCCTTTCTTAAAGTGTTCTTTAAAGCTTACAAATTAAAATTTGATTATAAGTCATTAAGTTTACCTGAGTTAAAATTTGTAATATTGAGATAGGAATAGTTTTAATCATATATACATTTATAACGCTATTATATTACTTTAGTAACAAGCTATAAATATGTATGTATATATTACCCGTCCCGGTGGCGTAGTTAGCTAACGTGCTAGATTAATTCGTGTTGAGCTAGACTGTCGCGGACGGAGAGATCGATGTTAGAATCTCACTGTGGTGAACTGGGGTGGCTTTTCCTAAATGGTTTTTCATTCTCCCTTCACGCAAACGTGGGCTCACTTCCTCTTTATTCAACCTTCCCAAGTCCTAATCCATTAGCGTAATTAGTACTTAAGCGTATAGCCCGAACGGGTAGTAAGACGCGATGCTAAGTAATATTAATATGTATGTTCGTTTGCATTTTTCTTCAAATTCACTCTAATTCGCTTATAACTCTTGACCTTTAGATAATACAAACTTTTTTGGGATCAGTATAGATTGATAACATTTTAATGTAATTTTCTAGGTATTTATGAAGATCTATAAAAATTGACAGCTGCAGATCACATGACCTGACACATAAATACGTGAAAGTAGATCTATACATTTTTCTAGTCATCAGATAATGCCATTTTTATGAAAATTGAACTGTAGCGTAAGACATTGACAGGCCACCTATGAAATAATACGCCAAGTGTTTTTATAAAATTTCAACACTCCTTTCTTATTTTAGCTGCGAAGGATGAAGTTTCTAGTAAATTAAATAGGATTTATAAATGTATCCAAAGAAACCTAAATGAAACCGGTTCTATATGAAACTATCAACTGCTAGAGATCACGCACCCGACTCTCCCTCCTCCTCCCCCTAGCGCCCCCGTGAGTGCACACACGTGCGTAGATCAACCGCCACGTGAGGTAGTGGTAATGATGGGTGGGCTAAGTGGCAAGAGAGGTGCAACCCATCAATCAAACATGAAACCGGTAGAGTATATACCTGCCTGTCCCGTCCAGCTGACCCAAGCAGGGCCCTTCGAGTATTAATTAGTTCGTTACAGGTCTCCGACATGCTACTCGGCAGGATCATCGGTGCTAATTACACCATCAGAACAACTGCGGTCCAGGTTCGATCATGGGGTGGAATTTAATATTCTGCTCGTGTTTCATTTTTTTTATTTATTCCATGGTTCCCCTTCACATTGTAGAGGGAGGGGGGCTATATTTGATCATCATTTTTCTGTTAAAGCTGAGGTTAATCGATATTGGCCATGGAGCTGGATTCTCTACATTTCCCCGCCCCTACCCAAAGGTTGTGTAGTATTAGCCTGTAAGGGCAGCTTGCCTTTATCATTTAGACATAACTATATCTATATAAGGTTGCTTTTGAGCGCCCCTAGGGGCCGTTGAGGGCGTATTCATCTGGCTTTAGTGTACTATTTTTTTTAAAATAATTTTTATGTTATCCAAATAACAAGTCTTACTAAAAAAAAACCTTGAGGAAATTTTTCGTAGAAGCCAGAGAGGCGGAAATGAGTGGAGTGTGAGGACAGGTTTAAGTTCATATAGCTCATTTTTCATGAGACGGGTCTTATCTGACAGTAAAATTACTTGATATATTTTCATATATTTTAATGTTTTCTACAGTTCAGATTGATATCAACATTCATAAAACCAACAAATATTAATATATTATTAATTTCGACAGTAAACAAGTTTGCATTTTTATATGTTTTCTACAGTTCAGATTGATATCAACATTCATAAAACCAACAAATATTAATATATTATTAATTTCGACAGTAAACAAGTTTGCATTTTTATAAAAAAAAAGCCTTTCCAATGAGTATTGGATTATATATAATGATTAAGACTTCATCAATATGTCGAAATTCAATCATGGTCGTTAATACGAATGTTGCTTCAAATATATTTTTGATTCTAGCTAATGGTACATCGGTTCAGTACATCTGCTAATTCACACTAAACGGATAGAGATTGTGAAGGTAGAAATTATATGAAGTAAGCAGAAACACTAAACAAAAGAATAACTAAACTTAAAAAATAAAAATCAGTAACTCCCACATAGATTTAAACCTCCATCCTCCCATAACAAAAATAGCCAGAATAGACGAGACTGGCACCTTGGTCCACATACTCACCGGTGTGGTTTGATTTGGACCAATCACCATGTAGGTACACTTCATAAAACAGAGCTCTATCAGAAAAACCTGCTTCAATGGTAGAATGGTCTAAGGCTTCACTCTCGTGTTTGAATGGTCTCCTAATGACTGGAAGATCGGAGTTCAAATCTCAGTTGGATACACTGAAGGTGGCTTTCCTACTTGGTTTACCGCTCTCCTTTCACGCATATTCGGGTATATTACCACGAAAATTCTTCCTTCCTCATCCTTACTCCATTAGAGTAATTATCATATATGCGTATGACCTGAACGGGTAGTAAGACGTGACGATAAAAAAGATGATAATAAAACTTAAAAGAAATAAATCAAAATAGTCCAACAAACTTAAAACAAATCATCCCATTATATAGTGAAGAATGTGATATAAAGGAATAAAAAGAGTTTATCCACAAAAATTATATTATCTTAGGTCCACCTTGGTATTGAACCAGGTTACTCATATAGCGGCTACCAGCCTCCTTATTACTCGGCTACTTATGTAAACACTGACAAAATGTCTACGTGCCTGGACAGCGCGCAGATATTTCTAACTAAACAAAATAATTTTAATCATGTTCTTACAAACTTAATATTTTTGGGAGGGTTTGAAAGTATAATAACGACTGCGTCCAAGAAAAAATGTTCAAAAAATATTCAATTTATTGTGAAATTCAAAAGAATTTTTACCTGATACAAACTTAAAATATTCAAATAACTCCTTCACACTCTGAATTACTATTTTCTTAATAAAAATATTATTTCTCGCGTTAATCAGTCTATTAGCTGACCTTTACTCTTATGTAGTTTACGTTACGTACCCCTAATAAATATTTTGTAGTTTTTATTTCAGCGAGCCATAGTAAAAGAATAATAATAGTACTTACCTGCACTAATGGGTATGTAGACAAAATAGTCAGTCTCATCAAGTATTATTTTCTAATGACAGGAAGACCAGAGTTCGAATCTTGGCCTGTGTTTTTACATTTTGGTTTCATTCTCTTTTCACACAAATGCTTGTAACTTTCCTCTAAATTCTACCCTCTCATCTTTATCACACTTGTGTAAATACCCGGATAGCCAGGGCAGGTAATTTTCTTGTAAAAAAAAATAAATAGCGCTTTTAAATTTGAAAAAACTCAATATTTTAGAATTGTGTGACTGGTTTTTCCTCTTTAGGTGTTAATTTCCATTTACTATTACATACATATTAATTAATTGTACCATAACCTAAAAAAATATGTTTAAGTATATATATGTGTGAATATCAAAGTTCCATAGATCATATTCTAACAATAATTAATGAGCCCTCAAATCTATATCTATTGTTATTGAAATCACACATGAGCGCACGCGCGCACACACACACACACACACATCCACACACACGGGAGAAATATGCTACAGTCACTGTCTGCACCCGTTATGTGACTAACCCCACTAATCACAATAGACCTACTCATTGTGTTCGCAGTGAATAGATTTGCACGGAGCAAGCAAATGACAGGGACCAGGAAACGGAACAATCAGTGGATTAGTTCCAGTAGCGAACGTCCAATAACTCAGATCAGTTACACTCTGTACAATCAGATCACCTCTCTGTGCTCACTGCTCGACTGACATAGCTCATCAGCTACGAGTGACCTGCTTTGGTGGCCGCTTGGTCTAAGGATGTCGCTATCGTTATAGACGGGGAGATCGGGAATCGAGTCCCGGTTGGGTCTACTGAGACTGTGTTTTCATAAATGGTTTCCCACTCTCCTTACACGTAAATGCGGGTATACTACCTCTAAAATGCTTTCTTCCTCATCTCTACCCCATTAGAGTAACTATCATATGTGTGTGTAACCTGAACAGGTAGTAAGACGCAATGATGAATAAAATAAAATGCTTCAAACCCACTTCGATAGATGCATGGTCTAAGGCGCTACAATCACAATAGACTAGAATGTCAAAGACGGGGAGATCAGGGCTCGATCCCAGCCGGGCGCACTGAGGATGGTTTTTCCTAAATGGTTTTCCACTCTCCCTTCACTCAAATGCGGGTACACTTCCTATCAATTAAACCTTCCTAATCCCTAACACATTAGAGTAATCATTAGATAAGCGTATAACCCGAGCGGTTAGTAAGACGTGGTGCTAAATAAAAAAAGCTCCAAGAGGTTTGATGGGATAGGTTATTCCGATTCAGGCTCGCGCTGTGTTTCACTCCGGACTGGAGAGAAGACGGTATTCGACTCTCCAGGGGTGGGACTTTCAAAAATTAAGCTCTCCACGAAATTTTATTAAAATACATCATACCCTCTAGTTACAAATTAGAAATATCAGTAGTTTTTAATCTAGTACACTGACACTTTTTTAATATATTAACAATATACATATCCAATATCCATATCCGTGGTCGCGCCGACTGAACGTTAATCTAGTCTAAGCCTGGTTTTCCGTTGACCGAGGTTGGATCGAGGTTCGAATACCAGCCAGATGTAATGAAGCAGGCTTCCCACTTTCTTTCTACTTAAATATTGATACATATCCTCTAAATTTTACCTAACTTAATGGTCTATTGAAATGTGGATAGTCCGTGCGAGAAGAATAATGTGTTGATGATTATAAACAATTATAATATAATTCAGATAGTTGCTCAAATCCAGGCAGTTTCGTTCATGTAAGAATAATTAATTTTTACTTCAGCTACTAAAGACACATAGGGGGATTTAACCTATTTTGGCAAATGCAATGAAGTCAACAAATTATTTAAAGGGTTTGGCCTTTTAATAGCGAATAAAATTAATATAAGTATTCTAGTTCATTAGAACAAAGTATTTTAAGAGGGATTGTGTGTTTATGTGTGTGTGTGTGTGTGTGTGTGTGAATAAACATATCATCGCAATCTCTTATTATATGACAAGCACATCGAGATTTATGACATTACAATATATTTAATATACAATATAAACCCTTTCCAAATAGTAAGAGCACAAATCTCATACACAGACACATATTTAGCACTAAGTATTGAGGAAAGGGGGATAGTTCTCTAAATTAAAAATAGGATTTCATGGTTCAAATAGTAATACTGTACTTTTATAGTTTTAATTAAAAACTAACTCAATAAATGGCATTAGCCCTAGGTAAAATCGACGGGTGTGGATATTTTTAAAAGCTGTATATTTGATCAAAACTTGCGAAATGGAACCTACAAAATAACCCATACAATAGGAAATACAATGCTCTATTTAATTTTCTCTTCCTCGATTTGTGATTTCCATTCCAACCAATGATTCCTTAAACAAAACTGGGATCTCTCGTAAACGCCTTTAAAGTTACAGACCATTCCACTAAATTGATATCAGTGGGAATAAAGGTATCACAAATAACCATTAAATGGGTTTCAAGGCTCGGTTCACTGCTATTAGGAATATTTATAGTTTTAATCAAATACACAAAGGGCGCTATATTAATAATATTGTAGACAGTCTGTTAATAGCGTGCTGTGAAGCAAACTCTTTGTTTTATTCAAAGACTGCTTTGAACAGTGCCACGTCTGTAATAACGGGATACTTTGGTTAACTCTCAATAAGTGTTTTAAAGCGTATTATTACCGTTATTTAACTTTAGTTATGTTCTCTCTTACACCATTATGAAAGGTAGGATCAGCTATATTTGCCTTTATCAAGGTGGTATGATAGGGATTGCGAGTTAATTCAGTGTGTTTACACTAGTTATAACAACAAAAAAGTTTTCAACCAAATAAATCAAATATATCTCCAGTAGATTGGTTTAGTTTAATTATCTACATATTGTTACCTCAACAGTTCTTGAATATCTCTCATGGGGATATTTGATTTTTAAATTAATAGGAAAATTCCTATTCAAATAAAGCGATACCCGTGATAAATAGTCAAGAACTGCTTAGATTAAAATGTGTAGAAAGTTAAACCAAACGTGTTTACTGAGATATTTTATTAGTTTGGCCCATAAATGTGTTTTTCTATAGATAATAAAAATCAAACAAAAATATAGTAGCACAATAAAGAGTTTAAAAAAACTTATTGGAATAGTCTTGAATAATTCGTTCGCGTTAACGTTTGTAATCGTCTAGCAATAAAAAAATAGTTTCTGAAAAATCTAATTTTACGAAACACGTTTTAATTTATGTGTATTTTTAAAGTAATATATATACTATACATTGTATTAAATGTATAACAATACAACTATTCCAACTCTAATTATATAACACTTTACATAACTCCAGCTATTTTGGTTCATATAGTATTCCCCGTACTCACGGCGTTGGGGTTACAGAATTCAACCATAAATAAAAGAATGTATAAATACTTTAGTAAATTATGTAAATGGATGATTTATACTATCCACATACTAACATTCATGTCTATGTATTGAGTGTCTAGTGTTGTATGTGCATATTATGTTAAGTTGGCTAATTAGTGTATTTGCTTGGAAAGTACGCATAAATATATATTTTTTAAATTTAGATACCCGAAAAGTCGTGTTATTTTCATACCGCGTCTGTCTATTCTAGCCAAATTTAACTACACCAATAGGAGTGGAGTGAAAAAGGTGCAATCTTGGTGGAAATGTTTCAGAATTTGCGTGGAGCAATTTAGAAAAACAAATATTCAATGCATTTTCCAAGATTAAGAGCTAAGACTCTCCGTCACTGTTAAGTCATACTAGTCGAGCCTGACATTTAGTTCACATGCCCACCGATATGTGGGTCAAATAGTTAGAAATGTAAATATCATTAGAAATATTAATAGATATAGTTATAGTTTTAAAGCTAGGTCTACCAACATAAAAGCTGGAGATAGCATTTAGTCGATACGGTTTTTTGTTCTTTCTCTCTCTCTCTCTATCCTTCTCCTTATTAGAGATCGTGACCCCGCTGGAGATATGGAGGAGATGGAAGGGGGTGCCACATAATGAAGACAAGATGGTAATGAGCACCACAGGGGCATAGCAGGACACCTCTGGTTACCCTAATTAAAACTGTCCGCCTTCACTAACATATAAGACCCCTGGCGCACTCTTTACATTTAAACCGTGTACTTACTCATGCTATACAAGATGGCAATACATAGACAGATGACTCTGACATACAATGACGTGCAGGGGGGTTTTAAAGTAGAGAACTTAACCGTGATGTCTAGTAGCTGTGTGAAAGGAAGATTAATGTGAAAGAAAACGAATGAAAAATAAAAATGTAAAAACAATTTTATTTGAGTTCCGCTTATTGCTACGCGTCCGCAATATCAGCCTACTTACAATAATGAGGTAAGCTAAATAGGAAATAGCGTAGAGGGAGATTGGAAACCATTTAGGATAACTCCCAATACACCCAGTCCAGATTTGAAGCCTAGATCTCCCCGTCGCCAGCAAACCATACAAGATGAAGTTGATGTCTTAACCCATGTACCACCAATACGGGTAGGGGCTCTATTTAATTATGTATAAAATCTTGTAATGAAACTAATTTTCTACATTTTTCGAAAGGATTATTGATTACATAATTTAGCTGTGGTGTATGGAAGGTAAGGCGCATTAGCTTCAGGGGAGTACGGGAAATCTACTTTTTTAAATTATGGGTAAAGTTATAATGTGGAACCAGTAGTCCCAGTGTTTCCGGTTAGGATTAAAACCAAAAGCTTCCCATCAATGTTAAATGAGATTATTGCGGATCTAACTTCACAGATTACCTGATAGTAGAATTGAGGAAGAAAATGATTCATCTTAAAAGAAAACAGTACATTCAAAATCATAAACATAATTAAATGATGTTAAATCAAAATAGAATAAAATATAAAAGACAATTCTATGTCGAATTATTAAGTTCAAATGTAGAATTTCAATAAACCTATAAATATTACTAAATTATTATAGCCTAGCTTATCAACGTTACAATGTAAAATTATGAAAATAAATAATACGTTAACCGTTCAGGTCAAATATTTGGAACTAATTAACTTAACCAAATTTTCAAAAATCAGTTGAATAAACTACCGTTTAATCAGTTTTACTCAGAAAAACACACACCATTTTGATAATGATATGAAGCATTCCTCAGATATAAATTTTAACAAAACTACTATATCAATTTTTTGAACAAAATCTAATAAATCATTTATACTGATTACAGATAATTTTAAGGCTCATTTTTTAGGTTTAGAAGGACCATAATACGTCAAAATTAATTATAGCCTCAAGGTCAAAAATGTTCAAGATTACAATTATTGCTCTAAATGATAAAGTAAATAGCTTCGAACAACCCATATGTAAACTCAATAAACCACCGGGTCTTAGAACACTTCCATAACGCATGCTTTCAAATGCTCGGTTCCTACAAAAACATGCTTAGCAAAGCTTGTTGTAGCACCGCGTCTTACTACATGTTCAGGTTATACGCATATGTACTAATTACGATGGTGAGATAGGTATGAGGAAGGTTACATATATAAAAGTGTACCCTCATTTGCGTGGAGGGAGAGTGGGAAGCCATTTTGTAAAAGCAACCCTCAGTACACCCGACCGAGAATTGAGCCTCGATCTCCCTGTCATCGGCAGTCAAGTATAAAACGAGAGTGAAGCCTTTGACCATGCGACCACCGAAGCAGACCTCAGTGCAGTTGCTTGAGATGGATCACAAGGTTGAAAGATAGAAGAGGTAAAAATAAACAGTTTTATATTCTAAATAAAAATAGGTTTCTGTTTAGTAGGAATTATATATCTATGAGAAAGTGTCATACTATTCTTTTTAATCATTTTCCCTTCTTATTAAATGTTTTTAGGCTAAGCACACCCTTTTTGGTTTTGATTTTAGTTTCAACGATGTATTCATATCTTGTCAGAGAGATTCTACTACTTATGAAAATTCCCAATCATAATTCTAGAACAAATATTTTCGGAAACTTTTCGCATTATTTTCATGGCTATAGCAACCATTGGAGAGTTTTATGTGAATTTTTTCTGCTTAAGACCTAAAACTTCAATAAAATATGTGTGGGATATTTTTATAAAACAATGCAAATATTTTAGAAGATACTAAACAATGGGTTTTTTTTCAACTAGGAAACTTTAATTTCAAAAAGCACATTATGTTTCCCACAAAAAAAAAATTAAAAATAATACAACAATGTAGGCATAACCTTAACGTTAACTTTTTGAAACAACTACCAATTTATCAACCCGACTTCAAAAACAGACATAACATAAAGATTCTCGTCCGTTAGTTCATCTGCGTAAAATTGGTAATCCCAATTTATAATTTAATAAGATTTAGTTTGAGGAAGATATCTAAGTATCTAAGTAAGACCGTTAGTAGTCCATTTCGGCCCATAGATAAAAGTATATCAGCTATGAATATAGCCCAAAGGGTCAAGTATCGCAGCGTAGTGTGATTTTCTGATACTCAACAATGATACAGTTTTACCACATTTTTTAAAAAATACAAAGAAATTGACAGATCTCTCTGTTCTTCTTTTCAGTCGAGTACGACTCTCAGTCATTTTCATCCGTCCCAGTATTGACAAATAATTATTTGAAATTTACAAAACCTTTTCAGTGATCTCAATTTTACTGTTGTCAAATATAAAATGCAGAAAATATCACTTTAACGTGATTTCTGGTTTGAGCGTACCCCTGTATATAATATTTAGGTCAATCCATTTTAAATCAGTATATAGACGTGATACAGACTGAGATAAGGAATAAAAATAATTAAACGCTTGAATACAGATTAAAGCCAACTATTGTATGGTGCATCCAGCTTAATTAGCTGCCTGGATAGACTAGACAGGCGGTGCCTGGGAGATCGGGGTTTGAATTCCAGTCGAGTGGATTGCAGGCGTTATATTTTAAATGGTTTTCCACTCAACTACTATCCACAATTTTTTTTTTTTTACCTTTTTCTGGAAAGTGTGACTTCAAGGCAGGATTGTCTGGCTCTTTAACAGTATAATTCTTGGAAAAGTCCCATACATATACATATTTTTTTTAAACATTTAGCGCCCCGTGGGACAGGGTGTGAGACACATGTGTTCATTGCGGACCATGAACCCGTGTGTCAACAGACGCGACGCTACCAGGGCGTCCACCTAGCCAATTAAGAACTACGCCCTACCAAGCCAAAGGGCACCGCCTCTTTTGAGAGGAAAATCTTATCGCGGAAATATAGTTCGGCGTATAACCTGAACTGGTATTAAGACGCGGTAATAATAATAATAATAATAATAATAATAATAATAATAATAATAATAATAATAATAATAGAATAATAATAATAAAATATAGTTCAATACAAATCGCGTTTCTAAACTCCAAGAGCCAGCACAGGTAGTCACGTGGTCTTAGGCTCTAGTTATGTAAAATACTGAACTGACGGCGATGAAGAGTTCGGGGATTGAGTCCCAACAGGTGAACAGGGGAGTGTTTCTCACATGAGATCTATACTCATGGTTTTTATATTATTTTCCCTGATCAGACAGGTACTTATCCGCTTGGATACCATATCAATCTGTACCTCTTATATTAAGCCGTCAATGGCTGTTTTCTTGGGTGGACACAACATCATAGTACCCGCCCAGTTCATACTGATATTTTAACTAATGGGGTAGGAATGATGAAGTTAAATTTAGAGGGAATGCACCCTCATTCACGAGAAGCGATAGTAAAAACCATTTAGGAAAAAATTATCGTCCCTACATATGACCTGAACTAGAACCCTGATCCACCCATCACTGGCGATCCAACCTATTTTAACGCCATTCTTACTACTCGTTTGGGTTGTATGCATTTGTGCTATTTATGATAATGTGTAAGGGATGATTAAGGTTGAATTTAGAGGAAGTCTACATACACTTATGTGGCGAGACAGTGGAAAACTATTTAGGAAGAAACATTCCCAGTACACCCAACCTAGGTTCGAACCCCGATCTCCCATGATCGTAGGGCCAATGTACTGCGATACTGACACCTTACACCAACAGACCACCGATGCGATTTGTACTTCATTTGAAAGTATTCTCTTTATATACTCGTACATTTCATTGTAATACATTTTGGCTACATAAAATATGTATAAAGTATAATGACATTGTAAACAGTTTCCAGAAAGTATTAAAACAATTTTTAATTTTGTGTGCCAACTGTTTGCATTACCCAGAATATTTCTTTGAGGTTTAGTTTTCATTACTGCCTTAAGCGTCAACTGATTATTGATCAATGTGCTGACGTGTTTCAAACTGAAACTGAAATCCGCCAATCTATCTAGTGGAGAGGTCGTAAATTACTTGTGTCGCGGCTAGTCTGAATATAGTTTAACTTCGTGAATATGGTCTGTTGTGAAATACTTTTATTTCACTATCAAACACTGGGGATGAGGTTGAATTGTCATTATTATTAGGTGTTCTGTCTTACGACAGTTCCATTCCTTTTTTTATTGAACTTAGACCACTAATGCACCTTTCCCCTGCCTTCTCCTTATGACAATATAAAGTATAGCTTGGTAATAAAAAAATAAAAAATACAACTAAGGCAAAAATACAAAATCGAGCATTATCTATTTCGATATGAAACCGAGTGAACCTTATAAATGCACTTAAAATTAATTCATCTTATTTAAATATATTAATATTTTTTTAAGAATGCGTGGATAAAAATATTTTTTTAGTGTATCACATTTTAACACCTGTACGAGCTTATTTCCAATAATGGAGTAAATATGATAAAATAAGAATTATTTAGAGAAAATGTAATAGTATTTTTATTTTGGTCCCCAAGTCTCACTACCAGTTCAGCTTGTAAGTATATGTACTAACTACACGACTGTGTGATTAGGGATGAGGAAGGTTGAATTTAAGGAAAATATAAACTAATTTGCGAGGAGGGAGAGTTGAAAACCATTTAAGAAAATCTTCCCTCAGTACACCCGAACAGGATTCAAGCCCGAACCAACCCATCATTGGTGGTCCAATCTAACACGAGTGTGACTGACGCCTGAGACCATTCAAACAGCAAAGCGGTTGGACCTGTATTTGAGTGGAATAAGAGTGTGAAACAATTATTGTAGAACCATTCAGAGTATACACAGTGGGGATATAAACTCAAACCTCTCCATAACCGATAAACTAGACCAGGATAGGCTTACGACTTAAACCTCGCGCCCACCTAAGTGTGTAAATATGGATAAAAGACTATTTGATCAAAATTATTTATATTTTAAGTGATGCCAACAGTTTTAGTCTGAAAACGAAAGTATTTATTCGCGATACAATTCTGACAGATCTAAAAGAAAATAGATCTACTTATTTCATGCGCTCACTCAAATAACGTAATTCTTAACAGTTATCTAATTAATATCAAGCTTGATATTTTAAAAGAAAATTAATCAATCAATTAAACACATCGGTGGGCATGCAGAATAAGTGGCAATCTCAACAATTCTGGTTTTCTGTTGACGGGAAGGTCGATGTTCAACTACCTTCCGGGCGTACTTTTGTGGGTTATCTATCCTAAATAGCTTCCATACAATTATCCAGACGAACGTAGACATATTTCCTCTTAGTAATATATTATTCAATTCATTATTATTAACGTGATTAAATTCGGAGACGCTTGAGACCGTTAGATCGTTCATGATGAGTTTACCCACTTTTTGACAGATCTGAAAATAACTAAAACAACTTAAATCATACAGCCTCTCATATGATGTCATTTTTAAATGTAGTTGTTGACATATTTAGATCACATTTGATATTTTATCGTTAAGATAAAAGCAACAAATCGTCACCACTGTCAGTAAATGAATGTTAAGTTTTATTCTAAAAAAAAGCGTATGACCCGAATGTCTAGTAAGCCGCGGTAATAATTTTTCTCTCTCTAAAAGTCTTAACTTACTGTGAATATGCTGTAGCTAGCCTTGAGTCTTGATCAAATGTGAGTCTTACAGGGCCACTTTCTCCGTCTTATTCTCCTGCTCTCAACCCAAAACATCTCATCTCCCTGCATCTCTCTAAAGTACGTGTTCACCCAATATGTGTAGGGGGTGTGTGGGAACCCAAGTACGTGTCCACCCATCTAGACTGAGGATAAGGAGTCCGGAAAAGGGATTTAGGGTGTGAACTATTTTCCAATATCATTTTATGGCAAACAATCGCCGAGCTGATTTCTGAGGGTGAAAGTGAAATATCAGAATTTGTTACATGCAAACCTTCTCTACGAATACAAAGATATGGGAAGGAGAGAAAAAGAAAGGTTGTATTTGAAAAAAATCAAACATATTCTGCTTTTGTTTGATTTGATTGTAAAACCAGCATTTTGTGTTTTTCGTCAGATTTTTTTTTTTTTTGAACTTAGGAAAACGTTTTTAATTCTACAACTTAATAAATAGAAATGTGTCTGCAAAGCTAAAATTAAACACTAATATTAAGTATTATTTACCCAAGCGATTTATTGCAAAGTTTTCCCCTTACGAGCTTTTTACATCCTTAATTAATGGGGTGGAAATAAAAGGTGGTACACCGACATTTTTATGGCTGGTGGGAGTTTTTTTTTTTTTAGAACTGGACCATCTCAGTGCATTAGGACATTATTAGAGCTCCGACCTCATCGTCCCTGATGAGCCAGACAATACGAGACAGCCGCCTTAGTTTATAGGCCCTCTAGTTAAGTGTATGCATTTATTTTTGAAAGCTGTACAACTAAAACGAGTAAAATACTGGGTGGTAATGAAATTTTATAGATAGCAATACTTTTAATTTTGTCCGAATGTAAACATTATTCATTTTAACCAAACCAGTAGAATGCAATATAAATAGACGATTTTATATCCTAAAAGTATTGTTTTCAGCGTGGGTACAAGTGTTAGTTCGAATTAAAATTTTTATTGTTTTGTTTAGTGTAAAAAATGAAAGAAGAGCTTATCATCCTATGCTACCAACCTTTCGTAATGAACCATTTTTACTCTATAGCAATACCACATAGCCTGTACTCATCACAAGACATTGTTAAGATAATAAAGTCTCCCAGATTGCGGTGAGCAGGACACACAAGGTGAATGGGAGAATCTAGAACCATGTTCAGGATATAGGTTGGAAAACCTAATGGGAAGAAACCATTGGGAAGACTTAAGAGCAGATGGGAGGTTAGCATTAGAATGGACGTGAAAGATGTAGGATGTAATGAGGGGGACTGGATAGAACTAGATAAAGATAGTGATAGAGTGTAATGATGTAGACTTGATATAACAATCTCAAGATAGTGATAGAGTGTAATGAGGTGGACTGGATATATCTAGCTCAAAATAGCGCTAGGTGACGTAATTTTGTAAGTGCAGCAAAGAGATTTCGAGTTCCTGGTGACATAGAATAGTAAGAAATTCCACTACAGCTAAAATTTAATTCATTTATTCATTAGTAGCTTCTCAGCAGGTCAATTAAATCATAGTGAGGCCTTCAAAGTTGACTCATGATCAAAATAATAGACTGGCGAGCTAATTCCTTCCATAATTTTCATTATTTAGTGCATTGAAGCAATGTTTTTATTTGTAAAATAATACTTGTTTGAAGTTTCTTTGCTCAATTATTTGTTCATACTGATTTTAATTTTATTTCCTTAACTTGTTTTCGAAAATATTTAAGAGTTTTCATCACCCTAGCCCATTTTATATAATTGCACTGAAGAAATGGTGGTCAACAAGTTGCTGAACGCTTTTTTCGTTGTAGACCAAATATATTGACAAAGTATAATGCGGAATTTAATGGGGTAAAAATTTCTATGAAAATAAGGAAATTATAATATATTAAAGGAGGTAAACATTTTGTAGAAAGAAGGGCCGGATGGAGTTAGAGGATATAATTTAATGGATGAGAAGTTTAAACACGATATCAAAGAAATATTTAAATTTGTCAAGACAGAGGTTGTATAAATAAATATGTTTACATATGTTTTAAGCATAAAGATCAAATGTGTTTTGTTGTGACACGGTTTGTTTGGCTGCTATTTTATTCAATGACATAAAATTGTGATATCTTTTTAATTATTTGTCCTCTTTAAAGGTAGAATTTGATCACCGTAATTAAATGTTGATTATAAATACTATGCAGTGACAATATTAAATATATATGAGTGATCGCTGAGGTTACGACACTGGCATTAATTATATTCACAAATCCCATTTTATCATTATTTTTGCTAGCTACGTTTAAATATATCATCTAAAATGTTTAAAAAGCTTTAAAATAGGCCCATCAGAGTAAATGTAGTGTAAAGTTTTGTGTTTATTCATTTATTAAGCATGATTAGACACGACACCATTTTTTTTTCGGAAGCCTTGGGTAATAAAATTAACATCAAAAGGTTGTTTAATGAATGCGATCAAGTATGGAGGCTCCATTAAATATTCCAAAATACCCCCGTCTTACTACTCATTCGGATTATACGCTTGTGTTCAAATTATGCTGATGGGGCAGGGATGAGAAAGGTTTATTATAGATGAAGTTTACCCACATTTTCATGGAGAGAGAGTGGTAAACTATCCAGGAAAAACCACCCACACCCAACCGGGATCCAAACACGGTCTCCCCATCATCGGTAGTCTAGTCTAGTGCGAGAGTAGCGCCTTAGACCACGCTGCCACCGAAGCAGATATTAGGAAACTGTATGCATGATAATAGCTATCCAAGTGAAGAAAACAATGTTTATTTCTGTGCCAGTAGCCAACTCCAATTAAACTGAAATTTCAGGTGTCAATAAGATTTTGTTTGAATCTCATTCAGGTGCATTTGAAGTGTTTATTACTTTGATTTGGTAGCGTGGATCACCCATTACTTCTTCACACTTATGTGGGTTGACTTCCTTTTAACTACTCTCACTATCCCCTTACTCTTTTTTAAGGATACATTTTTAGTTATCTTGTTGATGAACATACTTAAAAAAGTTTATAAAGCCTCATATGGGACTTAAGACACGGTGTAGGAGAGATTGCACTTGACTCCTAGGCTAGCTAGATACAATCCCCATTTTTTTTTATCGAAATGTTTGTACAAATTTATGTTTAGGGTGAGAGATACTTCAACTAGGATTGGAAAACTTAGTAGATTAGGTAAAGGACCTAATTTTCTAGCCAGGTTCTAACTATATTACCCTTTTGAGTACAAAATAAAGTGAGTAAATAGCAAGAAAAGATAATGAAACTCAGTCTACCTGAATGATAAACTTATGATAACTATTCTGTGCACGATTGAAAATGGCTGATCAGTTTTCCTCCTACTGAAACTCAGCTGGTACCACAACTATGAAACATATTACTCAGTTAAATTGCCTTAATATGAAAATCGCTCAGTCTTGAAAACAACGTCCTCAAGTTATCAGGACATTTATTTACAACACGTGTTACTACACGTCCGGGCTGTACGAATATTCTCACTAATGCTATAGGAGTGAGTAAGGTGGAATTTAGAGGAAATACATAAGAGTGATAAATATAATTATGCTAGGTATTTTATACTGTCCATCCACATTTCTTTGTAGGTGCTGCTACACCCAAACATTCATTCACATAAACAGTCTCTCTAATATAATCTCTCTTTAGCAACACATTCTATAGCTATGGCAAATTACAACTTACCTATCCTAATTAATATGACCTTAAATAATCTAATATTGTAAGTGCTAACTGGACAAGGCCCTATCTCCCAGTCACGTACCAAGTTTCTTAATTGTCTCAAGTATTGGTGTTATATTTCCTGTGTGGCGCATTAACTCAGCCAGAAGAGAGTCTGCATAGTTAGCTCAGGTTTCAGGGTTCGATTACCGGCATGGCCAAGAGATTTATCATAAGTGAAATAGGGTTTTCCTTTATGCAGCTATAAATTAACAATCGGGGTGTTTGGTGCTGTGTTTAAGTTAAATTCTAAGTCATACGCTGATATATTCAGTCAGTTCAGAAAGAGAATGTTAAATTTTTACTATTAGATGTTCTGTCTCACGACAGGTCCATTCCTTTTGTCAGTGAACTTAGACCGCCAAGTCTTCTGCCTCCTCCTTCATCTCCCAGAATTTCCTTCTTTCCTTCAGGCCATCCAAGATTTTAATCCTCCTTCCTAATCTTTTACCCTGAATCTTGCCTTCTATGACGTAAAGCAGAAAACAGTTTCTTTTAAGGATGTGCCCGATCCAGTTTGCTTTGTACTAAAGAGTAATATCAAAAATGGTTCTCTTCCAGTCCATTCTTCTTAGGACTTAATTCATCACACTGTATTTCCACCTTATCTTCTCATGTCAAATACCTCAAATAAAATGTATTTATTAAATATCATGCCTTCTTAAAGATGTATATATATATATATATGCACGAGATCTGGAGGTCAGCCAACCTTTCATCTTATCTTAAATGCTTGTTATTCATATACCGGGAGATTGATTAGTTCCTGAGACTTAACTATAAATATGGCCCTTATTGATGACCTTCTATCTTTCCTGCCGACTGAATAATTATCCTCCTTCAGAAGATATTTTCGAGTTAAAGCTCAGTTTACCGCTAAAGCTTTATTTGCTTACCTAAAATTTAGAGCAGAATCTGCTTGAGTGGCGCAGAAATTCACACGCAATCCAAAATGTATGTCGACCCATAATTGCTTTGCAAGACACACTTAAATCAGTTGGCTATTTATAAATTTAATTTTTGGTGGCTAAGTGTTTCATTTGTATTAATGTCACGTGGGACATTTTCTAACTATAGTGGGTTGTAGTGAAACAAATCAATACGAAGACAGGCACGATTTCCATTTAACGAGTTATTTCATATTTACTTAAAATAAAAAGAACACGTAGCTGTCTGCTTGTTTCTATATCTGTAGCGCATGCGCGTTTTGAGTCAATCAATTTAGGCGCATGCGCAAAGATTGAGTTGATTGTTTTAGGCACTTGCGCATATATTGAGTTGGTTGGTTTTGAAATAATTGTATTGGTCTAAGTTTCTACTATTGCAATGTGTTAGACTACGTTCACGATGATTGGTCTAGAGTCAATCAGATGACTACAGGTCAGTTCTCTTCTTGTTGTTCGGTGAGTGAAAGAACCTAAGGTTATCCAACATTTCTATTTATAATTACTACCACCAAACAAATATTGCCAACCTAAGTAAACCAAACTTCGATGAAGAAATGGCGGGAAAACACGCTGAAGAGGGGGAAATAGTTGTTCCTCAGACGGATGATTAAGATGGAACATCTGATAGCTCCCGTGGTCAAAGTCAACCACGCTTTCCTTGTGACTGCTGACTCTCGCGTTACATACGTGCTTACTAACTGAAAACAGAACAGCGAGATCTATTTAAACAGTCACTTGTTTTAAACCTTTTATCCTCCCGTGTCGATGTTCGATATATTTCCTGTCAGTCTTCTCATAGAATCGACCGGCTGTTCATTTGATCTCGGGATATACAAGAGTTTGTACAAGATAAATAAATCTGAATGCTAGAATTCCCCAAGTATAGGCCTATATATGCACTACCAACCTGTTAGTTTAGAGTAGACCTTTTTAAGAGTATCAAAAACACATTTTTTAATGAAAACTGATTTTTTAAATGCCAAAAAATTTAAAAAATATAAATGCAAATCTAACATTCTCATCACAAGACATTGTTAGGATAGTCAAATCTCGCATATTATGGTGGGCAGAACATGCAGCACGAATGGGAGACTCTATAACAGTTTTCAGAGTACTAACTGACAAACCCAATGTGAAGAGATTATTGGGAAAACCGAGACCCAGATGGGAAGATAATACTAGAATGTACCTGAAAGTGATAGGTTGTAATGAGGTGGACTGGATAGAACTAAGATAGAGATAGGTGGCTTACTTTATTAAGTGTGGCATTGAACTTTCGAGTTCATAAGGCAATAAAGTAAATAAGTATATCTTAGTTCCCGTTTGGGTTTTACGTATACATTAATTACGCTAGTAATATAAAGATGAGTATTGTTTGATTTTAGAGGAACTGTACCTAAATTTTCTCGCAGGGAGAGTGAAAAAATACTTTCACTACACTCAGGCGGGATTCAAACCTTAACTTCCTCATCAAGAGTAAACATGTATACATGAGCTTGATATTTTGATCGCGTGCCCACAAACGTGGGTTATATACTAATAAGTAAACACATCTAACCAACGTTCAGGTGGCAGACTCTCAAACAATCTACAAAATTGTAGCACATATATTTATTATTAAAAGAAACTAATTAATACAGTCGGGCTATATGCCAAGCGCTAATCCTGACTCAAGAAAAATATGTGGGAAAACTACTTCTCTATTCGGAGAGCTTAGGATAGGCAGGCTTTGGATGTTCCTCTAAATATGAAAAAGCATTGAGTCCGATACGTTAGGTCCAACATTTTATTCCCAGTTGATGTTTCTAAATGGTAGACCTAGCGTTGTAAACTTAAGTTGTGTCTTTTAAAAAAAAAATTAGCACCACGTCTTACTATCCATTCGGGTAATATGATTTTATATTAATTACGCTAATGACGTATGCATGAGTGAGTTTGAATTTAAATGAAGTGTAATCGCATTTGTATGGAAAGAGAGTGGTAAACTATTTAGGTAAAAACACTCTCAGTAGATTAAACTGGAATTATAGAACCGATTTCCCCATCATCAGCAGGCCAATGTAATACGAAAGTGACACCTAAGACCATTCGGCCATTGGTGGCCACGCATACTAAACGTCAAGCTCGTCTAGTCTGATTCACCGATAATAAGAAGGTCAGGGTTTGAATCATAGTCGGTTATACTGAGGGTGATTCTTGCTAAATATTTTTCCACTCACCTTTTACTCAATAGTTGTTACATTTATTTTAAATTCTACTTTCCTCATAATTACTACATTCAAGTCATTAAATATGGGTAGCCTGAACGGATGCGAAAAACAAAAAACAAAACGAGAAAATGAAGAGAAGAGAAAATAACTACAGGAAAAACGAAGCGCCTAGAGCGGAGTAAGAAACATAGGCATGAATACGAGTAAAAATGAAGAAGGAAAAAAACCAAATGTTAAACTGAGAGATATGTAATGAGAATGAATCCATGTGTGAATATAACTGTCGTATCGTTCTCCGTGCACTCATTAGGGAGTCGGTAGGTTTTTAAAGTCACCTAAAAAAAATGCAGTAAGGAAAACGTAAATTGTGAGTTGGAGGGTGTGGGGAATGAATGGAAAGGCAAAAGGGGAAGAAGATAAACCTGACAGGCTTGGGTTCGTCCTTACGGAGGGAAGGACGATGGCTCTAATACTCCCGGGAGTTGGGCTTTCTGGACACGTGACATGTAGTCTTAGAAGGGAGTATAAAAGCGTTAAATTCAATCACACGTGGGTTTCTACGCTTGGAAAAGACAGAAAGGAAGATGCGTGTTTTTTTTACTACATTCAGCTGATTTTGAGCCGCTAGGTTGGGTTTTTCCCTTCAGGCTACTCATACTAGAAGCAGTTAACTGGTATCTTTCTTTAGACATTGATCTGTAATAGTATTTCTAGACCTTATGGAGTAATATTAACGTGAATTTATTGTATTTTTTTGTAATAACCGTTTCACATTGATAATCTATCTTATATATATATATTTTTTATGTTTTTTATACTTTATCATTGTATATTCTCTGAAGATGTCATACGTTAATAAATCAATAAAATTGGACCTGTGTTCAAATCTAAGGAGATGCAAAAGGAATATTTTCTTCACTTTTCTTGTTTCTTAGCTTCTGTTCAGGCAAATTTTGGTGATTTTAATTAAAATTTATCTTCCTCAATATTATCCTTTTGGCTAAATGGTTAGATACTTTTTTTTTACAATTTGTAACTCGGGGGATTCAATCTTTATTTCTGGCATACCCCAACATATTTTATCTCAAATTTTGTGCCCCCAAATTATTTTTCAATCATACCACGGTTAGCAATCATTAATGTGAGGCAGTAGATTAATACACAATAATCATACAATAATTATAAAAGTCATATTTTCAATTTTTTGCAAACAAGTTAAAAAAAGATAAATATTTAATAGGAGGAATAAAATTGGCAATATTAGCTAGTAATAATAAAATGGTGTCATTGTTTTTGACATGTCTAGTCTATTAGATGGCTGGACTTATTTCATATCGAAGATACCGACTTCATGTATGATCGAATATTTATAAGTACAATGATAAATATTAGTAAGTGGATTCTTAGGAACATATTTTTTAATAGGCAGGCAAATAGGAATTCAAAATATGGAACTTAGGTACCCAAATATGTAATTAAGGAAAAAACAAGTACACAATAAATATTGTAAAATTAATTTTACTACAAGCCATGTTTTTAGCATTGCAAGACTAGTCGCTCGGACTAAACGCGTATGTGCTAACTATACTAATAAGCTAGGGGTGAGGAAAGTGTAATTTACAAGAAGCGTAGCCGCATTTTCGTGGAGTTAGAGTGGAACATATTTGTTTAAATATACTCACTACACCCAACCACGAATCGAATCTTGATCTCCCGTTATTGGCAGTTTAATATATTGCGAGAGCTACAACTTAGACCATGCAGCCATTGAATAAGCGGGCTTACAGACAATTCACGTCGCTATTAATTACTTGATACTTTTATAGATTTTCAGTAGTCAAATCGGATTAATTGTCAGATAAAATGATTTTATGATTTGAAAAGTGTCGTTCTACTTCACACGATGTAAATAGACCAAATTTCAAATTTCTGAAAAATTTAAACTTTTCTCCTGTAATGGTATAAGAAACTCTATGGAGCAGGGAAAAAAAGAGAGAACAAACCCGAAATAGGCACTTTAAGTCTTTTATTCATAAAATAGACTAAAACAAGCAGAAGGAGGCTACTATAGGCACTTTAAATTAATATAATTTACTCGTAATAAATAACATAAAATGAATATATTGACCTGGATTCATGTGTTTCCTGTGTTTAGTTTTTAATTGGGATGAGATCTGTGAGCCCTCAAATCCTTAATAAACATTAAATATTCGAGGATTCAAGAAAATATTGAATTAGAGATTATAAAAGATAATATATATTATTTATATTCGTTTGTAATTTATATGATGATAATAAAAAGCTCTTAAAAATTGCTAACGGAGATAAATCCTTCAAAAAATTTGAGAGATATAAGGGAACATCATGATCAGAGAGGTATGGATGCAACTATAAAATGTGTGTCCACTCATATGACAAGAGGATAAAAATGATTGTCTATTTAGATGGGAGAACACAATTTTATGTCTATTTATTTGACAGGAAAATCAAAATTGATCTGTCCATCCAAATGGCAGGAGACCACAAAACCAATATAAACTTAACTTGTTGAGTAAAAGTTGAACTTTTTAAAACTCTTCTTTTGCTTGGAAAAAAAACCATAACGACTGTATAATTCTAAAAACAAAAGAAAATAATAAACACCTTATAAAATATAAGTTTGTTGATACGCCCAGCTATACACATTCACCCAACCTTGTATATATGCCTTTCTACCCGCAATAATACTTATTGAATTCATTCAACTAAAAATATATCTTATAATTATTTTCAGTTTGAAAATCTCATTTTATGACTTGATGAATTAACCACGAGCATTTTTCCAACTCCACGCTAAAAATATTACACAGGCTGGACAAACAACGAAACATAAACTCTAGTAGGAACAGATTAGGAAAAACTATATCTGATAGATACTAAAGCTATATTTATAAATTCATAAGTCCAATCATATAATCTGCAATTTTAACTTTTGAAATCCACTAATGTGGTCGAATGGTCTAAGACATCACACTTGCAATAAACTGGACTGCAGATGACGGAGAGATTGGGTTTCCAATTCCGGTGGAGTGTGCTGAAATGATTTTCCACACTCCTTCGATGCCAATGCGGGTAAACTTCTAATTCCAACCTTCTACAGCCTTAGCACAGTAGCGTAATTAATACATTTATATGTCTAATCGAAACGGATGGCTCTCATTTTTGATAGATAATATAAATGTTATCAATGTTGACCGCAAAAAAGTTTGTATTTTCCTGCCTTATTTTCCTACCAATATCTTACTATATAAATTGAAAATGAAAGTGTTTTACAAACGCGGAGGATTGTATAAGATACAAAAATAGAAACACATGACCTCTTTCATACACCATTCGACACTGGTAATGCCGTAGATAGGATTGCTACCAATTAATGCTAGTGTAATTACCTTTCCGATAGTCAAAAGTAAATTAATAAGATAGCTTTGGATCAAAAGATGGCATTTTCGGTCATATGTATATAATGAGTACATGTCCGTTTTTGTATCCTATACAATACGTCCACGTATGTAAGGCACATTAACTTACACCCTGTATATTGTGAAAGGTTATTTTCTCGCAGGTGTACAGGTATTGTATTGATTTATGTCTTCTAATATGGCTCTCCCGGTGCGAAATTTAAACCCGTTCGCCCATGTACATTATGCCGGAGGGGTCTTAGAACTCCATTAGCTAAATATGTTTCACGTATACAGAGGGGTGGAAAGGGGTTACGAGGCTTTATACGGGAAGAAAAGGGTGTGGCCTGGTGGCCCTTGAAAGTAAATAGGTCACAAGTTGAGGAGGGCATATTTGAGGATGGTCCCCATTATAAATTGGTGGTCTGAAATCTGATCCCCCTGTTATTTTCACGCGTGTCTTTCTTTGGCAGTTAAAACTCCTGGGATTGTAGCAACTTGAGACCTCTTGATTAGAGTTGTCTCCAAATAACTCGCATCTTGTCTTTTATATCGTCAATAGCAATTAGGGTAAGGGACATAAACACGAATACCCTCAAAAAGGGGTAGGAAACTATTTGATTACTTACAGGGCTTTTTTTTCCATAACAATCCTATGGATTGAGTTTTATTAATAGAAAAAGAATTGGTGAAATATAACATAGCTCATTTTTAGCGAATTTTTTTAAGAATATTTGCGGAGCTATGAGACTAAGTTTGATTAATTAGGACTCCAGAATTAGCCCTCCTCTAACAAATAATATTGTAATTTATTTTAATAGACTCACGCAGATAGTGCCAACTTCTGGGAATAGAGGGTGTCATGTGGTCAGCACAACAAATCCTACATCCATTAATCTCAGTTTTCTAGACTAGAGCCGTTACTTTTCCACTTAAATAGCTACTAATTTGTCCTGACGCGACTGAGCTTACTCCGTTCAAAGCCCACTGCTTCACGGGAAAATCTGAAAGCAGTGAGTATTAAAGCCGAGACCTTTGAATCAACACAATTTAATATTCAATAAAAAGTGGCTTTGAAATAAACCAGTCTTTGATATAGTAAAATACTAACTAGTCTAAATATTTTATTATAAAATGCACATGTAAACTTTTTTTTATACATTGAATCGATGCATTTGTTAGAATATGTTACATATACTCGTATCACACGTGTACTAGCTTGTACTCTAACATATAAAAAAAATTTGGCGAGGATGCATGTTAGATTCTCCTCTTTGGTTGGTTTTAACTGATCAATGCCATCATCCTGGCACATTCTAACTGTAGTACGTTACTAACAATAGGAACATTCCCAAAATACCACTTTTACGACATGTTATCCTACAATATTGTAAATTCAGTCTATCGTCTACTACAAACCACAAGGCTCTTAGCAGTTCATATGAGGGTGACCTAGCGGTCTAGGGGTAAGGTGTCAGACTTCTGTGCTGTGGGTCCGGGGTTCAATCCTCGGTCCCGGCACAGATTTATCTGATTGCCAAACCCTTCCTTCACCTCTGACAAGACGTGTATTAATCACAACTTGTGACTGTGTGGAATGCCATGTCTCCACTGTGGTTCGGATTCCACGTTAAACTGTAGGTCCTCCATTTCATCTCACAATCACCCTACCATTACACATTAGCGTAAGTGCGTCCAACCCGAACGGGTAGTAAGACGTGGTAGTAGTAGTAGTAGTAATAATAATAATAACAGTCCTTATGTTAATATTTATATCTAAGATTAACAATTTATTCAAGCCCGGATTAACACTTTTAGGGGCCCTGTAGCAAGTAGAACTTGGGGCCCTTAGAAATTAGTTCCCCAAAGAATGATTATGAATATTAAATATATATCATAAATTGATTATTTTATTTAGACACAAACTTTTTTTTTTGCAAACGTTAAGAAATCATGGTGAGCTTTGTTATCAAGATATTAATTATTAATACTATTATTTTTCTGTCAAAAGTCAACGGTACCATCTGCAGATATGTAGTGTTATTTCCGGTTTGCCAAAAGCAAAGGTTGCGTTAATTTTTAAGAACGGAGTGTTGGACTCCACGTAATACCAGGCTTCCAGGGCCCTTCGATTAGGGAATTTCTAGGATTAGTTTGGGATACATTTTACGAAAAAACATAAAAAATATTGAAATATAATATATCACAAAATAAATATAACAAGTCAAAGAGATTTATTTGCAAGGTGGGCGGGGTCGCCTGTGCGTGGCACATACCTTAATTCGGACCTGAATTTATTGTCGGTTGAGCCTACCCAACTTTCGTAGCATGGATGCCGTAATACAACTTATTAAATGCTAAGCTAAGTGGCCAAATAAATGTCATGACCCATAAAAAGTACATCTCTAAAAACAATGTCCCAAATATAAAGCTTGTAAATCTATAGTAGTTTTATTTGGTTTAAAACTCTAATAAGAGAATCCTTCACTCGATAGATAAGTTCTATAGTGTCTCTTAACCTAATCCAGCAGGCGAGGCGTAGAAACCCCTTAGCCAGAGATACGTCCAATCCAATCCAATCACATTCAAAGCCGTTATGACCATTTTACAATTTCACCCCCCGACTTCTTTCCATTTCATCTCTTCTTTATACTGGGAGATTTTCGTCTTATAATATCACCTTCTCTTACCTTAGTCTCAATTTTCTCCTTACCCTTTCTTTTATATATATATATATATATATATTAGATAAGAAAAAATATATATTCAAAGAGAGCTGGATATATATATCCAGCTCTCTTTGAATACATTTTTTTCCTTGTCTGGAATACATGGAAAGTTTCTTTCCTCTAAAGTATTTTATTTTTACCCCTATTCTCCTTTCTTTTTTTTTTTCCAGCCACTTGCTTATTTCACTGCAAAGACAAATGATGGGCTCGAGACGGAAACGGAATGATGCCTACGGCACACCAAGAGCAAGGGAAGAATTCACCGTGACGTCAGAATAAAGAAAATACATAGATGTAAAAATATAGAAGTACATAGTGGTCCCAGATGACACAGGTTAGGCCTATCCAGTGTGTTACTTCCAAGATTACTGTGGGATGAAGAGTAATGTCTTGGACTTCACCTCCCCATAGAAAATAAAACTAATGTTCTTCGTGTCGTGAAATCTAGCTTATATAGATGTTCTAGCATCAGTATCCCCAGTCAAATATAATACATCAACAACATTAAGCTACAAGTGCAAAAGATTGAGGATAAAATAATAGTTTTTCTTTTGTAAAATAAATGAAAATATGAACATGAAGGTAAAAACTAATATCATATGTTAGATTAACTATTAATATTTTAACTGTAATAAACTAACCTCCTTTTTGTAAAAAATACTCTGCATGAGTAAGTGAACGTAAGATTATAAAAACCAAATCATAAATCCTAAGTTATATTGTTTAACGTTATTAAGACTAACTTCAAATTAAAAAACTTATGGTATATGGATTTTTTTACAATAATAATTTACATTTTATAAAGATTATATATTTATGTTAATAATTACTTGTGTATCTTTATTTAATAATAAGGATTTTATATTAAATATATTAATAGTTCTGACTGTTTTAATATACACCTGTATTTACTGTTATAATGTATATATATATATACACCGGTATGTATATATATATACATACACACACACACACACACGGGTATGGTTATTAAATTCTAGAACTAACACCTTTGGATATAACATCTAGCTTTATAAATCCACACTACTTTAATGGAGCTCATCATTGGCCAAATATAAATTTTTCATAAATATCATAAAAAATCCTTAAATGTTCAAATGTAACTTCACCTAAACACTACTTCCCACGGTGCTAGAACCACAGACCTAATACCACAAGACCTAACCTCATAATATCTAATTTCACAAAACAATGTTCACAAGAAGAAAATTTACGAAAAAGTTCGTCATTTAACCTAAATTTATGCTAATTTAATATCATTATCTTGAAACAATTTTTTTTTAGAAAATGTTATACCCGCATAGGTAAGTATATTGACAAACGTATAGGTCTATTTTGTTTGTTTTGCCAGTGATGGTAAGGTACGGGTTAGAATCCCAGCAGGGTGTACTTAGATAGTTTTCCTAAATAATTTATCTGCTTTCACACGTTTCATTTTACAATCAAACATTGGAGTGATCCTAGAATCAAGAACGGATCCTTTCACTATCTTCTAGTTGTTATCTTACTCGGCGACGATAATTGTAAACAAAGTCTTTGAATGGTCTACGTTGAACATCACAATTGTAAACAAACCTTTTTATATTTTCGAAGCTCTTCTGAAAACAACCGAAATAGAGTTACTCAAAATGTTCATTTCAGATACCGCCTTCAATTTATTTTATTTGGTTCTTTTGTGAAAAACAGTGTCAAATATCTTAATTTGATGAATATACTACTTGTAGATCAGCAAGACAAACAAGACCGAAGTGCCATGAAACCCTAGACTCTTTTTCTCTAGAGGCGTTTCAATGTGTACGTACTTTGTTTATTACAAGCAAATTCGACCAATTACAACAGTAGAAAATGTTTATCAAAGTATGATGTAGGTATAAGCTACGCCGACTTGTGTTTTTAACTAATAATATAACTAACCTTTTGTATGCTTATTATTATCACTTGACATAAATTGTTTTAATTTTGCTCGGCTTACAACTAAAATAAGCGATATAAAAAAGATGGTTACAACACCATTGGTGTTAGTCACAAACAATATTGTGTTTTTTAATCTTATTTTTATTTTTGATGGATTTAAAAAACAAACAGTTTAAGATATGGTTAGTTAATGATAGTGTATTTCAATAAAGTTTAACGTGCATTACTTTAACCAAATTAAAAAATAATAATTAGTGTGCCTAAAGTTTAAATCGTTTTAATTTAACTGTAATCAAAATATTATTTTTGCTCAAATATGTTTAAATATATTTTTTAAAATCAATGGTTGTATAAAAATATTATTTAGCAAATTTGAGTAGTTAAATAATATCAATATTGCTTTATATTCTTTGATAACTAATAATAATATTTAGCATCAAGTCTTACTACTCGTTCGGGTTATACGCTTAAGTACTAATTACGCTAATGAATTAGGAAATGGGAGAATTGAATTAAGAGGAAGTGAACCCGCATTTGCGTGGAGGGAGAGTGGAAAACCATTTAGGAAAAACCAGCCACAGTTCACCCGACCGAGATTCGAACCTCAATCTCCCCATCCTCAGCGGTCGAGCTCAAAACGACTAGCGCGTTAGCCAACTACGCCACCGAGGCGGGTCTTTGATAGCTTATATCTAAAAAATATAAATAAGTTTTATGAAAAGAGAAAATTGTATTGCTACAAAAAATTCCAATTTGAGCTCAAAACACTTTTTATAAATATGTTTTGAAAATAATAGATAGTGCTTGAAGACTACTACTCATAAAAATGAATGATAAATGATTACGTCCCTTCCCAATTTAATTTTCCATAACAAAGCTTTAAAAATATATTCAAAAGGGTGTGTAAGCTGGTGTCGATAAAATAAACTAGATAAATAAAGTACCATAGTTGCCACTATTTCCTTATTACCGAATTCCCTGTGTTTTCCAGCTTTTTCAGAAGGAATTTCCGTTTTACCAGGCAGCTTGGATTGAAAAAAAAGAAGGAAGGAGTAATACAATTTAATTTTTCATCAACTTTACTAATGTGAAGTAGTGTAACTTATGTTTAAAAGATGATGATTTAAGATTGTTAGGGAAATACCTCTTCTGTAGCTTCACAGGGGTAGCGTGCTCAATTGTTCAACTATTTTTTTAATTCCTCCAAAGACTTAATATATTTTAAGCTTACAGTTAAATGTCCCAAATTAAAAAATATTCTAGTATTTTTACTAGATTTTTCCAAACTACTTGTGTTTTCACAATTTTTAACCGACACAAATCATTGTCTGTGTTTCCCTGGCTCTGCCGGTGTGTGACAGCATTGAGTACACCAGCTTTAAATGTGTATAGTTTAAATTTACAATAACAGTAATATACGCAATAAAAAGCACACCATTTTCTGTAAATGGTCAACTAATATAAAAAACTGGACCCTTTTTTTAATTTTGTTTTTAAATTTCAAAGGAAATTAATGACGCAATTTTATGATCTAGCATAGCTATATTTTTTCCAACCGTAGCGCGGCCAACGGTTATGTGAAGAAATTCAACTTTTATTGTTTCAAGTACGACCAAATAAAATTTATTTCAATTAGTTGAAATGGTATGTATGAATGGTATTCGTAATATAAGATAATTCTATCTTAAAAATTAAATTAGTACGCTTTCGGTATTGAGTTGTCTCTCACTCACTTCGGTGGCCTCATGGTCTAGGGCGCTACTCTCACATTTGACTATGCTACCAATGACGAGGATATCGATGTTCGAATCTAGGTCGTGTATACTGAGGGTGGTTTTTACAAAATGGTTTTCCTTTTTCTCCTCCACGGAAATGTGGGTACACTTCCTATAAATATAACCTTCATAATCCCAAAAATCATTAACGTAATGAATACAAGATGGATAAATGCAACGTCATATTTAGCCAGCAGTTAAAACTTTACAGACGTTTAATTAATTACTTAGGAATCTAACATGACATACTGAAATTGGGCCTGAATAATCCATAAATTCATGAAACAAAACTTAAATAAAATACAATGTATAGACGTACTCATTCAAACAGATTGATTCTCTCATTTTAAAATTTCCTACTGTTGAAATAACCAATTAAATATGTCATTATATGGTGATAATTCCTCTCACTAAACCTATTATTTCTAGACTGCACAGCCTTGATTTTATTACAATTGGACATTTGGAGCAGCTTTTAAAAAATACAAACATATTTTTTGCAGTCAAAATTAATAACATTTCACCATATTATTAATGTTATTTCATAGGTATTATCTATCAAACAATATAGCTGAAGATCACATTACTTGACGTATGAAAACTTGAAAGTAGATCTAGTAACTTTTTCTAGCTGTTAAATGACGTGTCATTCGTAAAAAAATTGGTGTATATTGTTAGCCGTAACACTTTTGCCTTCAATGACGATACGAGTAATTTATTAAATAAAGCTGTCTATTAATGAAGTCTGCGCATGTATAATTGGTTCAAATGACGTCACAACAAAAAATACATGTAGGACGCGTCTTATCTTAAAGGTCGATATTAGATCCCTTAGTGCTGACCTGAGACCTTTATTTTTATAATAAGGTGTTCTATACATTTATCATTTAAATGCTAGATTTATTTAATAAACGTAAATCTCATCATTTCATCTGTTCATTTGATAAACAAAACTAAATTTATTGTATTTACTTACCCCGTAGCATTAGGGACTCGAAAGTCAACGGTTTCTTCACATTGGGTTTGCCAGTCAGTACCCTAAACACGGTTCTAGATTCTTCCATTTGCACTGCATGTCCTACCCACCGTAATCTGTGAGACTTTATTAACATAATAAGGTATTTTGAAGAATACAGAACATGCAACTCATTGTGTGACCTCTTTTACCCAGTATCCTCATACTTTTTTTTAGAATAAAATATCTTTCTAAGCACCTTGTTTTTAAACATCCTGAATTTGTTTTCGTCATGTAAGGTAAGAGACCACGTTTCACAACCATAGAGAGAAAACGGTAAAGTTATTGTTTGGTATATTCTGAGTTTTACTTTCCTTGACAGAAGGCGAGATGCCAACAACTTAATGATCGAGTAGAAGCATATTGTATTTCCCGACTTTATTATTTCCCTAATCTTATATCGTTATTGCTAGTTAAAATTATTCCTAAATATTTAAATTAATTAACAACGTAAAATTATAATATGTTGTTCGAATTAAGTAGATGTAAAACCTAATTTTAATCAAATGAATAAATATGTTTGTTGTTTTTAAAATTGCATAAACCTACAAATTGGTGATTATGTTGAATTTTTTGTTTTAAATAATATAATTTTTTTTAATGTTTCAATGTAATAAATATTCTATTCTATTACAATTCTATAAAACCAAAATACATTCAAATTTAAATTTTACCATGATTATGTGACGTTGGTCGAAATGATTATGTGCACCCTGTCCTAATACTCATCCAAGATAATCGCAAATTATCACTAATAAGGTAAGGATGATGAGAAAAGTATAATTTTTAGAAAGTGTACGTGAATTAACGTGGAGGGAGAATGTAAAACCATTAAAGGAAAACTAATCCGGGGTTGAAACTTAAATCTCCACGTCACTGGCAAACCAGCAAAGACAAGACTGAGAGACCTTTGTTCGTGTGCCTGGATGAGAATATATATTTATATACGTATATATATATTTTTAGTAAAGAAAATTCATAGGCTAACTTATTTATAGTACGCAATGGTCTATGAACATAACTATACCATTGTGTCACCACCAGCAGGTTGCGCTTTATTTTATGAAACACAAACTTCTATGAGGCGAAACATTTTCTTCCATTTTGAAAGAGAAAAAATTTCAAAGCTCAAGGCTATCGTAAGAGAGAGAGAAAAAAAAAGATAGAGGGCATAAACAATCCCATGTAGGCGCAATATCTAGGCCATTAAAAGCTACTGTAGGGTGTTCACTTTCAAGGTAGCAATACTCTAAGTTGGGGGGTGTTAATCTTGGGCATTATATCCCGGCCAAGAAAAGCGGCACATTGCGCTGTCTTTATCACATGGCGGTGGAGAGGTGTTACTGCGATAAGTTCCTATTAGTGCGGCCAGCAAAAGGGGAATATGTCAACAATAAAATTAGACTCAACATTTTAAAAGCTCCTCCATTTAGGCTATAATAAAATTAATTAATATCACACATTGGCTGCCAATGAATATAATTACGGCACTCACTGTGTGGAAGGGGCCACAATTAAATTAATTAATTTAATTAGTTTAAAAATGACTTGTATATGGAAATTGAACGCGGAACCTTTGGTTTAGCACGCCAGTGCTCTACCACTGAGATATCTAGGATTAGTCCTGTGCTAAGAGTCATTATTTACTTATAGTTTAAGGCTGAGTCTGTGATGGACGAGTGAGAATCATCAGCTACCAATAAGCGACCAATATTATCACGAGCTATCAGATACCACAGTCATTTGGTCACAGATGGAAATGGTATTTTATAGCTCACATAATATTGGTCGTTCATTGGTAACTGACGATTATCACACGTCCATCACAAACTCAAACTTAAAATATGAGTTAAGAATGACACTGAGCACGGGAAAAATCCTGGATAGCTCAGCGGTATAGCATTGGCGTGCTTATCTAAATGTCCTGGGTTTGATTCCCTTGTCCAGGTGTCATTATTCAACTAATTAAAATTAATTATAATAAAATATATATTTTAAAAGTAAATCTGTAGCCCTTTAGAGAATACGATTTTTAGTTTAAAAACCTACATTATTTTTTAAAGAATTAAAGGAGTTTGCATATATATCCACACAATCGGTGATCGCATGGTCCAAGTCGTTACTCTTGCGACAAACCAGATTGCCAGTAAAGAGGAAATCGGATTTATAATACCGGTCAGTTTACTTAACTAGGGAGGATTTCCCCCAAACATGTTCCCGCTCTTCATCCATAAAGATTCGTATGCATCTCTTCTCAATTAAAAACAACTCACAGTTTTACAAATAAAGTACAAAATTCACATAACCCAAACGTGTAGTAATATCGTGGTGTGCACAACTTTGTTACCCACATCGGTGATCACACAGTATAAAGCAGGCCTGCTCTACCTTGACTGGAGTGAGGGAAACTTGGCAAAATTTTGTCTGTCCGAGGGTAACATAAGATATTAAATGTTGTAAAGTGAATGTTTAGAAACAAAGTTTAGTACCTAACTACTAATAAACTACTTAAGTGTAGCTACATGTCAGTTTGAAGAAAACATTTTATTGTACCGAAGAAAATTACCCAGGTTACAATTTTAAGTGTCAATGAATCATAAAAGTGTACAAAACAACAATACAAAAATGGCAAAAAATTCCAAAATTAAATTCAGTTCAAAAATTTTTCACAAGATGTTTATTTTTCAGCTCTTAAAATAGTTCACTCAGAGTTTAATGCAAAATTTGGCACATCATATTTTCAGCCAGCATATTGTAGTTTTGAGTTTATTTGGTAAGAAACACTCTCATGCAGTCATATTAATGTTTATGAGTTAATTATGACCTGTACTTTGACTTAAGTATTTTCATGATTGAAAACCCTGATTCGCTTAAGTAGGTGGAACCAAAACATATACTAACCTCTAATGTATGCGTTTTAGAATAGGGTACTGGTCAGTCATACAGGACTAAATTCCAGAAGTTGGTATCATTCCCTCTAGTATTCAATGAGAGATTACCTGGCGGGCATTTTAAATGTTCTCACGGGAAGCATGTTGCCCGCGAGCTACGGGTTGGGCAGGCATGCTATAAAGCAATATGCTGAGCTTTAGATGAGGAACTGGGTGATTTTCGAATTTCCGTCCTCTGAGAAACTTTTCATTATAACCATCTCATTAAATCGAGCCGTTAATAATGACTTTGTAAATACAATTTTATAAATTAATATAATGTGGGTTAATTTTATGACCCTAAGACCAAGAAAATTAGAGATATTAAATTTGGTATATACGTGGGGGGAAATTTATGGTATGTAATTAGGAGGTGTTTTTATTTTACGTTAAAAGTTAAATTCCATAACATTATGTATTGTTTAATACACAGTAGTACTCACTTGACTATCCTATTATTTGGATCACCAAGTGAAAATATCAACATCAAATCCAACAAGAAAGTACAGGAGATATTTTCAGCTTGAAATCCAAACATAAATTACAGGAGTTTATACAAAGTCAGATGTTTTATAGTTTGATTTATATTCACATTATTATGTGAAAAGTGTTCATTTAACAAATAAAACTACACAGGTAACTTTATATAACCTTATTTGATTTTAAATTACATTTACATAGATACCACGTGACCACCGATCCAGGTAAAGATAAGACATGAAGCCTCAATGGACAGAGTGACCTTGTGCAATGCTATTCCAACACCTTGGACCTCTAAGTCACCACTACGATTATCTTGTGTGTTATCAACGACTGCTTGGTTCGTTTCCAAAGTTTCACGTAATACAGATTTGTGCTATAGATATATTTTAGCGCCAGAACAGTGACTATTAACAAATTTCCCTAGATTAATTAAAATTAATGGATATCAACCAGACCACAGAGTGCGCATTCGTCACCTCGTTAGATACAACATATACACAATAGAATTATTGATTTTATATCAGTATACATATATTTTTAATGATTTTATGCAACTTTCATAAAAATTGTTTTTAAGTGTCCTCAAATTTGATATTATTAAATTGGACCAGTGCTTTTTTAAACATACTATTTATATTAGACAGTATCTATGTTATTTACATTCAGATAAAGTCCCCATTAAGTTTTCCTTTGCAAGAATTTCATTGAAATTTTTAACTACATACAAAATAATTTTCGAGGTTTTTAGTGAGCCAAGTGGATATTATTTTTCTGATTTTGCTGCCATGCTATTAAGAATACAAAATATGTTAAAGATAATAGTAAGGATGGGCTCAAAGTTTCCAAAGTATTAATTTAATCAATAACTATATCAACATATTTCTATATTGCTATGTATTAATACCCAACTAAGGCATTTCAAACCATTTATTAACTTAAGAAAGTATAAAACATAATTTAAGCATTTATTTCTTACTCCCCTTCTCTTGTGTTTTATGAGCTATTGTATTAATATATGTTGAATTATTTAATTTAATCAATTAGCTAGTCCAAATTAGTTTCAAAATGTTAGTTACCAACAGGGCATAGGCAAGTGGTTAGAAAATCTTGCTCTGACTCAAGAGGTCAGAGTTTGATAATAATATACTGAGATGGTAGGTGTTTCTTTACTTGTTATATTTTTCAAACCTCTTTCAAGGTAGTCATTCGTTTATCTTAGCCTAAAATTCATCCTCTTTATCCTGTTAAAATGAGTTAGATAGTCCATGCTGTTTTTATCATGTGATAATACTAAAATATCGGTAATTTGAAAAATACAAAATAAGTATGCTAAGTATTATCTGATCTAAAGAGTCTATATCAAAAAGCTTAATAAAAATTAAAAAAAAGAGATCATTTGATTATACCTTAAAACTGTGTTGTTGTTTTTCCAAGAACCAAATCTTACTACCTGTTCAGGCTGTACGAATATTTGATAAATACTCCAATTAAATAAGGATAATGAAGGAAGCATTTTAGAGGTAACATACCCGAATTTGCCTGGAAGGAGAGTAGGGAACGATTTAGAGAAAATCACCCCCAGTAAGCCCAAACAGGTTTCAAACTCCGATCTCCATGTCATCAGCAGAAAATGTGTTAGCTCAATTAATTTTGTATGGTTATTTATTAAACTCATATAAAATAATTTAAAAATAATATATTTCTTATTCTATTTTAAATAGGTACGTATGAAAAAGGAAGAAACTAATTAATATATTCTAACAAGACTGACTTCGTTACAAAGTAATATGTATTCAGGTGCACGCTTCAAATTTAAAAAAAGAATGTTTGTTTTCTCCGTTTGATAGGTAAGCAGGATATTTTTTAACAAGTATAAATTTGCTACTAAACTTTTACTTTGTGTATAAAACTTCTTTACTTTCAAAAGTTGTTCCCGTGATATATTGATATTTTAAAGTTGAGAGGCGCTTTTTTTTTATTTTAAGGAAAACGTTTTGTCGTTTAAAAAAGAAAAATATCTGACAACGCAAATAATCCAATATTGAGACTAGAGTTTTATTTGAGAAGCCCAGGAAGACACTCAGCATGATTCGAAAATAAAATAATTTCTGAGTATTTTATGTGAAAAGAAGATTAGCAGAATCTTTATAAGTAAAACGAATGAAAATAAGTTTTTCAAATTTTTGGTACTGGAAAAGTAAAATTAGCATATGAAACTCCCTGATATAGATACCAAAATTCTTAGCTATGGTAAAATATGATGTGTTCTGCTTTAAAATATCCCATAGTTAACATCAAATAGATCGGTAGGAACATAAATTAAATATATCACGTTCATTTCGCCTTGTTCGCCGGTAACGATCAAGTTTAAGTTAAAATTCCGGGCTTGGTGTATTCAGGTATTTTTTTTATCGATGGTTTCACAACTCCCCTCAACGCCAATTCTGGTACATATTCTCCTAATTCTTCTCTTCTCATCTCTACTCCATTAGTGTAAATATATGTATAGATCAGACAGTTAGTTAACGCGAAGAATGTAAATAAAAAATAACAAGGCATACATATCATACAAATAAGTATGGTAAGCTATATATTTTTATAAGATATTATAATAAGCTGCAAGAGTGAACTAATATACTGTTGATAAATATAACTACAATTATAATGCATGAAAGTGCCGTGATTATACATTTTTACTACTAACTCTAAATATAACAAGAATTTTTACTAACTTTTTCAGGTGAAGGAAAATACTTCGATGTAGAATTTTATCGTAACTATAAAAAGAAAATCGTGAATGGTTTTGTCAAGTTATTTAAATAACTTTAATAAGAAACCCTTAAAAATAGTTTTATAATAGATGTACTCTTACATTTTTGTTTCAAATAATTTTTTATGTAAAATATATACTGTTGTTGATGCCAATATAAATAATATAGTTATGAAAAATAAATGTACCACAGAAAACAACGACAGAATACCATTATACTTATTTGACAGCTTTAGAAACCCATTATTTGACAACAAAAAAGTTAATAAATCAACTTTCAAGTTTTCATACGTCAACTTATGTGATCTACAGCCGTCACTTTAGATATACATTATCAATACCTATAAAATGACAATAATAATGTGTAAAATGTTATCAATGCTAGCCTCAACAAAATATGTTTGTATGTTCTAAAACAAACCTCCTATTAAAATCGGGGTATACTTTCCAGGGTACATTTCTCTAAATTCTGCCTTCATCATATTTATCTCACCAGACTGTAAATACACAAATAGATAGATCAGACATTCCTTTATTTTCTTAAGAATAAACAGTTAAAGCACCTTTTAGAAAATGAAAACTCTTTTTTGGTCAAAGTGATATTATTTTATCATACTTACCGTAGTGTTAATTTATAGCTATATATGATGTCTATAAAATGTGACAGCTGCATCTGAAAGGGACTCGAGAAAAGTTAATTGTTTTTGGTAATTTCTATAACAAAAAAAAATTTAGGTCGCATATACTGTTCTTTATTATTTAAATAGTATACTGGAATGTAATGACAACTTTTTCTCTTCACTTAAAAAGTTTATCATCTAATGCCACTATGCTCATGAAAGATATTCAAGAACCGTTGATATCACCATTTGAAGAAAATTGAACTCTATTTTACTACTGAATAAATATTTTATTTATTTAGACAAAACAAATGTTTTGGGTTAAGACTTAGATGCTTTATTTATAAATTAAAGAATTTCTTACTACAGAGTTATGTTGTTTTAACTATGACTAATTGAAAAAGTAGTATGATGCTGAAAGACACACGACAAATTTAATAATTTATTTTACAAATTTCTGAAAATTTAAAAATACTTCAACGACTTATATTTTCATTTAAAACCGTAAAAAAAAAGTCAAAATATCATTGTATAAAATATTAATACAAACATATGTGAATTAAGATAAAAATGAAAGAGTAAAACATATTAAAAAACATGAAGGTTAAAATTACGTTAACATCTGCTTGTAAATCAAATTTGTTGAATAATGGTGCAATATAAATAAGTTAAACGGGTTAAATTTAATTAGTTGAAAAGGTTAAGTTAAATCGGTATCCAAGTTTTATCTGAAATTGACGTCCCTTTAGTCATTTGTAAATCCAGATCAAATGGAGAATTTTGGAAAAATTAATCCGACATATTTCGGTACGTCATTTTTCGCACCATATTCATGGAAATTGAAAATTGAAAATAAATAATTCTCTAAGAAAAGTAATAAGTTAAGCTATAAAAATCACAAAAACATTTGTATTTTCAAATGTCCCTTCCACCCCACATTGATTGATGTATGAATATGTGAAACTAGAGCAAGGATCTTTGTCTAGCTGTCATATATGTCCATCATAAGAAAATGGTAGTATAGTAAGGTGCGATAAATGAAATAAAATATTGGTAATGATTTCCTACCCTACAAATGTCAATACACTTTGACAACACACTGTAACCTAGATAATTTAAACACTTCCTGCTATACATAAATATTTTATAATCAGAATCCATTTATAATGGAGTGTATTTGAAAACTCTTCATTAAATTTGATTGGAGTCAGTTAATCCACGTCGGTAATGCCTTATAATATATTTACAATGGCCATTCTTCCTTGTTTAGTATTGATGAAACCAGTTTGGTCTGCCCCATTTTGATACCAAATGAACAAAAGGTCTCAATAAAGGGTTTAAATCATGATTATGAATATCAATTAACCAAGTTAGCCTATATACATTTTTGTCACAAATATACTTCAGCGTTACGTATTAACTATTCCAGATGTATTTTACTAAACTGGTGTTGTAATTAATGATGAAAGCCTGTCATGTGCTTTACTAATAATATTATATTGATTTATTAAATTTAAATAAACTGGAAAGTTATTTTTATAGGGACAAATAACTAGGTACACTAAAAGGCATAAGCCTATATTTTTTTAGCACCACGTCTTACTGCCCGTTCAGGTTATACGCCTATGTACTAATAATGCTAATAGTTTTAGGGATTATAAAGGTTATATTTAGAGGAAGTGTACTCAAATTTACGTGGAAATAAAATGAAAAGCCATTTTAAAAACCACCCTCAGTACACCCGACTGGGATTCGAGCCCCGATCTCCCTATCATTGGCAATCTAATTTATGTAGAGTGTAGTGCCTTAGACCATGAGGCCACCAAAGTAGCCCTATATTGAAATTGACATTTAATATTAATAATGTACCGCACACAAAATGTGTTCAAACGTACTGTATATTAAAACTTAATAAACCTAAGAACGTAAAATTCGAATGGTTAATAAGATGCGGTGCTAAAAAATCGCATAAGTAGTTTCAAAATATCTTATCTTTATTTATCATTAACTAACAAAAAAATACACGTCTATATTGTGAATGAAAATTCTATTAAAAAGTTAAATTATAATAAGTATATATATAGGTCTAAAATATACTTTTCAATAATAAGAACCATAAGTGCAAGTTCTAGTGCATCATTCTTGCATTAAAGTGGATTGCCGGTCATGGGTAGCTTGAGGTTCAATTCCCGGATGTGTATAAC
>CABFWO010000020.1:510848-536745 GCA_902155825.1 Timema genevievae
ATGTGTATAACAAGGGTGATATTTCCTAAGTTGTTTTCCACTCAACGCCCCACGCAAATATAATAATAATAATATTTAGCACCGAGTCTTACTACCCAATCGAGTTATATGCTTAAGTACTAATTACGCTAATGGATTAGGTCTTGGTAAGGTTGAATATAGAGGAAGTGAACCCAAATTTGCCTGGAGGGAGAGTGGAAAACCATTTAGGGAAAAACCTTTCCCAGTTCACCCAAGTGAGATTCGAACCTCAATCTCCCCTTCCTTGGCAGTCTAGCTCAATACTTAACTAGCGCGTTAGCTAACTACGCCACCGAGGCGGGTCACGCAAATATAGACACATTATCTCTACCATACTTAATCCCCAATAATGTAAATATTAAGATCGTTCGAACGGGTAGTAATACGCGGTGCTCCTAAATTAAATTATAGAAAATAAAATTTCATGGTTAGTACTCCTCAGATAAATACTTGTGTTAAGTGTATCTGGGGTAATGTTTAGGCGGTAATTAAAACTGTACTACAAATAAAGGTCATACTCAATAAAGTATGTCAATATACATAAATATCACGTTCATTCTTTGTTCTCACTTAATGTCAACTTCATAGAAAATGTCCCGGGCAGCGGAAAGGACATTCGGGCATTGTTCTGCCTTGACAACACGCCATGAGGGTGACTGCGACATTTATACCTTGGACTAATTACGGACATAATATTTTATGGATCATCGCAAACGTGCATTCTATCGTGGTATGGAATTTCCACGGTGTCCTAGCGCATGTTTCGGAATTACTTAGACTATTTAGAGACTGAAAGTGAATAACCTAAAACTCGGTGAAACATTTGTACACATCAAAGAAAACAAATCCATAAAATAATTAAACTAGTCACTGTAAACTATATTCCCAAATTATAGAGCAAAGAGCTAGCCTATGCGATGCATACTCGGGCCACATAGCTAAAAATTGTCCATCGATCGTTGATGATGAAGAGGTTGAGGTTTGAATCTTGGCCAGGTGGGCAAGAGTTGATTTTACACTTGCAGCTTATCACCATGGTTTTCCCAACCTTTTTTCAACAACTTTGATTCGGGTGCATTCTCTTTAATATATTCTCCTCAGCTCAAACCCCATCGATGAGGTCAAATTGCCTGTGTGAGTAATCGTTTGTGCTAAATAAAAATACGTGACTGTGGTCACTGGTTTCCAGTGAAGAAGAGGTTTGGGTTAGAATTACAGCTGGTTTCCAAACAAATGTGGGTACATTTCTTCTAAATTATACCTCCATCACAACTAGCCCACTACTATAAATATGCAAATAACTAGTAGGATGGGAAGTAAGAGCAGTGAAATTTTTTTTTTAAAAATTGAATTTTGAATATATTAAACTAATGGGGCCAGATATTTATTTTTAGTACATCCTATGCTGCCAATTAAGTGTGATTTATTTTTATACATGATTTAGTCCACGTTATTATTACAAAGTTATAATTAGTCTGATTAATATTACCTAATTTAACCTTTTGTTTTTGTAATGAAGCTTTCATATCAGCTCCAGAACCATTAACTCTGTTTATTGATAAATTAAATCAAATTTTACCCTTATAATTAGGTATATAATTATATTAGTCAGTATAATTTACAGAAAACATGATGGGGAGAAATGTATAAAAAAATAGTGTATTATTTTGCATTTAGGAAAAAACCTATATAGGCTATAAAATAATAAACTAAATTGTTATATCATTTCAAACAATTATTTACGCCATATAATCATTGATTTTAATCTTCTATATACCGTCATAACGATTCAGGAAGGAGAATATTTTTTTGACAGTTAAAAATTTTAATAGAACCACTTTTAAGCATTCACACTTGTCCTGTTATTTGCACCTGCTACTTCTTATCGCGACCCTAACCCCCACGGGCTTGTTCTGTCAGGATAGCTTGAGGGAGGAGTAAGGTTGCAGAAAAGGTAGTTGTGTGAGTTCGAAATTATATGCAGATTTGTGAATTTTGGTGTAATAGTAAACACTACAGGATGATATAAAATGTAAATTTGGTCATAAGGTAAAGAATAATAATAATAATGTAAATGCGTGCTCGTGGAAGAACTGACTTGACTTGTGAATATTTGGACTGACCAAGTTGACTGTTACCACGTGGTGCTTCTACAGAGTTTGATCCCAGGACCTTGGCCTCCAACGAGGCAATTTTTCTTATCTTCAAACAGAGACAAAAAATTATCTCTTTAATTGTATTTCTTATGACCCAGATCTTTTTATTAATTTGAAAAATTAGATTTAAATTGTAAAATTCTGGCTTCGAGGTGCACATGTTCGTGCACAGGGACTACTAATTTTAAAATCTCAGTCCTCTGCTTGTGATGGATATCGCGCAACGCTCATGAAAAATGGATAAACAAACTCTTCATTTTATTTATGTGGATGGCAGTAAACCATCACTATCTAGACATCTTCAATAACCTCCAAATCCAACCATCACCCAACTAAATTCGACAAGAAAACTCCTCTAAAGCAAATCAATATTTCACCACGGCAATACTTCCCAAAAACAAAACTATAAACGAAGAAACTTCCTGATCATCATTATCTACAATACAACAATATCTGATTTTAAAAAAATTGTAAGAAATATGTACGTATCAAACTTAATTAATGAACAATAAATACAAATGATATAATCATCTCACTTAATATATACCACTGTACACCGTAATACAAATGCTACGCTAACATTAGTTGATCCCTTCTGGAAAGCTTCTGCCCCTGCTTTCAACTTTGATTTAAATCGCTGAGGAGAATGTATTAGAACCTTATACTAGTTTTGAGAACACCCGCAGCGTCGACAACTTCCAGGGAACGTTACCAGCACAAAGGATAATAGGTCTCTACTCATATATTATGATAGAATGATGGGAGATAGGAGTATATCCGTCAGTGTTGACTTAACCAGGAAACTTTCACTATACCGCTTTAAGCAGGTGTGAGAGTTTGCATGTAAACCTTAACACAAGGAAACTTAGTTAAAGTTTTACCCGCCTCGGTGGCGTAGTTGGCTAACGCGCTAGTCGTGTTGAGCTCGACCACCGAGGACGGGGAGATCGAGGTTCGAATCTCGGTCGGGTGAACTGGGGGTGGTTTTTCCTAAATGGTTTTCCACTCTCCCTCCACGCAAATGCGGGTTCACTTCCTCTAAATTCAACCCTCCCAATTCCTAATCCATTAGCGTAATTAGTACTTAAGCGTATAACCCGAACGGGTAGTAAGACGCGGTGCTAAATATAAAAAAAAAAAAGTTAAAGTTTCCTTTCATCTTTGGGATGTGTTGGCGAGACGTGAAAGGGTACATAAATATATATGCACATGTATGGGTATGTAACCTTTTTTTTTGTTATAATTTTGTATCGTTGCCGTTATGCGAAACATAAATAATGAGTTGTCCAGATACATATAAAAATAACTCCATGGTGTGAGCCTGGAAGCGAGTTATACCGACCGATTGGCCGCTGCCGTTAGCAATGTCAATGCCAACATTAGCGGATAGAGGGTGTCATGTCGTCAACACAATTAGCCTTCCGGTAATTAATCTACGTATTCAAAACCGGAGCTGCTATTTTTTTATTCAAATAGATTCTCATACAATATTACTATTTTTTTAATCTAAGAATTTGTATATTAATAATGAATGAAATGATTTCAATTAGTTGGCTACACTTTAAACAGGTTTTTACAAATAATCACCTTTTAAACTAGTTAAATATGGGAAGTTATAATGTGCCACCATTCCCCCCTCTACCTTCTGTGGGCCTAGATTGTCGGGATGGGTTACGGCTGAGGATGGGGGAAGTGACTGTGTTCTTCTGATTGTGTGGGTTCATAATTGACGTCTGTCTTGGGTTAAGGTTTTTATTATGCGTTCTATTAAAAAACGTGATAAGAATAAGATAAGATAAGAGAAAACGTGATAAGAAATTTTAGAGGATATGGAAAAGCTTAATATATTCACTAAGAAGCTCGTGACAGAACGAAGTATGGAAGGAATGCTTAATCAATGGCTTGACTCACCTATAGGTGATCCTACACGATGCATGCATGATTACAAGGTGAAAACTACTTAGACTTTCTACAGACCATTCTCCCCAAACTATTGGAGAACGATCCGCTGGCAGCGTGGTTGAACATTTGGCTGCTTCAGAATGAAGCCCTTGCATTTTACGACTTTGCAGTTGACACCATTTGGACGTATACTATCCCAGGCAATGGATTGGACGCAACAGGCCGTTTGCATGGCCGGATATGCACCACTTTATTTTATACAATTACAAATCATCCTTTATATGCATACATTGGATCATAAGTTATGTTTTAGAGATGTAAAAAATGTTGATAACGCAGGCTTTTGAAGGAATGCTACTACTTTTGGATGGTAAAACATCATTGGGTCATCAATATTAGGATTGGTTTGTTGCAGCTCTCAACTTTTGCCTATCCTAGGCCAAATTTTGTACATATTTTTATCTTTATCTGCCCACATCGCCCGGTATCTGATTCATGTACTTCAGTCTTGGTCTCCCTCCATATCTCCTGTAATTACCTTCGTCAAACTATCATATATCAGTATACAATTTTAACTATTTTTCTGTGTATCATTTCAAAGTTTCCTTTCTTCATTTGCTCTTCTTTATTTGATACCATCTCAATCCATTATATTTTCAAGATTCTCCTATAACACTACGTTTCAAATGCTTCTATGTTTTTACTTTCGGTTGCGCTAATGATTCATGTTTCCCATTCGTAAAGTGTAACGTTCAAAATTTATGCTAGTAAAGGTTTTTAATGTCTTGTTATGAAAAACTTTATTCGTCTGCGCTATTCTACTTTTAATATATTTCTTGCTGTTTTCTGGAAGGTAGAGAAATTTATGAATCAGTTTTAGGATTTTTAAATTTTTAAGTAAATATATAAAGTACTTTTAGTGGTTGATTTTCAAATTGCAGTTTTTCATTAAGTACATTTATATTCTGTAAAATGGATGCCTAAACGTATACGTTTTTAACTGTGTTCATTTTATTACCTTTTTTTTTAATGATAAGTTTCATAATTGATTGAAGGAGTTTCATGCAATTGTTGATTGGTTTAGGTTTATGGGCTTTATGTAATAAGTGTTGGGCAAATTTGGATTTTGTTATGTTGTATTTAAAGTCGGAAAGATGTTTAGTCTATCTAAGTCTAAGATTAATGGCCGTTTTACCAACGTTGGTTTGAGCGCAAACATTCGTTTGTAGTTTTTAAAAGGTATCTCCTGCCAGAAGCTCGGAATATGTATCTTACCCGTCAATAAAAATAAAATATTATACAAATTTAAAGTTATCGTGTCATTGAATAACGAAACTATAAATCATTTCGAAACATCTTACCTTTTAAAAATCCCTTTATACTTAGATATCCTGAAGATCTCACTTCTCCAGTTCATGGTTAATTCTCTCATCTACTTCGCAGGAGGTAAACGCGCCAAGAGCTTCTTAGATAAGATACCAAACCACTCTCACCCCCCACTATACCACCTCTACCCCAACCACTCTCATCACGAGCTCAAATTCATCCCTAATAATAATGCTGCGAGCCACTGAGTTGAGTTGGCACAAGCCTTCCCCCGTCATGTTGATAATTTGCCTGCCAAAGAGGAAAAGAGGGGTGGTAGGGGTAGGAGGGGGGCCCTCACATTAGTGCAATGTGTTGCCTGGCTGTGACACCTAGGCTAGTCTAAACTCAACCAGTCTCCTCTCCTCCCTCCCCTAAGAAGGTTCGTACACATCATTACCAACCGTTTCAAGAGTCTGGGGCTTGCTTCGCCTCTCTTCGAGTAAACTAGCTACGATAGACACTTCATAGTTTCATAGTGAGGCAAGCTGAGAGGAGAACATTGTTCTACTTGAGAAGTTGGGTCTCCCTCTACTAAACCACAAGCAATATAACCTCAATAGGAAATAAGAGAAATATCTCACAATAGAAACTATTTGGTTTCGTTAACTTTTCCGGTAATTTAATGCTTTTGAAATCTATTGTTTTCAAGGCAATAAAAATATTAATTTTAATCAGTCGTATACACTTGATCTTATATGTATCTTTAATTGACATTTAAAGTGCAAATATGGGTGTATATATTATGTCAAAATCAAAGTAAAAGCCACTTTGATTCATAAAATATTAGGTTAAACAGTTGATATAAACAGTTTTTTTTATTGTAGCTGTAAATATTTATTAAAATAAATTGATGACGTATAAAATGGAAACACAGTTTAGTTTTTCCAAACCAAAATATGCACACAGACAATTTTAGTAATTCTAAAATATAGGCCTATATGAAGGTGGTAATTTTTAGATGTTGAAAGTGGCAATTATTGTTCCTGTGAAGTACAAAAGAAAGAAAAAAGATTAAATAAGAGTGATGTTCGATATTCAAGTAAATAACAGACCTTTCTTAATTCAAATAAAAGTATTCCCTCATATTTTTATAAAGAAGTAAGTTAACGTTTATATCATACTAAAACAATCTTTATTTAATAATAATAAAAACTTAATCCTTCTGAGATAAGTGTATTTTTAAGTATGGTATCTTTTAAAAAATCGAAATTACATGTAACAATTATAATATAAATATTTGCTTATAAATAAATATACCATAACCACGTCTGCTAAAATATTATGAAATATTAAAGTTTGTGCAAAATATGGTGCGTCGGAATTTCACGAAATTCAAAAACATTTTATGTTGGCTAAAACAGTATCAATATTTTTTCTCGATGAAAAGAGTTTTGGTTTGAAACTCTACATATTTTTCAATCTCACATCCGATTTATTTTATGGACAATTGGCACGTATCAGTTTGTGATAAATATGAGCTAAAAATTATATATATATAAGCTGAACCAGTTATAAAAATAGTGTATAGAGCGCCAACATTATTTTTATTGAAAAATTATATTCATCAAAGCTACTCATTACAATATAATACTCTAAACGTCAAAATTAGCCCAAAAAAACACACATTTTATATTCTAATTATGAAGAAATATAGATCTATATTTTACTATCAAACAAGATGTGTAGGTTTATTCAATAATAATCCATTAATACACCTAAGTATTTTAGGAATGTGGTATCCTTTCAGAATAAGTTTACTGAAGCTAATTACCATCCATTTTGGATTTCACGCATGACCTACTTACTCCTTATTAATATTCATGGATACCCCTCATCCATACGCTATAAAACCTCCTCTAACCCCTCAACCCTCGCGACTACTGAAACCTCATTCCTCGTCCATGTATGTTCAAAACACATGTGTCTATACGCCACAATAACAAGAGAGAAACATGTTCCTGGTGTCATGTTGTGTGTTCGATGTCCGCTCAATCCACTTCAAAACCCGCGTATCATTTGTATCTCTCTTGTGGGTCTGGTGAAGGGCAAGATTTATACAAATGGGGTTAACGTGCGCTTTCAAAACACGGGGGTGTATCAACACTGAGGGGGTAACACAGCATTCCAAGACCCACGTTCTAGAGGTATATATATATATATATCTCTAGAACGTGTATATATATATACATATATATATACATATATATATACATATATATATACATATATATATACCTCTAGAACGTGTGTATATATATATATATATATACATATATATACATATATATATATACCTCTAGAACGTGGGTCCTGGAATGCTGTGTTACCACGGGGGTGTATCAACACTGAGGGGGTATATATATATATACCTCTAGAACGTGGGTCTTGGAATGCTGTGTTACCCCCTCAGTGTTGATACACCCCCGTGTTTTGAAGGCATACGTTAACCCCATTTGTATAAATGGGGTTAACGTATATATATATAAATATATATTTATACGTTAACCCCATTTGTATAAATGGGGTTAACGTATATATATATAAATATATATTTATATATATATTGTTTAATTCAAAGCTTAGGCCTCAACTAAGTTTGAACCCGTGTCCTCCATACTCTAAAATATTTTTAAAAATGTCTTATTTTTATTAGTACATATGAAACTTTTGGGCTATACAGATTTTTACAAGTTATTAATCTAATAACTTAGTAAGTATTCTTTGACAATAACCATGTTGGTCCATTTTTAATCCACTCCAAATTTTAGGAAGAGAAATTAATTCGTTTGTAAAAATGAAGATCTTTAGTAATTTTCATCCGATTTATCTGAAAATTTAAACATATTTCCCTACACGCCAATTTGAAATTAAATATATACTGTTGATTGAAGTTTTATGTGAGTGTGGTATTTGGCACTGGTTCAGATCAGCCATTATATCGTGGCTGTGACAGTCGGATGGTATTCTTCTTACTCCTGAACGGCCGTACTATTGGGTGCTGGATAGTCAGTAATGTGATAATATATGTCTCTCACAGCCCACCGATGTGTAAGTCTTATGCTTAAATAAATTGCTCAATCGTGGGAAAACATACATTAATCGGTTCGACACCCGTGGGCACCGTGATGGGAGCCACTGTTCTATAGAATGCATACAATCGTGTTAGGATGTGACTCCTGATTCTAGTTCAATTATATCTCATACGCCATTCTCTGTTTTAATGGTACGAATTCTCAGGAGTGTAACCTCAACGCTCACAGCCACCGAACACCTTTGAGTAAATTAATTAATAATACCATTTTAAATCAATGTAATTTAAAAGCTTTCATGACCTTCGTTACCATTTAAGATCTCACGACTGTGAGACTATGTTACTAAGGCGTTGGGCTCTTGTTGTATATATTATTATTATTATTATTATTATTCTGATCTATTTTTGCATATTGTTACTGCTTTTAACCACTCTTTAATTATTTGTTATTAATGCTATTTTTTATTCTTATCATTATTAATGACTACGTAACTATTCAAAGTAGGCCTACATAACATTATTTAGCCATTTTTGTTTATCATATTTTCTCGTGTAAATATATGTATTTGTATGGTACTTGTGTACTTTTCAGTGCTGGCCTGTTATAGGTCTTACGACTGTTGGCCAGCACAATAATAAAGGAAATTGAAATTATTATTATTATTATTAGCACCGCGTCTTACTACCCGTTCGGGTTATACGCACTTACACTAATGTGTAATGGTAGGGTGATTAGGAGATGAAATGGAGAACCTACAGTTTAACGTGGGATCCGAACCACGGTGGAGACCTGGCATTCCTCACATTCACAAGTTGTGATTAATACACGTCTTGTCAAGAGGAGAAGGAAGGGTTTGGCGATCAGATAAACCTGTGCAGGGACCGAGGATTGAACCTTGGTCCCCCAGTTGTATCTGATCATCGATCGAGTCCTTTTCTCGATTATTTGTTCTAAAGATGGTTTTCCTATCATCTCCTCATGCTACTACGGCTGCACTTCCTACAAAAAAAACATCTTATTATTTCCTAGCCTTAATAATAAGCCATCAATGACCCTTTTGACAAATGTAACAAAAACACTAATTAAGAATTTGATAGATTGAGGCAGGTATTAAAGATTGCTTATAATTAATGGCGATGAGCTTACATTTCTAAAACTATTGTTACCACTTTGTTATAGTCCTTGATATATTTCGTTGACCCAAACTAGACCGGGGGGGGCCACACACTCTTATAATTAAAATTCAATTAAGACATTTCTCATGTGTACATAGTCAAATGTACTATTTTCAGTGATTGATTAAAAAATGTCCTGATATTTTTCCCTGGCAATTATAAATTCCCTGACATTTTCAGGCACTCAATTTTTTCCCCTTACTGCGGCCACCCTGTTGTCCCATACCTAACAGCACAACACTAACAACAGTATCTTCGATCATATTAGAATATTATGTTTCTAATTACAAATGTTTCTTTCACATTAGTTAATAGAATAATAATAAATAAACACTTTTGACCTCACAAACGTAGGATATCACCCTCAGAGTTAATATCACAGATATTATATAAAATACTGATTAGATAGGTCCAATTTATATTTAATTCAACAAGATTAAGAATATAGTTTTAATTTTTTTTATCTTTCTCCATCTTTCAAAGTGAATTCTGACTCCTTTTTTTCCCCATTAAGTTCTTTTTGCTTTTATAAATTTAATAGACAGTGAAAGAACTAAATTAAGCAGATAAAAATAATAACTAAAAGAGCAACGTTCACGTGAGAATATATTATTATACCATTCTCACATATTTAACTATAAATTGATCTTATTTATTGTTTTTTTAAATACATATTAAATTCTAATGTTAAAAAACAATATTATTATTGATGTTTCCATCGTTGATAGTCATACTTATAGAAAACTTCAGGATATGCCTGGTGCCTAGAATTCAAGTTTGGGGTGCATTTTTTTGTTGATACTTTATTCATTCCTGATGTGAAAATCTACGTAGAACATGTACGAGTAGGGAGGGGGGGGGGGTCAGGTTAGATGTCTACTTGGTGTCACATGGGTAAGGACTAAGGGAGGGTTAAAAAAAGGCAAGAAATAAATAGTTGGTTTATAAGGATGACCCTTAATGCGTGTAGTTTCATAGTAAAAATAATAAGTAAAACACAATTTTTAATATTATTTGATGTAAGTGATATTGGAGGATTAACACACATTTTAACTGAACAGTTGATTTAAATATATTTATTTATTATTAAAGGTATTTAACGTGCACTTTCTGAACCGACTGGTTATATCAAAACACGATAATTTCTATAAAAGATAGCGAAAGGGCCTACCAATTTCGCTGCAAGGGTATTTTCACATACCTTCCAGGGTTCTTTTAGATGCCAAAATTGACATAGGACCGGCGACGGCTTTACATCCTCTCTGAAGGAAGTTGTGCTACGGATTTTTATCACCCAAGAAAAATCCCTCGACATCATTTGGGTTTGAACACACGAACATCGGGTCCTGAGGTTACTTTACCCCAAGACCAGCAAGGTCAAAGGTTTAAACAAAAGTTACTTTACAATTTACTGCTTCCTTAAAGACGGGTAATACATTTGTTTATCTGACGAACTTTGCATAATATTTGATTATAAATTAATCATGATTGCTTATAGTTTAAACTAAGTTAAGAAAAATTTCATCCACTTTTCCTGAAATTTATTCTGTGTTTTTACTTCCAATTTACAATAAGACGAGGATGACGAGTATAAACAACAACAAAAAAAGCTACTTATCATCTTCAATAAACATTAGTAACTCACTAAAACAGCTCCAAACCACCATTTTTTTTAAAGAATATAATATTTGCCAAGGTAACAATTGTTTCGATCATGAATAACTCATCTTCGTCTCTTGCACCCTCATTGCTCATGCAATATAGGACGACGAGAATGGTTAAGGAAAGGGAGAAGATTTGGGGTGGTTGAATCAAGAAGCGCATCACGGGAGATACAGAGAAAGGGTAGAAACGCTTGGCGGGACGCCCTTTCAAACTTGACGGTGACGCGTCTTTCTAGATTTTAGAAAACTCTTCACCGGAATTACCCCTTTCTCCCACCCACCCTTAGCGCGCTCTCACCCCTTTCCATTTCTCCGTCGTCACGCTTCCTGAGCTGGCACACGTTTTAATGCCGTCGACGTTTTTTAAGCAGCCTACCATGTTTCATATTTTATCTTCTTTTTCTATCCCTCACTTTCAAGTAACCAACTCTGCACTCATGTTTTGTCCCCCTTCGGTGTGAGGAATTGTGGATACCAGAGTGTAAGGAGAAGATAAAATTAAGATTATGTAGATTAGTGAGAAGCATGCGAGATTATTTTTAGAACAGCAGGGTTCCTCACACGGTCATTGTGCCTGACACTGACATGTAAAGCATGATTTCAATCAAAAACATCCGTACTGAGGTTAGTTTTGTCAAATTAGGGCTTTGAACCTTTCTTTAACATCAAGTTTTAATTAAACCTTTCTTTCACTCTGAGTTTGTGCTGTCATATGAGGGTTTTGAATCTTTCTTCCGCACTGAGTTTTGGGCTGTCACTCACTTAACTAAGGGTAGAGGATGAGTGTGAACTATAATGGTTTATGGCACATTCATCATCTGAAAATATATTATATAAATTGAAAATTAGTAAAAATAATACCCAGCGTATCTGATAGGGGTGGAACTCTTGTTTTTTCCAATCAGTGCTAGTAGTGCCCAGAAATAGATTGATTTGATTTCAATAGAACAAATTGTGTCTACTATTTTTTCAAACAATATTTTTATGTACTTAATTTATTACTCTCATATTTATTTTTGTATGCTTGAATCTATATTTTACTACCACTAACATCACCTTTTTGCACTTTACGCAACCCGCATCGGTGGAAAAGCAGTTAAAGATATCAGTCTCATCTTGTTTGGTATTCCAGTAACCAGTATTCTGGGGTTTGCATTCAGGCTCAGTGTATTGATGTTGATTTTTTAAACTATTTCTTACCCTCCCTCCACGTGAGTTTGGGTACTTTTCATCTAAATTCTATCTTATTAGTGTGAATAAGATTTACTTTTCTCGGACGATAGTTATTAGAACGATGTATAACAAGCAGTTACTCTACTCTTGTAAAAATTTGTTCTTATTTTTCTTTCATATCCCTTTCTTTTACCCCATTACACTGTGGGTCTAACTCTACACCTGTTCCCTCTAATTTAAACTTCGTATTTTGTCAAATTTTCCCTTTTATATTTCTATTTCCTGCATGTTGTTTATTTCTTCCAAATTTCTACGAGTTATATTTACCCTCCACGGTGTGAGGTTTCCTAGCACTTTCTCTAAATTGTATTTCCCAACCACACATTTGTCTCTTCCCCCCCTATTCTTTCCGTTCCCCTCCGACCGTCTCGAGGCTCACGCGATTGCGGGGACACGCCATCGACAATGTCCCGGCAAATAAAGCGGATGTGTTGACTTTGGGAGACGTTGCTGCCTATAATTGAAAGTTACCCACACCATCAGCCGAGTTCACCTGGTCCGGTCACACAGCATCGGTCTTCCAAACAAATATTAGGCGTCCATTATTTATTTAGAGCTAGTGGAGGGAGGTGGGGAGGTTTAATGATCTAGCTATGAAATGTGGACAAAGTCAAGATTAAAGTCGGTCTATTAAGAATAGGGGGGGATTTGGGGGGAAATGAAGGATTACACTTTGGAACTAAAATTAGAATGGGATATTTCAAACGTGTTTCACTTTTAGTTTCTAGATTGTTTTTTTCTATTTATTTGAGATATTAAATGTGTACTTTCTAAACAGTCTGATGATATCACACGACTTATAAACTGACTTAAATCTAGAACAGACACAACATCCAGCCCCAGCCATTAATTCATCACTGAGAAAGGGGAAGCCCACATTTCACCAATAATAAATTTTTAGGCCATACCAGGAATCAAACTCGGGGATCTTATCTTAGGAGACAAACCCACTACCAACTGGGCTAAGGTGTCGGACAGTATAATTTCTTATATAAGGATAAGATATTGTAAGCGTGGCAAATTTCTTCCCTGAGATTATGATGAGTCTTTCCGTTTTAAATGCCCTCTCCCACTCCCCCCCTGAAAAATTAAAAGTGTGTCTGCCTGTCTGTCTGTTCCTAGACCTATATCCAAAACAAAATAATTTTGTTCTAATATTATATGTAGTTGTTATATGAGGTATTTCTTTTATTTCGAGATTAGCTTTTAAATTAAGAATAGTTTACTGATGAGTAACTTTAAAAACTCAAGTTTTTCAAGCATGGTTATAATGATTTTAATTTAATACAAAATATATTTTTGACTTAATCTAAGTGGTAGAAGATAGAAGACTAATTTATAGAAAATGCACCGACATTTTGGTGATTATTTTATGAGGATAAACATGAAGACGAAATTGGTCTGGGATTAAAACTCCTACCTCCCAGGCAAATACATCCAAGAGTCCATAACACGTGTTTTTAGTGTTTTAAAAAATTTAGAAATTTATTTTGTACGGATTTTAATATTTTTGTAGCGTCATTTGTTTGTACTCTATATTCATTATACATAAATTATTATATTTGTTTGTGTTTTATTTTAATTTATAATATTATCTTACTTAGTCAAGTTTGCATTGGAAGATCGTGCGTTTTATTTCCCAGTAAAAGCAGTATCGTAATCCAACGGTTGTTAATTCCTATATTGATTTAAACTTATACCCTAGATACGACCCCGGTTATCGATTTCACTTTGTAAACGTATACTGTAGTCTCGTTGAGAGCAAGAAACTTAGTCAAGTATTTATTAATAAGTTGCTTAGTGAAGTTCTTTAAGTACTTCTTGAGAGCGACAAGATTTGACTTCATACTTTGATTAGAATTATGTGATTACGTTATCCTTAAAATGAAAATAAAAGCCATACGACAAAACTAGGAGGAGTTTGACACAAATCCAGTTGACAATGATTCAGTGTTTGATAAATCCAGTTGACAATGATTCAGTGTTACAGAAACCCAATTGACAATTATTCACTGTTACAGAAATCGAGTTGACAATGATTCAATGTAACATAAATCGAGTAGACAATGATTCAGTGTTACAGAAATCGAGTTGACAATGATTAAGTGTTATATAAATCGAGTTGACAATGATTCAGTGTTATAGAAATCGAGTTGACAATGATTCAGTGTTATAGAAATCGAGTTGACAATGATTCAGTGTTATAGAAATTGAGTTGACAATGATTCAGTGTTAGAGAAATCCAGTTGACAATAATTTAGTGTTAGAGAAATCCAGTTGACAATGATTCAGTGTTAGAGAAATCCAGTTGACAATTATTCAAGTTGATATATAAAAAAAATAGTCTCCCAAACGGTTCGGGTTATACATCTACATTAATTACGCTATAGTGGTAGGTATGAGAAAAGTAAAAAATTCGACATTATATACCCATTTTCCGTGGAAGAAAAGTGTAAAATCATTTAGGATAAAACAGACTTAGTAAACCTATCTAGGTATCGAACCCCAATTCCCCGGTCACCGGAAAACCAGACTAACTTGACACTAAACCATGTGACCACCGACAAGAGTTCATTTTAAGTATTATAATTATTTTTAAACTGATGGTAAAATAAAATTTACGGAACATCCTGATGGAATTATGGTTGGTAAAGTCAGCTTTATTGGAGTCCTTGATTCATTTTCCAGTGATTCCTAAAATCACTTAATATTTGATTATAGTCTACAAAGGAATCACGGTGGAAAGATATGTTTAAAATTATGTTTTTGCTGTCAAAATTAAGAAATTATTTGCTTTGTCATCATTATTTTATAATCATTTAGACTATCTACAAATTACATTTGCAGAGCATGTAATTAAACTATCACAAATTATAGTAGATCTATAAAAAGGTTCTAAATATTATTTACTAACCATACTTTCTACCATGTTCATACTTTACCCCTAAATTTTTAAGAATTTCGGTTGTATATTTATAAATTAGAGTATTAGCCCTAATTGTATTTAATATATATATATATATATATATATAGAGCGTGCTGATAAAATTTGTGCTTAAAAAGGTTAATATAAAACCCTAAACATAAACTAGTTACATACCAGAAATCAAATATGCATATAGTTCATATTTAAGAACCTGTATAAAACTTATTGAAAGAAACAAAGATTTTATGTGTCATCTTTATAGTGCTTTAAATGATACATAAGAACATTACCCTTATGTAACCCTATTTTCCCTCGTAATTCTTGCGTTTTATAAGTGTTGGCAATTAATTATTAAACTCCTCTAACCACAATGTTGGTAATAAAGCAAGACTACGGCTGTCGGAAGCTATGTAAACGTGGCACCAAACCTTCCTTTGAACATTTCGTACAAAATGTCTTCGTGTTATTATGTTGGTAATAACTTTTACTCTAATCACAATGAATACAAAACGGCTTCTGCTTCTGCTACTTTTAACCTCCCATTCTACACATTTTCAGCTTTTGACTAATGCTACTCATCATTTTGTAGAGCTGAACAGAGCTGTAATGAATGGCTTCCAGGATTACAAAAAGCATACTTCCTGGAAAGAGACGAATTAATGGATTTCAAGAACAATATTAAATACTAATGTCAAGTAAAGCTAGGCCATGATATTATTTATAGTACGTTGAATTCAAGGTTGGGATTTTATATGAATAACAATTTTGTTTGGACAATATTACAACAAAATAAAAGGATTCCAGCTTAAGATATTCGTCTGTGTGTGTTCTTTGGAAATGAGAATTTGTGTGTTTCAGTGCTATTCAGATGATAATAATTAAAAGAAGTTTTTCCAAATACTAAATAAAAATGGTTTAGAGAATAAAACAATCTTTTAATATGGTCAAAACAAAACATTTCAAGCATTATTCTAATGCTATGTCTGGTAAAATAAGTTTCCACTGCTATGGCTATTAACTTTTGCAATGAATAAACATTGCGACAGTTGTTAGTTAAATATTACTTATAATTTAATACTTATGATTTATAACTATTGAAACTTTGATAATAAAATACGCAAGAGAAGTGGTTATCTTTAGAGTTTTATTTGAAACATAGTAATTAAAATTTCAAAATTAAATTGTGTGATAAAATTTCGGACCAGACCAAAGTTGAAAAAATGTATAAATATAAAAGAGATATTCCAAATATTCTGTATAGTATAATAATACAATTTGAACCAAAATTTAGGCCAACTGAGCCATTAATATAATAAATAATTATTTCAGAGAACTTTATTCAAGAGGAACAGTTAGATTATTAATATTTGACAACTTGTGTTATTGTTTTAACAGATGTAGCTTAGCAGTCATTAGTAGATTTGTAAGCAAATGCAATTTATCATATTAGAATTTTACATAATTTGCAAGTTTAAAAAATCGAGTTTATGAAGTAATGTTACTACAATACTGTTTCAGTCACATAATCAATAACTGTTTTCGTCTTTGAAGTACAGCAGATATCCCTCAAAATACGGACACCTCAAGTTATTTGTTGAAATCACTGATGAACTAAATTAATTTAAGATTTAATACTAGTATAATATTAAAAGTTGTGGAAGTATTCCAATTTAAACAGCTTCTATGCATGATATATCATAGAAAAGAGATTTTTTAGATAATTAACGGTCATAATCTGTCTTTGGATCCTGTAGATATAGTCATCAGATTAATATGACTGACACAGTAATATAGTTATCTATATTACTTCACCCTTCCTGGTTATTTATTTGTTTTATAAACTCTATTTTTTTAAATAAAATAAAATATGATTTGCCATTGCTATTTTATTTTCTCACAATTTAAATATCGATTGCTTAACTCTGCTTGTTAAAATATAAATAGTCATATATCAATAAGGAAATTAGGAACAATTTGAGAAAAAAGCACTTCGCCAGAAACATAGCTTCAAAAATAAAATCGAATTATTAGATACGCATAAAAACAATGTAATTCTTATTAAGACTAATTATTTTCCGGTGAACGTGAATTTGTTTTAAATTCATACTTGTAAACAATTGTTTGATTATTTGTTTATTCGACTTATTTTTGCTGGGCAGGATTTAAATAACTTCATCTGCTTTACTCTAGACCGAACAATGTCAATGAAAAGGAACATACTAAATTACTACATATTAAGTTCTAGGCTCTATCAAGTATTGAACACTGTTTCTTTAAGATCAAATTTCAGAAAGATGTACTAAATACTGAAATGGTGTTTCTCGAATTTTTCAAAATTTAAAAAGCACGTTAATTATTAAACTTTATTGAAGGGTATAGGGGCAAAGAAGGAGAGTTTAATTTAGATAAAATTGCGTTTGTGCTGCCATCTGTTAGACAATCATGATGCATTTTAATTCACTTTAAATTACGGTTTAAAGAGGCCTTTGTCGTAATGTGGGTTTCTCCACTCCCCCACCACCCGTACCCTTTTTACTTTACATCCATTACTGTTTACAGTCTGTGGCCTGGGTCAGTTTTTTATTCTAGTCATATATATTTTCCACTACCGGCTTGCTAGACCTGTCGTAGCTTCTTATGTCTTAGAATATAACTTAAGACTAGGACAGGCACAACACCCAGTCCCCGGCTGTTAATTTATCACTGTAAAAGGGTAAACCCACATTTCACCAATGGAAAAATTTTTCGGCTATGCTGTAAATCAAACCCGGAACCCTGAGATCAGTAGGCAGACATTCTACCGAGTGAGCTAAGGTGTCGGATCCCTATACCGTTGAATTATTTAGAATATAATACCATGCAAAGTAGTATACATTTCTAGTACCGTATACAAATTAATTTTACCTTGAATCCTTCCTATTGTCGTCAGAGGTGACCTGGCGTTCTAGGGGTAAGGTGTCAGACCTCTGTGCTGAGGGTCCGGGGCTCAATCCTCGGTCCCGGCACAGATTTATCTGATTGCCAAACCCTTCCTTCACCTCTGACAAATTCATCTCACAATCACCCTACCATTGCACATTAGCGTAAGTGCGTATAACCCGAATGGGTAGTAAGACGTGGTGCTAATAATAATATTGTCGTCAGTGTTTGGACGTTTACTGTCAAATCAACACTGGGAGAAACTGATTTGAATCCACTCATTTATGGTTTTAGTATTTATGTGATGAGAAAACTAGTCAAGTAATATTATAGTGCACTGCCTTTTGCTTGGAGTTCATTCTGTCTGCATATTTACACTGATTGGTTTGAGAAGAGCAAGATTTAATTTAGAGAAAATGTAGTCGAACTTGTGGTAAGGGAAAGTGACAACCATTTAGGAAATAACACCTTCAGTACCACGGCCGTGATTCAAATCCTGACCTTCTCAATATCGGCAAACAAGACTGGATGAACTTAACGTTTTGTATACGTGTCTACCGATGAACATATTGTTTTAATTATTACATAATTTTATAAATACACCCGATTTTTGATCGTTTCCCATAAAAATTTCACGTTGACACAGATAAGTGTAGTAAAATATTTTATAAAACTTTATAAATGTTCAAAATGTAATTAAATAATTTTTAATTTATAGCATTAAAACATTAAATATAATAATTAAAATAAATTTTCGACTAAAACAGAATTTATTTCATGTTTAATTATAGCCTGTAAATTAGTTCAAACACTTACAGAGACATTCAATTATGATAACATATTGTAAAACAATACAAATGGCTCTCTTTGAAATAAGAGGTGGATAAGAACATGCATTTGTCTAAAGATACATAAAATACTAGTGTCTTTTAAGTCATTTTTGTATGGAAAATAAGCTTTTCTTCAGTAAATTGGTTGCAAACAAGAAATAATTTCGTGATTTAAATTTTCTAAAGGAACCCCTTTTCAAGTTATAAAACTCGTTTATCTAACACCTGTGAGGTTGATTTAATATAAGAGTAAAAGGAAGAAAACACTGTTGTAGGATCGTTTATTTACACACTCAGGTTCTATAAACAAAATTATAATTTGTCACAAGATTTGAAATATACATAATGAATTACGTTTTGAAATTTAATAAGGTAGACCACTAAGCAAATATTTATGTTTTTAATAGTTGAAATACAATGTTAAATGATTATATAAAATGAGAATAAATATATCTAGTCAATTATATTTTTCAAATTAGGTGATTAGTTATTCCAAACGCATTAACAAGTATACCAATGACAGAACGACGTGATAGTTGGTAATATTTTATTAAAATCTCTCATGTGTATAAAATTATATCCATTTTGGTGTTCAATTTGATTAATATTAATGGATGGAATTTAAAATCCATAAAACTATTCGGGAAACATCATAGATAGATATACATTCACATGGACGGGTCCGGACACTGGTCACCGCCATCTTGGAGCCACCAAACGGGCGCGGCCTACTGGGCGCTGGGAAGACTGGGCGTCAATAAATCTAGGCGCCAGGATCATGTTTTTAAAAGTGTTATAATTGTAAATAAATGAAAACAAACATCTGGGCGTCAGGGTCAAATTTTAAAAAAGTTAAAGAAAAAAGTCGTAATTTTAAAAAATTAGGGTCAATTTTTTTAAATGTTCCAAAAAAAATTGCACCCAGTCTTACTTGTTCCTAGTTGACAAGCACTCAGTTGACCTAGACCATCACCTAGATAGGTCTAACTGGACTGATTCCAATATAAACCTAGCTTATAATCTTAATAATAGTCGAAACAAACTTAATACCTTTCAAATTAAACGGAGATTAAGTTTATTGCAATTTTTTATTTGTATTTTGTCGAAATATTGGGTCATTAAAAATGTGGATATTATAAATACTAGTTACGGGTAAATTTTCACTACCCATTCGGGGAACCCACATTTTTTAATTAATAAAGTAGGTGTGAGAAAGACTAACGAGTTTTATAAATATAACCTAAAATTAATTAAATATACCTATACCTATACCTATTTTAAAAATACTACTTTTGAACCTGTGGGCTCAGATAAATGTCAACATCTTTGCTGTGTAAAGTCTTTTATTCTATTTAGTTTAAGAAATAGTTTGTAAAAACGATTTATTTATCTCATCAAATGATGATTTTTCTATTGTGGCTAGTCATCGATTTTTATTACTATTATTTTTATTATTATTATTAAGTGTCTGTCTTATGACAGGTCCATTTCTTTTTACAGTGGACTACAACCACCAACGCACCCTGCCCTCTGCCTCTTTCAAAAATTCCTTCTTTCCTTCAAGTCACCAAAAATTTGAATCCTCCTTCTTTATAAGCTCCTCTTTCCCTCAACCATTCCTTCTATGACGTTATGCAGAAGATAATTCCTCCTAGGGATGTTTCTGATCCAGTTTGCATCACATCAATGGTCCTCTTCTCACCCACTCTTCTTGGGACTTGTTAATTTGTAACCCTGTCTGTCCACCTGGTTTTCTCAAGTCTTCTCCAGAACCACATTTCAAAGCTCTCCAAGTATTTATTTTCTATCTTTCTAAGAGTCCAAGTTTTTTACTCCATATAGCAAGATGTTTCAAATTTAGAATTTTCTTAATTTATTTCTCAGATTTAAAATAACTTGCTGGTCAGCGGTAATCTCTTGGTGTTGAAAGCTTCCTTGGTCATGGCAATCCTCGACCTAATTTACTTGGTGCAGTAGGTATACTTTGTCAGCAGATTTCCCAGGTAATTCCACTGCTCTATGTTTTCCAACTCCTGGTTTCCAATTTTTACTCTCAACAACTCCTCATTTCTTGAAATCACCATCATTTTTGACTTTTCAATGTTGATCTCCGTGCCATACCTGCTCCCTATCTCCACCAGCCAGTCCATCATTTCCTGTAACTCTTCAATTTTTTTTAGCCAGCATTGCTATCTCATCTGCGTATTTTATTGTGTTTATGATGCCTCCTATCCTGAAATTGCCATGTTCCTTGAAGGCTTCTCTGATCAGCCACTCTCCATACAAGTTGAACATACTGGGTGACAAACAGCATCTCTGTCTCATTCCTCTTACTATCTTTACGCTGTTGGTCTCTCCATTATTCAGCCTCGCCTTCACTTGCTGTCCCAAGCACAGGTTTGCAATTAGCCTTCTGTCCTTCCAGTTGATTCAGATCTTCTTGAGTATTAATTTCTATCTGTTTCTTCCATTTCACTCTATCGAACGCCTTTTACCAATATATTAAACAAATTTAGTCTTCTTACTTGATATCCAGCACTATCTCTGTAATTATTCTCAGCATCCCGATGGCATCTCTGGTTCCTTTTACTTTTCTGGATCCAAATTGGTCGTATTCCATCACATCGGTATGTTTGTAAAAATGACCACATATTATTTAGTAATAAAATTATATAAATTAAATTTATATTGAGTTATATTTGAGGATGGAATTTTTCAAGAATGAAAGAATTTGTTCAATGTTATTACCGTTACCTAACTAAAATGTATCATGTGGTAGGCAATGTTATGACAGGCTTACGTCTGTTAAGTAACATGTATGAATACCGAGTAGTAACAACGTTTGTAAAAACTGTATTCGTACCTTTTTTGTTCATAAAAAATATAGCTGTAAAATGTAGTATATAATATTTGTTTCTAGATGGTGTTGGTTAAAGGATGTACATTATGCCTTATTTTTATTGCAGTGAAGTTTACACTTGAAAATATGCTAGCAATTTAAATATTAAATTTTGAATCTTGATATCATAAATACTTTCTGATGGCAGTAATTTTCAAATCAGCATTTCATTGAAGGATTCAATTTAAATAAATGTATCACTATGTGGAATCTTAAGGACTGATGGGCATTGTCTAAAAAAAATCATTCGTGGCTAGGAAAAATTTCAAAATTATTATGTTATTTTGTTATTATGAGTATATTGTAAAGCGATATAATTTCTTTAATTAAAAAATTTAATTCTGTTGAGTGCACTTTAAGTCATTAAAACTTATTTATAACAATTAAAACCAATCAGCCGAGAAAACCTTCAAATTTTATTTTCAATACCAAAACTCCAATTTAACTGGTGTTGACTTTAAAACAAAATCATCTAATAATAATTTTAGTGTATTTTTTCAGTTATTTATTTCGCATAAGACCAACCACTTATTTTTACTAAATTAACATACATCCTCTATTTCACTACCGTATTCAAGTATTAAACGAAAGTAATGTTTGGTGAAAAAACCCATAGGTCTAAGTGAAGTTAAGGGCACCACGTACTTGAAAGGACATTATCTCACACTGCAATATTTCTGGTGGGAATGGCAGTTCTAGATATTCCAAGCTACTAAAACACTCAATCATCTTATAATGTTATATTGAAAACTGATTTATTTATTTATGTTAGGCTAGATCTATGTTACTAGATTTACTTTTGTATCAGTCTAAATGTCGTTAAAAATAAATTATTTTAACTTTTAATAGACTTATTAAATAATAAAATTGACGTGCTAGGTTTTTTATGCTGTAATAATACAATTAATATCAATTTCAGCGTTGGCCTCTATTATTATAAAATAAAAACTATTTTAAAAATTTTAGATTTCTAAAGGTTTGCAATGCACCTTGGCGTTTCAGCAGGCAGTCATATTGTGAAAGGATTTTTTGAAACCAACAGATAAAATTGGATAAAAAAAAAGCTGATTCTAAAGAACGTGTAGTATATATACTTAAATTGTTAGCATTGATAAGCTTTACATGATATGACTCGCCTTGCTCGTTGGGGGCTCCGCCCCCAACCCTCCAGTGAGTTTTCTTTACAAGTGGATGAAAACTAATGTAATTCCAGCATTGTTTTGAACGTAACAACTCAAAGTTACCGGTATTGTATATATCGCACCTACTTTAAAGTTGCTCAGAAATTTAGAATTTTTTCGGGGGGTTTAAAATTAAAATTTTTAACTTTTTGGAATTTTTCCATCAGTTACAGGCTAAAAGCTATAAGTTTGCCAAATTTCAAGTTTCTAGCTCATCTGCAAGTGGGTAAACATTAATTGAGTGAGTGAATCAGCCATGTGGCTTTATATAGGTATAATAATATATAATATAAGGTATAATACAAATAAAAGGAGTGGTGTCAAAGGATTTTAAATAAATGTAAAAATGTTTCTCTGACACAAATCTCAAGCTTCACCTAAGTGTCAGTACTACTCTACGTCTTGAGTGTTCTTTATTTTTGAGGACCACAACTCTTTAGTCTCAAGGTGTTTCAATAGAAATCTCTCTTATCATTGATCCGGGTTAGATTGACCTAACCTGATCTAATATAACCTAACCTTCCCAGCAATACCAATAATGTTTACTAGTTTTAAATAGAAACATTTTAATAAATTTTACAAAGATATTAAACAAAACTAATTGAGATAATTGAATAAAATAGTTATTTAATTTAAATTTTTTTAACAAATTGTGCATCGTGACCATTGGATATCGCAAAAATCAAAACGGTGTCCTATGTTTGTGAAAACTTTTTTAATCTACAATTATAAATCATAGCTATCTAGTGTGATATTATATCACCAGTATTTTCTAATTTAGAATAAACATATTTAAATTTGTCACTCCTATCACATGCTCAAATTCATTCAATAAAATAACAATTTCATAAGGTAGATTTTTCGATTGAAATTTTTTAAAAGAATGTTTACTTACTTTTTATTTGATCTTGTCAATCAATGTCTTAAATTCCTCTAATAATGGCTTGGTATATTTATTTAAATATTTGAATTTCCATAATAATCATAGTGTATGGACAAATTACTACATCAAATACTTTGTTTCTAAGAAATTAAATTTTCTATATTGATCTTTCAGATTCAAAATGGTTGCTTTTAAACCTACAATTTTTGATACAATATTGAATATTAGTTTTCTAAAATCAAATAAGATCTTTGTGAGATACTTTCCCCAAAAATTTCCAATGAGTATTAATATATTGTACACACATTTCATATCCTGTTTTACTTTAAGATGAGAATATACGGGACTAGAGAAACGGTAAGTGATTTTGCAGTTTTTATAACAAAACTTTTTTTGCCAAAATAAATAAAATATTGCTCCAATAGAAACATAGAGTTCAATTTTCTTTATATGGAGATATAAACAGTTATTGAATATCTGTCATGAGTATAGCGGCATTAGATAAGAAAAATTTTAAATGAAGAGGAAAAGTTGTCATTAAATTCCAGGAAACCCTTCACAGATATTTACCAATTACTGAGATCAATTTGAGAAAAAAATTAAACTTTATGTTTCTACCGGAGAATTTTTTTTTACGAAAATAGTTTTTAAATAAAAACTTCGATAGCACTTATCTTTTCCTGCTTTCAGTACACTCCCACCTTTATTTAGTTACAAAACTCGTGATTTAAGAGTGAACTTGCCTTCTCGACTGTGTCTAGGTAGACCAGAGTTAGAAACTCGACCTGGTGCTCTGATGGGGGGTTTTCACACTGTGTTTACCCGTTCATCTTATTGAGAGACGAATATTGTGAATCTACTTCGATTTCAACATTTACGCGTTTAATTTTTGTGCTCAGTGTTTTACTACCCTTCCGTGATATCCTAATGTAATAAAAATAAGAGAGAACGTTTAAGGACGGTAGAATTTAGAGGAATTCACCCTCATTCGCATGGAGGAAGAGTGAGAAACCAACTATGAAAAATAACCTTAAGAAGCCAGTTGGAATTCGAACCCTAGCCTTCCTATCACTAGCACAGCAGACAATACGCCTCCGTCCACGTACCGACCGATTAAAAATAACAAATAGAATAAAACATCAAGGACTATACACTGACATTTACAGTTACATAAATATGTATATTCATAAATTCAATGTTCTCTTTATAAAGACTTTGACTTACAAACAAACTCGAATCTTGCGATAAGCTCTCAACCATACAAACGCATATTATAACCAGAAATGCTAGTGTATGAGTAATAAATAAATAAATTAATTTTAGCACCGCGTCTTACTACCCGTTCGGGTTATACGCTTAAGTATGAGTAATAAAATGAACACATAAACATATACAGTTAGTATCAACTGGGATCGAACCCACTCCACTAAAAATAAGAGGGGAAACCAAGGCCCTATATTCACGTAAAACCGCAGGAAATAAGTAGCTATTTTTCCTCTGAGAGACGAATTTTCCCCGCCTAAAGGCTCCTACTATTTAGCGCTTATCTCCCCACGACACGTAATGAGCTGCCCCTACAGAGACTGACCCCTCAACCCTCCCCCCTTAGCCCTCTCCCTGCCTTCCCTCTTCTAACCTTTTGTGATGGATCTGGACGATTAAATGTTGGTGAAGGAAGATGGTGAATCAAGAGCTGGGGGGGGGGGGG
>CABFWO010000020.1:536797-579655 GCA_902155825.1 Timema genevievae
GGGGGGGGGGGATAAACATGGTGAACTTGCTTTAAATTAATTTAACTCTTTCAGCGAGCTACAGAGATACACTCAAAAATGTGCTAAATATGTTTTCTCGTTTAGAAAAGGAAATATAAATGTGTATAACAAATTTTTAAACCGAGACTTGTTGGTGGAAAAAAAAAATCATTTTAATTAAAAGATATTTCTTTTCAAATGAAATAATACATTTTTAATTTTCTTGTTGTTTAAAATTTCAATGTGAAGCATATTTAAAAAAATTAATTGTATGAAAATAATTAGGTTTTGTTAACAACATTTTAATAAATACAGTTTTTTTTACCGCAAAATTAAAATCATGATTTGTATTATATGATCAGTTTAAATACAAACACATATAAAATTTGTTATAAATTTAATCTAAACTATCTTAAATAAGTTGCTTACTCTATATAACTAACTATATAGCAATAATATTTTGGGATTTGACAGAGATTAATGTTTAATCTTTTGTGTTTAATCTATTTCACAGGTTTTTACCTTTTAGCCCTCGATTATTTAGTTAATATAGGCCTACCTACGTATACCCCACAAATAGGCAAAACTCAATATGTTTGGGACAGTGTCGGCTACACTTAAAACAACTTATGCAACCTAGATTATTATTGTTACTATAAAAGTCATTATTTATAAGTAAATAAAAAATGGAAAAAGCAGTTTAATTTCAAGCTATAACTAATCTAGTTGCCCCCTCTTATAGGTTAGAATTCCCATTTTCCTGGTTTTTCCTTGCTAAAATATTAAGGGACAGTAACATAATCGATTCATGGACCTAGCAATAACAACCATTAAAAATACTTATGTAAAACATAATTGTTAATAATTATAATATTTGTGTGTTAAATCTTCTATCATAATTTACGAACAATTGCACCCCTTCCAATAAATGCAATGCGAATATTTGTATAAATAATATATTTTTATTGGACCAGCTTTGACAATTTAAATTTTTGTGAACAAATGGCTCCTATTCATTGTTTTATATTGTTGTATCAATACTTTGATAGGATTAACTTTTATTCTCTATTTCAAAACAACTATGTATATGTGCCTTTTTTTATTACATTTTGACGGATATAAAAATTGTTTCATCGAACACACTTATTACCAAACTATGAATGCTTGAGATTTCATCATGAATGGTGATTAACATTCTATCAGACATGCAAAGTACTGTCAGCAGCCTATCCTGGGCAACTTTTTTACTAATTCTAATATAAAATTCCACAATGTACTATGTATATAAGCATAAAATTGGTTCTTTGATATTCAAAATACATTTATTTTAAGTATTATGAAAATGTATCAATAAGTGAATTATTTTTTAAAAAATCATGTTTTTGAAACTTTTGGATATTTACGTTATTTGGGTCATAAGTCATGTTAGGTCATAAAGGTCAAAATTATTGTTTTATATCCAATTGGCCAAAACAACCAGTTATATACTTTGTAGTGAAATAAGTCAAATTTTTACCCAAAAATTAAAAGTATTAATATAGAAATACTTAAAAAAATTGTAATAGTAAATAAATACATAAGATTTACTCACTCAATCTCTTAGTCTTAAAATATTTAGCCTTGAAATTCAAAAGAAATTAAATATCATAAGAAGAAGAAAATATTTATAAATGATCTATTACTTCGTTTACGATTCAATTTTAGGAAAAGGAGCTTATTTTGAATAAAAATTACCACTTACACCAAATATGTAAGGTGAATATAAAAATAACTAAATACATATTATTTACTACAAAAGGTTTTATTTTATCTTCTATTTTCAACCAATAAATATATATTTATACAAAATGTGGCGGCAAAGAAAGTCTTATAGATATATTATAGCTTCTAGTATCCCTTACAAAATATATTATGTGGTTAGTATGAGATTAAGAAGTGAAGCAATTTGTGTGAAGAGAAATCAAGAAATAGTAAGAAATACTATGTTGAGATTTTGCTAAACAAATGCAGTTTTAACATAAAATAATAAAAATTAATGATTTGAAAATATTTTTGTTTAAATAGTTAATCCATTTATTATACCTTTCTGATATTTCATTTAATCTAAAAAAATTGTAAGTAAATAAAAAAGAGATGAAAGTATTATACAGCGTTTTAATATAAATATTGTTTTAATCATTTATGAATTGTAAGACAATACATAGAAATAACCTATTATTTGATTGATTGTTGAATTATTTTGTTGTAAAACAAAAGATACGCAGAGACAGCATTACAAATAAACATTCATTCATGTAAAATGGACCAGCTTGAATAATATATTTGGCCATAGATCCCACCTATATAGTATTCCGTTTTGCAAAATTGAAAGCATCAATTTTTTTTAAGGTGGGGTGGGGGGTGTTTTCTATGGGACACGCCGTGTTTATTGATAGTGAACTACGACCACAAGTTCCCACACACACAATCTCACGTGCACATACACGCCCAGATATCTATCTATCTATATATATATATATATATAAACACATCGATATTGAAATTCACATGTGTGTATGGGTCAACAAACATTTTCATTCAATATCGAGCTGCATTCTTCGTATCGAAAACCGTTATAGAAAATCGTGTTTGGAGAGGGTTATCAATCACGGAACACTTTTGTGTCTGTATTGAAACCTCATGTATTCTACTGTGTGCACAAATTAGATCAGGCCATCATTTGAACCAAGACTATAAATATAATAGCCCGTTGTAGTGAAAAATTGTACAGATTGACATTGGAAATTAATTAGCTCCAATAAACCCACACAAGTTTTTTTTAACAAAAAAAAATTTTTTTAATACTAGCTAAAATATAAATGTGAAAACTATATGAATGTTTTGTTTATTGAAAAACTAAATTATCACTCCATATAAGAATACAATCTCAAATAAATAATTAAGGTTAAAATGTATATTTTAAACCCAAAATTAGTTAGTAGAATATTAATGAAGTAACACAGTCAACTTGAAAAATATTATTCTTAAATACAAATTTAGTGGTAATTTCCTTCAAAGAATTAAAATAGTAAGTTCATGGTAAAAAGTTATCCACCCCAAATAGTTTAAATAAACATTTAATATATTTATTTTAATATATATTTTGTAATGTAACATGCGTATAGTTTCTTCCCTAGGAAATTAAAACTATCTACATCAACTAATAACAATGACGAGCTAATAATCATTAGTTGTTAATGTTAGCATGGTATTGTCCAGTTCTATTATCAGGACAACAAAAGAAGGCTGATAGACGACTACAAATTATGCCAACTTTGATTATTTACTTTCCTAGTATCAGTCTAGCTAAAGAGAATGGTAATTTCGTCTTATAATGGCGGTGTTTTTAAAGCAAGTGGAGTTTATATATTGGTTTTCTTATATTTTAATGTAAATATTATGAGGCATTTTGCTGAAATTTAAAACATTAATTCCATACAAACAATTTATTAAAATAATATCATCTAACCGGAGAGAATATTGATTGCCTTCTAGATCAAAGAAGAAGATAAAAAAAATTGTTGTAAGAATGGAAATAGTCTAAACTTTTCTGTGAGGGTGATGCCAGTCAATTTAAAGAGAATAATATTGTTTTCCAACAAACGATGGAATATGGGGAAACAAAAAATTCTTCGTGTCTTCTTCAACTAGAAGTATGTTTCATCTTCCAACAATAGCCTACAAAATCTACAACTTCAAAGTGAAGTGGGCATTATATTTTTTTGCTGCCTGGAGTTATTTTCAACCAGAAATTCAAATGAGTGAGATTATTACCGTTTCATCTAAAAACATCCAAGCTATCTTTCACCTCCCATAATTTGTTTTAAGGGTATCTAACTTAGGTCCAGGGGTTTCATTAAAAAAAAAAGGGTTTTACTCGTGTAATTGCTTACTTACTGACTAATCGGGCACATATAAGTAAGAGTTGGGTATTCAGTAAGTAGTCTGCTTTCAAGGGCGAATAGTTCACGTTGTTTGATAGCTACACGCAGTGGCGGCTAGAGGGAGAGATTTAGGGGAAATTGTTATTTATGGGATATTTTTGTATGTTTATATCATTCATCTATTAAGTGGGTGTTTTTTTATTTACGGGGAGCACTAGCTTATTGTAATGGTCATCTGCGTAGCTTCGGGTATCAGTTATTGCTTTTTACAAGAAATGTTTTGGATATGCTTAAATGTTTGGAACTGTCCTATCAGTTCAATAACATTAGGAGAAAACATATTATACTTCATAATAATGGAGTCGAATTTAACAAAGTGGAAGAAAAGGGGTTGATTTGTGGCCAAATTTTCGGGGGAAAAAAGGTCTTGTTTGTGATAAAACTACAATACTAGCTTGCTTTAGTATTACTTTTCCAAAAATAACTGTCCACAAGCTACTATTGTAAAAGAAAAGAAAACTAATGAAATTTTAAAAAAATGTTAAGATTGTAGTCACAGTAACAATAGTAATGAACAGTTTTTAAGAAGATTAGCTTATCTTCAACAGCATGCAGCAACCATATAGACAAAATTAATATTAGAGGTATTTATCAAGGACTTTCTGAACCGACTGACTATAGCAGCACAATTGAATAAGTAAACTAATTTAAATCAATAACCGGCACAACACCCTGTCTCCGGTCGTTAATTTATCACTGTGAGAGAGATGACCCACATTTCACCAATGATATTTTTTTGACACGACGGAGATCGAGCTCGGAACCCTTAGCTCACTAGGAAAATAAGCTACCGATTTAACTGTCTTATTTGGTGGACTGGTATTTTTCAAGTTGCTTACTTTGGGTGATTTTTTGTTTCATATCTAGCTTTACTTCTCTCTTCCTATGCAGATGATGTTGCATTTCCTTGCCATTCATGTTTAAAATAAAATCAAAATTTAGTTAAGACAGCTAAAGTGACTGTTAGTCGTTCTTGAACTTAAAACGCAATTCAATAATCCTAAGCATTGATTATTTCCCAAGTCGGTGACTCTCAAAGAGATTATTTTAATAGTTCGTGTTCCAAGGAAAACATGATGTAAGGATCAAGTAATATTTTTGTTTCTGCTTTAATTAAAATCAAACTCACTTCAGTGGCCAAATGGTATAAGATGTCAATCTCAAGTTACACCAGCCTGCCAATGACGAGGAGATCGGGATTCAAACCCAAGCCGGGTCTACTGAGGGTGGTTTTCCTAAATGGTTTCCCACTCTACCTCCACAAAAATGCGGGTATACTATCTCTAAAATGTTTCCTTCCTCATTCCTGCCCCGTTACAGTAATTATCATATATATCATATATATAATATATATAGGCTGTACAGGTTATTTAAATTTAATTACACTAATGGGTTAGGGATGGGGAAGCCATTTATCAAAAAACCATCCTCAGCTCATCCATCTGTGTTCAAGTTTCGAAATACCCATCACCTGTAAACTAAATTTGACGAGCTTAAAGTTAAGTCCGCCTACCTCCATTCCAAAGTTGATAATATGCTCTTGCTAGTACAAATATTATTTTATGCTGTCAAAATTAATAAAATTTTAAAATGTTAGGGAGATCAATCAGAGGTTTTTGTAGGCGCTGGTTCATGTTTGTTAAAGGGATTTTAACTCACGTTTGAGGTCACGCAGTAGGTATATAAAGAATGGCATAAGGTTTAAAATATCTGGTGAAGAAATGTCTAAAGTTTTAAATTCAGGTTGTATGCACAGAGTTTAACATGTGGTATGTACTTGTGGTTTACCCATTCCTTCTTTAGACTAATGTGGGAGCATTTATTCTTAACCTACTCTTTCAATAATTATCTATTATATACAGTCGATAATAACTTTAGTTTTAAAATCTATAGTAAAAGTAAGTTGAATAATATTGACCGAGCGAAGCGAGGTTATTTTTTAACTTGACAATTTGACATTTCGTTTATCTGTCTGTCCGGATCTTTGTCCCTCGATAAATGTAAAGTGCATGGCCAAGTTTTAACGATATTTGGCGGGAATATTTTTTTAATCTAGGCCAAACGATGTATGTACATAGTTTTCCAATCTGATTCAATCTGGCTATCCATTTTAATACAACGGCTGTTAAAAATGTTTTTGTTTAATAGTTCATCTCAAGTGATTTGAAATTAAATTTTGTAGGAAATTCATCAAGTACCTAAACCCCTAGATTATGCTTTTTTAAATAGTGACATATTGCGAGACTGGCGTAATAAACCATGTAAAATAAAAGCTGTTTTATATAGATAGAACCCCCTTATTTTGAGATATTGGTTGTACTTTCCTAGACTAAGCTAACTTATCTCTGTTTATAAGTTTAAATATCCCCAAATAAAACATACTAAAGAAATCATTAATGCACGCTCTAATATTGATCAATTAAAAGCCAAACTAATAATTATATATTGTTATGTTTATTACTTTTATGAGTTTGTATTACTGTTTCTAAAAACCTTTCTGGTAAACGCAAAATGTTATTTTTTTTATAAAAAAAATTTATTTAGTATTATTCAAGACCTACCCCTTGTATAAACGGAAATAAAGTTCAACAGCCGATAAAAAGTGACTTGGTTTTATAGCATATGCTACATAAAATTAGAATGTAGTATTTATGTAGGAATTCATCTTATTTATGAAATATTCCTGGTGGAATGTTTTGAATTTAAATGGGTTGTAGTGCTAATCTAATTCTTTTTTCAAGTCATATTATTCAACTAATCCTACTTTGAAGTGGGGGTATAGTGATAAACCAATCCTGCTTTAAGTCATATTATTGAACTAATCCTAATTTGAAACAATCATTATTGTATATAAGAATCTAAAAATAAAATTTTAAAAGGGCAGAGCGTTAACAACGTAATCTTGGTAAGAAAGCTGGTGTCTAAAATTTACAAAAGATACTAAGCTACTTTCATTATTCAAATAATATGTTCTGAAACAATACTTTTAATCTATCTTATTAATTGCGATAAAATAATATAGATACATTTTATGTATATTTGTAGCAAATACATATTTTGTGTGCTATAAATTAACCTTCTTACCACAATAAAAAATGATCTCACTATTAATTGCCATATTGTTAATAAGACTGCTACACAAGTATTTAAATAAATACAATTATTCGTAAAGATAAGTTTAAGACATTTATCATCAAGTAAAATGTATTACAATGATAAGATAAAACTTTACTATGGTCAGAATTTCTCACCCAAACAGAGTCAACAATAGCACACATGCAAAACCCATAGAACCTTTTCACAAAATACATACATTTTTGTTTTGTTCGCAACATAGTTTTCTATTGTTTCTACATTTGTTTGCATGCATAGCAATCTTTTGGCCACACGTTCATTGGCGCTACTAATGGGTATGCGTGATAATCTCGGTTTTATTAAAATTTTACACCCCTTGAGGACTGCTTGTGTCAAAAATAAAATAAGGAACACATCTTGTCGTTCCGATAGTAGTTATTTATTTGCAGTATTTAACGTGCACTTTCTGAACCGAAAATTTCTATGAGCGTGGGCGAAAGTGCCTACCAATTTTGCCGGGAAGGGTATTTCCGAATAACTTCCAGGATTCTGTTACATTCCACAATCGACATGGGACCGACGGCTTTCCTTCCCCTCCGAAGAATGTTGTGCTACGGAATTTTATCACTCGAGAAAAATCCTTCGAACCGGACTGGGTTTGAACCCACGAACATCGAGTCATGAGAAGAGCCCTTTACCCCACGACCACCTAGGTGGATGCACCAATCGTAATAATGACAGGGATGAACTAGGCTGTAGCGCTTTGTGTTTTATGTCACCTACTTCGGTGGCCGTATGGTTTAACGCGCTACTCTCGCGGTAGATTAGAATTCCAATGACGGGAAGATCAATATTTCAGTTGGGTGTACTGAGGGGAGTACTTCCTTATTGGTTTTACACTCTCTCTCTTTCTACGCAAATGCGGGTATACTTCCTCTAAATATAACATACTAATCCCTAAAACCTTTAGCGTAATTAGTATATAAACGTATAACCCAAACGGGTAGCAGGACGCGGTGTTTAGTGTAAAGAGCAAGCAATAATCTTAGTTCACGGATACAGTCACCACAGACATAATATTTCACACTTCCCGGATTAGAAGATTCCCGTGCCCAGATCTCATTTTTCAAATAATTTAAAGAATAATATGCAAGAAAGTATGGCTTTAATTTTTTAATGAAGCAAAGTGTACATGTTTCTTAGGAACGCTAACATAATTATTAACAACAGAAAACCTACAGTGCGATATTGCAAAGCATAAAGTCGGACTAGCATCGAGGCAAAACACAGCCAGGTCAATGGACAAGATAAACAATACTACTAAATTTGGAATCAGAGTATTGGTGATTTATGAATTCTTACTTACTACCACGCGATATAATACAAGGAGCTATTGATAGACCAAAGGTTGGTTTATCTTGGTGTACCACAGGACAAAATCCAGTTTATATAGGGAGTGGTTTAGCTATTTTTGTTCAGGTTCAATGTTTACACACACTGCGTGTACATTAGTTATGACCATATATAATTTTAATCAACCAACATTTAATACTAAAAATATTACAACTATTAAACTTCAAGTTTCCTTTGGTAGTAGTTTTAATTTACTAGCCTTTTGAGAACGATTTTTAATTTCTCGCTATCCTACAGATAGAGAGATTATTGTGTTCGTAAAAAAAATCGAACTCGAGATTTCGAAGAAGTCTCGACGTTTCATGACCCATTGAATCCGAAAAAGTGGTTTTTGAATTTTCGTCTGTCTGTCTGTCTGTCTGTACCTCCAACAGGAGCCTAAACTATTTTACCTATCGGGCTAAAACTTGGTATCTAGGGTTTTCATAGGGTTGCCCCGAGGTGTTTTTGGAATCGGATATCAAACCCTAAAATTAAGAGTAGTTTATTGAAGGGCAAAAAGAGAAAAAGTAGGTTTTTCAAAATCAGCTCTAACGATTTTGATTAAATTTAATTTAAAACATTTAAAAATATTCCAAACAAAATGGCTACTCTCAATATTTCGGCAAAATGAATTTAAGAGCTTCGGTCATGCGTAAATTATTATTTTTTATCATATCTCCAAAACTATTTGAAATATCAAATTACTTATCATTAAAAATATGTAGATCTATTAATAATACAAATATTTTATTCGAAGCCTATTTTTATAAAACATATAACTTTCAAGCTATACGCAAATATAAATATTTTTTAACTTTTCGAACACTAAAGGTAAAAAAATCTAACCTGAAATATTGATGGATGTCAAGGTATCATGACCCCCCGAACTCTACAAAGTGGTCTTTGCAATGCCATCTGTCTGTCTGTGTTTAAACTTAAAATTAAGAGAAGTTTAGTAAAGGGCGAAAAGAGAAATAATCGATTTTATCAAAATCGGCTGTAACGATTTTGATTAAAATTCTTATATAGGCGTTGATTAAGATTATAAATAAACTGGCTATTTTCATTTTTCAATGAAAATTACTTTTAGGGTAATTTATAGAAGCGGAAATTTCTGTATCTCCAAAACTATTTGAGATAGTAAATAACTTATCATTACAAAATTGTAGTACTATTAAAAATTAAAAACTTTTATATGAAATATATTTTTATTAAAGCAACAGTTTCTGAGATATTGGCAAATATATTAATACAGTTTTGTGCGCTTTAGTTGTAAAGAGATACTACTTAAAATTTAACTCAATAATTATCCAATGCCATAGAGTAATTAAATATAAGTATCTCAAAGAGTTTATGTTATTTTTCCTTAAACATCTTAGGAGAAATGTTTGTACAATAATGATATATCTCCATTTTAGACTTAATAGTCAATATTTACATTTTTTTTATTGGACAAAATGTATAAATGAGGAATTTAATAGCAATACTATGACATGTGCAACACCTAATAAAATGTCGAAATTTTAACCGGAAGTCGAAATTTTAATAAGAAGTGTTGACCCTTGACGACCCAAATTAGATATTTTTTATCGGTCCAAACATACAGACGACATTAATTATTTAAAAATAAAATTATAAAATTTAAACCGGCACTAAATTTTTTTTTCATAAGTATTGTGCAATTTTTGCATGAGTTTACTAGTGAATATCATTTTGTTTCACTAATATTACGAGTCTTGAGTATATATCTCTATTTGTAAATAATAGAGCGAGAAAGTCCATGCAGAGTTCCGTACTATTTATTTAACATTAATATGCTAATATTTGCAATAAGTTACATGGTATTGAATTGTATCCTATGCTCAAAATATAGGTTAATTATGAGTTAGTAATATTTTCATGTTATTATTATGCTTTACATTATAACCAAATTTCTATTAATTTTGTCTCGAATATGGCGGTTAAACGCTATAGTAGTTCCTCAGCGTGGTACATATTATGTTGACTGCGCATGCTCACCAATGCCCATTAAACTGTCGTATTCTATACAAATGAACCTACTTACCTTTTAAGAAATTCTTAGATTTAGGCGATAATGTTCCTTAACTATTAAGACGCCTCTGTGTATCTATGTAAATATTATACACAGAGTACTTCATTTGTTAGTTTTTTCACTCTCAATGTCTTAAAAAGACAACCATAGTAATGAATCGATATATTTTTAAAACACAAGTCTCCTTCAATAATATGTAATACAATTTAAACAATGTCAGCTAATTAAGGTTCCAGAAATCTACATCATAAAACTGGAACCCCTAAAGGAGTAACAGGACAGATAAGACTTAGATAGATTAAAAGAATTTTAAGAATAATTTGGGTATTGTTACTTTATACTATAAACAAAATCATCAAACCTTTGAATAGATATGTGTACGATATTTTATACTTTTTATCTTGTTGTTTTAATGAGTTTTATTTCTCATTCTTGCTAAAAACTAGTCTGAAAATTATTTGTTTAATATGTTGTGATTGTTAGTTTGACCAATTTGACTCGTACAGTGAACAAATATTGAGTCAAGGTTAATATCTTAAATATACAAAGTGTGTAATAAAAACAAGAAAAAACAGATATGACTATGGTATAAACGACTTGTATAGGATTTTAATTATAATGAAATTTATCTTCAAAATTCAATTTTATTAATTAAATAATTTGAACACATATCTTTGTAATTTATAAACGACAATATCTAAGTCTTAACATATATTTTAAATAATATATAGTTTAAGACTAGAATACATGATTATGTAGTTTAACCAATGTTTTATATTAGTGTTTTCTATTCTTAAAATACTACTTTGATAGTAAGTTTATATTTAGTTTTTATTTAAAATTGTAATACAAAGAGTTTTATGAATAAACATATTCAATATAAGCTAGCGAAAAAAATATTCTGTCAACATACCTTTAGCTCATATTTCCTCTTCATATGTATGCCGAAAATTCTTCATTTATCTTTAACATTTTATTTCTCCTCTATTAATTTATCTTTAAATCCTCTTATAAATGCAATGAAACTATTGATTTCTTCCTTTTAAATTTACTTGTAAACGTGTTATGGATAGGAAATGAGTGACAAGATGGAAATTACTACAGTTTGTATGATAATCACGTAGAGATTTGATTTGTGGACGTCACACACGGTAAGTTTTGTGGGCCAGAGTACGCTACATAATTCACGTCATAAGTTTGATCATTGTGTGTATGTGTGTGTGTGTATTTTATGCACAAGTATTTAAAACACGCTAGTAACACTTTTTATGTCTTCTTTCATCAGATACCGTGACCAAAAGCATAAAAAGGAAATAAAACTATGAAGGAAACACTGCGTTTGACGAGATATGTCACAAATATAATCAATTAAGTTACGACCATAATATGTGTAATGCACACGTAGTTAATGTTCCAAACTATTGCTTTTATTTTTTACGAATGAAATTTAAAAATTCGAATTATGTGTGGATCTAATCACTTTATTTTATTAGTTTTTAAATTGAAAGTTAAGCTGTTTCTCTGGTACTAAACAGGGAGGGAATATTACATGTTTAAAAATAGTTATTTTTTGTTAAATAGTAATTTTAAGGTACTATGTTCTATCATACAAATTATAGTATGAATAAAATCGATTGAAATATAAAAAAAAGTTTGTTTTATATGGATTAATCGCGAAAACTTTTTTATGTTTTCTTCAGAGGTGGAGTAATCAATTTGTTTGTATAACTTTGACGCAGTCATTCATGTACTTCCACTGATACGAATGTATTTATGACCGATTTGAAATTCACAAAACAAACATCAATTTCCTAAAAAAAAAGAGTAAAATTTGGAAAAATATTATTACATTAAATGAATGTCAACAACAGATTGAAACGCTAACAGTACCATTAAGGTCCGACAGATGGGACTGTGATCGCGTAACATACACACCAAAAAACGAAGGGAGGACGAACTTCCCGCCCTCACCTGTTTCAAAGTTGGCGTCAGAACACACCGAGCGCTCCAACCGTACTGAAACCGATCCAGCTGTGAGAACGGCTGGTTCTAAAGGGAATGTGAGGAGTGGGAAGGGGAGGGTTTTTTTTTGTAGCGGGATGGCAACGGCACGGACAGGTCTCTCGGCCCAAGAGAGAGGGTCCCTCTCAACCACACGGCACGGTCTCTAACCGATATATGTTCATATCGACTAACCTCCCCATGTATGGCCTTAGGCGAAAGAGGCAGACTCATTATTAAAGAGATTAAAAACGTTAAACCTTTTTGTTGTTAAGGTTTAAGGGTGCGATAAAGGTTCAGAGAACTTGAGGGCATTACAACGAAAATGTGATGATGTGCGAGATTAGAAACGGTCCATAGCGCTAGAAATATATTTTCAGAAGTGTTTGAGTTTTGAGTGGACAGCTTTAGATTTTATATATTTATACCAGGACAACTTTATTTATTATAACTGAACTTATTAGTTGAGGGAAACAAGAGTATGAATCCTTTTTTTTTAGGCGTGGTCAAATAATTTATACTGGCTATTTATTATTAGCTAAATTAAGGTAATATTACTATTATATTAATAATTTAGAGTAATAATTATTATAATATGTTAGACTGTACTACATATTGTATCGTTGATTATCTCACGCCGTTGTAGTCTCAACATTACAATCAGTTAAATACCGCCTGTAGCTTAGACAACACACCTTGTTAGACTGTACTACATATTGTATCGTCAATTATCTCACGGCGTCGTAGTCGCAACATGACGTTCGGTTAAATACCGCCTGTAGCTTAGACAAAACACCTTGTGGGACTATACTACATATTGTATCGTCGATTATCTCACGGCGTCGTAGTCTCAACATTACACTCAATTAAATACCACCTGTAACTTAGATAACACACCTTGTTAGACTGTACTACATATTGTATCGTCGATTATCTCACGCCGTTGTAGTCTCAACATTACACTCAGTTAAATGGTTTATCACTTTCCCTACATGCCAATGCGGATATATTTCATCTAAAATTCTACCTTCCTCATTCATTTCCTTCTAGCTTATTTAATGTATGTGTGTAGCCAGAACGGGTAAGAAGATGCGTTGAAAAATAATCATCTTAGTGTAGGAAACTAAAATTATCATTATGAATAGAATAAAGAGATTTCAAACTTTAAATATGTTTTAAATATTAGTTTATAGAATTGTATCTGAATAAATATTATTCGAGGTTTTATTCCAGCCGACGTTTTATTTTGCGTCCCTCACAAAGTTTAATTATCTTGTTACTCTTGTTCTCGGTTTATACGGGAAGTCTCCACTTTGTTTGCCCGTGTGTTATTTATTCTTATTCTTGTATCTCCTCCATCTCCCCCTTTCATATCGGAACTTCTTTGTTCGAGAAACATTTACATCCAAGCCCACGATCTCCTGGTACCTTCCTTCACCCAACAGATTTATTACTTCCAGAATGTACGTACCCTTGCACCGGACAGGACCAATATTTGGACCGTGGCTTAATTGTATCCATTGAATATTTATATTATACTACGCAAGTCTCTGGAATGGACGTGACCAATATGTATTTGGGTTGTGACGTTGTTTGGTCCGATATACCTGCGCAGACTTATCACCACAAGACAGTACATACTATTTCGATGCCTCTGTGTCAAATGGGACCAATATATCTATCTCTATTGAAGTAGCTTCGTTTGAGTCACACGATACCTGTGCATAGTTATCGCTACTAGACAAATTTGTAGAAACTTCGTATTGGCCGAACTCCATCAATATATCTCTGTGTCTGTGACGTCATTTAAGTAAGTTTGGTACAGATTTTAGTACATGTCGGGCATTTTTTCTGCACAGTGTGTTCGTTCTACAACGGTAAGTTTATGAAATACTATTATATAAATAAATGAGGTCGAATAACTGTGTTATTTTATTATTTGAGTTACTTAACGTGCACTTTAGTAACCGATTGATTATATCCGCACACGATAATTTCTATGAGCGAGAGGGAAAGGGCCTACCAATTTTGCTGGTAAGGTATTTTCACATACCTTCCAGGGTTCTTTCACAGGCCACAATCGACATGGGACCGACAGCTTTACTTTCCCTCCGAAGTAATTTGGGCTACATAAACTGTTATTATTTAATCAGAATATATACTGTACAATGAGTACAAATTATATTATCTAAGTGACTTTGCTTTTTAGGAGTACAGCCAATTCGGTAGATAAACACATAAGTAACGGTAGCGTTATTCCACTATTTCTGCCATGCACAGCACTAGTTTCCTGGTCAATGGTTACTTACATTCAGCTTGAAAGCTTCGTAGCTCTTGTATGTATGTGTACGTGTGTGTGTGTGTGTGTGTGTGTGTGTGTGAGAGAGGGGGGAGAGGGGGATCTTACATTTGACGTTATTGTATTTTATCTTACTGTTTCAATAAGATATATTTAGTATGTAGGCAATTTGTAGAAGATTAGATTAGAAATATGTCTTGTCCAGTTTTGTAGAACCTATTTATTCTTACATGCCCTTTTTTTATCAAACAATATATATACATATATATAATATTTTACAAGTGACAACATAAACGTGATTTAAATAGATAATGTTAGCTGTGGAGTGGCCAATCAATTGAATTGTTTTATCAATAAATTAATATCAAAAATATTTTATAGATTTCAGAGTAGCTACTTCAACTGTTATATTTCAATAAAAACCAATCAAATGCGTTAAAAATATGATTATAGGAATTCTGTCATCTAGGGTTACAAAATTCAGATTACTTGTTATTTCAATTATAAATGAAGTAATTGTCTCCCTAAGTTATTCCTGTGAGACCTTAATTTATGTTCACCTTCTCATGAATTGTTTACAAAGTCTTGGTTATAGGGGCCTTATGAAAGAACTTGACTAAGGGGATGCTTTGTGGACACTAGCGTGGGTTTGCTTGCGTCATCATAGGTTGAATTATTATTATTATTATTATTATTATTATTATTATTATTATTATTAGCACTGCGTCTTACTACCCGTTCGGGTTATACACACATAGGTTGAAAGGTGGAGCGATAGTGTGCTCGGGACCACACTATCGGTCCACTAAGCATTCACTAAACGTTCTTGCATATCACCCTAAAGGTATGTTAGCAAACAAATTATTACTCCTAGACCTTACATCCTTGAATGTAAAGCTCAGAATATACAAAACAACTATTTTACTAGTAGTTATCTATGGGTGTGAAACGTGGTATCTTACCTTACATGACTAAAATAAATTTAGGGTGCTCGAAAACAATGTAATTAGGAAGATGTTTGGTCCTAAAAAAGATGAGTCTAATGGGGAATGGAGGATGTTTAAACTTAGTTTATTTATTAGAGTATATGCACAAGAAATAGTCGATTTTCGGATGTCTCATAGCTAGAAAGTTGAGAGAACTATTGTACAAAATTATCCAAAAGTAAAAGAGCATCTATAAAATACGAAATGGCTCTATTTTTTTTATAAACTTAGTGTAAAGGGATTTTTTTCCCCCTATGAATATCCTTTCTACGGAAACTTTGCCGTTTAAAAATGGTTTAAGGACATCTCATATAGTCGTCGTCTACCTTTCTTTGTGATAAAGCGAACCGCGCTCTCTGTGGCAGACCACGGGTATCCCAGGGTCCCCCTCGTTTGAGCTTCATTACAAATAAAATAAATTACTCTTTCTCCTCTTTCTCTCTATTTGTATCCAACTCACTTTTCTGCAGTAGAACACTGCAGTTTCTCTAAGTATTGTGGGAACATTTTGTTGAAAAACCGTGGGCTTGGAAAAAAAAGCAGGTTATCATAATATGTCTTCTTTTTTCCACCACGTCTTATACATTAATTATCCTAATGAGTAAGGTCGAATTGTATAGGAAATATACCTTCATTTTCGTGTAAGTAAAATAAAAATCAATTTAGGAAAAATTAACCAAACTATACTCTACCGGGATTTGAGCCGCAATCTTCCATCACTGGCGATCCTGTCCAACCAAGAGTGAAGCGCTAGAGGCCTGTGGTTCTAAAGCTGTGGTCCACGTACCATTGATGGTCCGTGGCCGTGTAGTCTACATATGGGACTACAGGAAAATGAATGGTATGTTTCGTTTGCTTTCTTAAATAGTCTAATATAGTTTGAGACTAAGTTTTCAAAAATAAGTAATAAAACCCCAAGTGATCTTTAGTGTACTATCATGAAAAACTGCCCAGAAAACCATTAAAAAATATCGTTATGTCAGTTTTTGAAAATTACCCAACATTAAATTATTTCTTATTTGATGGCTCCAACGAAAATCAAAACAATATCCCAAGTATAGACAAAATTGTTTTTGTGTTATGGGGAGAAAAAAACGTAATATCGAGATCAAAATTTTTCACAGTTACAATAGGGTTTCTCTTTATTAGAAACTAAAAGGTCAAATAAATCGACATCGACAGACTAACTCCGCGAAGTCAACTTTTCTTTGTTCGACAAATACAGTATAATTTACACAGGAAGAGCCAATATTCAGGAAAAATTACTAAATTATTAGTGTTATTTTATTAATAATACATATCAAAAGTGACAGATCATATTACTTGACTTGAAGGTAGATTTAGTTTCGGTTCTTACTACGAAAATTGAACTATAAATATGTATATGAAACAAAGTTACTGTATATAAAAATATGATGTCTTTAGTGCTTGACGAGCATTTTAATTAGATAATTTTTCCAGGTTCAACAAGTTACAGGGATATAATATATTAAGGTTGGTAGTCCACGTGTGCATCGAACGAATATTAAATGGTCCACTACTAGGAACATTTGGTGAAACACTGCATTAGACCGTGCCACTACCAAAGCGAATATGAAATACTATGGTTTTAGCGTTATAAAAAAAAAGGATTTAAATAATTTGTAATTGTATGTAACAATTTTAAGGCCATAATTGCTGAGAGTAACATTAAAATTTTGTTTATTGCTTCATATAACGTAATGCTACCCACACCAATCAACACGTGAAACTGTCTAATTTGTAGGTATCAGGAAATTTTGATCTAAATTACCTACCTTAGTCCGTAATGGTTTATCTACCCTCCCTCTACGCAGATCTAGGTATATTTCCTTTATATTCTAACTTCAGCATCTCTACCTAAATGGTGTAAAAATGCGCATACCCAAAAAGATTGTTAGGACTTAATTTACTATTTAATTGTGTGCTAAGTCATAAATAGCCATTATGTTAAAATTATAAGCAATAAAAAAACATAGTTCCCAATTTCCTCTTTAAGTGTAAGCTATGTCTGTATGACCACATAAATTACAGCTTTGAAATGAAGAGTGGTGGAAAGGTATCATCAGAATCGAAGTCAAAGAGAGTTTCTTCATTTCACATCTTCTCCTGAATTTCTGAGTGTATCCCTCCCAACCTAAAATACGAAAAGAGAAGTGAGAGAGAGAAGATCTTGATGTAGGCAGGGATTTATAGGGTAAGGGAGGGAAGGAGGGAATAGGAGGGTAGACTTCTTCAAACTGTCACACGACGAATAGCTCCGTCACTTCCAACACTACGTCTCATCCAAGTGCTTTTCCACAGATCACCCCCACCACCCCTACCACCCTCAACAAACCGGAGCTCCAAAGTCTCAAAAGGAACCTTTCCACGCACACTACCCCCTTCAATCCTTTAGACTGCTAGATCCCCTTCTTTTCGAATCAACTCTTGCGTTTGGCCAGTTAAATCTAGACTCTGCGAGATTTCTTTCACCCGTCCGATACTATTTATTTGTTTGCGATCTCTAATGACAGTACTGAGTAACAAGGGTGACCCACACAGGTGTCTACGCTGTCTAGGACGTTAAGTTTACCATTGATATGATTATAAACCAATTTTATAGTAAAATGTTTATCCTCAGTTACTCAATGGCATGGATTAAAAATTCAATTGAATCTGCGAGCTAATGAATATATATATATATTTTTAAAAAAAATTTTTTGCAATTGGTATGACATACAATTTGTGTAAATTTAGGTGTTATAATACAGGGTATAGAAGGAACCCGTTTATTTTTTGAAGCTCAATAAGGTTTTAAATATTAAAAACTAAAACAACAAAGCAGGTGTACTGGGAAGAAGACTTTTTTTGAATAAATTATGTAAAAATGAAATCGACAATTCTTTGAGTATATGGCAGTGAACTTAAATATATTTATAGCTCATTTGTTTTAACACTATCTCACTATACTAGATTGCTTTGTGGAAATTGAGCAATGGAGATGGACTGATATATTTATTCACCATGATTTAAACGTTTTTTATTTGTAGGCCCTAAAAGACGATATTTAAAATATGTGTTTACACTCTTACAAGTAGCATAATACAAAAAAAGTTTTACCAAGTCTTTTAAATGTTGATCAGATTTAAATTCTCCCAATATTTCCTTAAACAATGTTAGATATTAGGGTGACCTTGACTGATTACACTATGGCGATGCATTAAAAGCTTCCTCATAGTGGCATCAATTAAGGTAAGCTTCTTACCTTTCATGGTAAGCGGAGTTTATTAAGCCATAAATTATTTAAAGTTCTAAAGTAATACACTTAATATGAATCTAATGCTTAATACTATCAAATAATGTAATTACTTTAGCATGTGTGAAATTAACATTTTCAATTTTGTTTTGAATTCAAATATCTTCTTACTAAATCAAATAAAATTAGAATCGAATATTTAAAAATGAAAATTGTCTGACTCGAGTCCAAATCGAATATTTTTTAGTGAAATATTATCAAATTCAATTCAAAATACTAGGCCAAATTATATTAATTTTAAAATTGAGTCCAATAATAAAATCAAGTCGATAAAATATGTTCAAATAGTGACTATTTTTAAATACTACAAGACTTGCAAGTTTCTTCGATCAAATCAAATATTTGACACTCAGATTTAAATTAAATCTAATATTTATCTGGGATCTATTTGAATTTTAAATTTCAAAACTAATACGAATCTTTAAAATAAAATTCAAAATTTCAAATCGAATATGAATTTTAAGAATATTTAGATCTAACATTTTAAAACTTTGCACAGGCTTAGATTTAATTATATTATTATTGATTATTTTATGTGTTTTGTAAGGTGTCGGACTTATGTGATGGGTGTCCGGGGTTCAATCCTCCGTCCCGGCACAGATTTATCTGAAAGTGTATTAATCACAACTTATGAATGTGTGAAATACCAAGCCTCCACCATGGTTCAGATTCCACGTTAAACTGTAGGTCCTCCATTTCATCTCACAATCACCCTACCATTACACATTAGCGTAGGTGCGTACAACCCGAACGGGTAATAAGACGCGGTGCTAATAATAATAATAATAATAATAATAATAGTAATATTAATAATAGTTTGTGTGTTTTTATACACTTACCTACTGGAAGATATTGAATTTTTATAATTCCAAACGTATCCATTTACCTGAAAAAAAAATAGAATAATATTGACATGTGTATTATATTGGCTCAAAAATAAATATGGAGGAAGAGAATATTAATTTCATATTAACTTAAGGTTATCTGGAGAAGTTTCATAAAACATAAAATATTCGTGTCTGACTAATAGTCTTAGCTAACAACATTTAATTATACTAGCAGGCGGCAAGGGATGGGGAAGGAAGAATAGGTAGGAAATATACCCAAATTTGTGTGAAAAAGAGTGGGGAAATCATTAATAAAAAACATTCTTAATAGAACCAACCTATATTCGATTCTCAACCAGGCTATACGAGATTATTTTTAATCATAGTACGCACTCATTTAGGTCATAATATATATTTAAAATTTAAAAGGTATCTTACAAAATAATAGCCAGATTTCCAAGTAAGATGCATTTAATAAAATATTTTGTATTTTAAAAATGTGTTTGCGATAAACATGGATAATTTTTCAATACATTTTGATATGGTATTAAAAGGTCTGAAACCTGAAACCAAATTAAAAATAAGTCAATTTGTGGAGATTAAAATAAAAATAAATTAAAACCATTTTCAGATAGCAACCAAACGAAAAAAAAAACCTATTAGAGAGGTTTAGAAAGACCTGAACATCTTCAGAGAGCTTAAACCGTTTGAGCGTTAGGAAGCGAAGAGAAAGGGTGAGTTGGTCGTTTGCTACTACTACCATCCCCCTCGCTTACAGATCCTGTGCCAAAACGTCTGCTACTGACAACTAGATGCTGTCACATGGAGCAGATAACAGTATCCTGTTTAATTACTTCTGGGACAGACCAACCGACCGACCTCTTCAGCTCCTCCATCCCGCCCTTCACACTCTCTCTCTTCTGAAAGAGAAGATCAAGATTCCAGTGGTACAGTGGTCAAAGGTTTCAATTCTGGAATGAGGTGTCTTGCTCTAAAAAGGTAATGAAATGTGTTCGTGTGTGTGTGTTTGTGAAGAAAGATAGTTCGCGGTTCAACTGCGTCAGGCCAATTACGGTGCGGCAGAAGGGAGCGTGAGTAATTTTACAGTTTTTATAGCATCCAACTATTTTGGCCAAAATAAATAAAATATTTCTCCAGTAGCAACATAGACTTTAGTTTTCTGCATATGATAATAGCAACAGATCTTGAATATATTTCAAGGGTGTCCTGGAATTTTGTCAAAAAAATAAAAATAAAGGGAGAGTGTCTTGACAAAATTCCAGGACACCCTAGAATTAAACTCCATGTTGCTACTGGAAAAATATTTGATTTATTTTGGCAAAAAAAAATTCAATTCTATAAAAACTGTAAAAATACTGGCGCTTCCTTCAGCCACACTTTAAAATATTATGTGCCCATTTTCTCATATAAAAACAACGGAAAATAAAATTTGATGTGTGTGTCGCAAAACATGTCTTGCAACCCATCCAGGCTATCCACATGTTATCCCTGTGAAAGGTCACTTATGGATTAGGTAGAATTTGGAAGAAAGGTACTCGCTTTTCCATGTAGGGTGAGTATAAAACTATTTAGGGAAAAAAAATTAGTGCATTTGGACAGGAAGCTCCAAACTTTACCTGTATCAGTGAACCAGACTATAAAAGCTTTAAGTTTATTCCACAAGTTCACCATTACGAGAATTCGTGATCTAAAACTCCTTATAAGGAAAGTTCAAACAAAATTATTAACTCTCGAGGTTAAAATATATTCAAAAGACTAATTTATTAATAATTGTAAACTATTATGAATTCTTAACAAAATTATTGAAGAAGAATCGATATAATAACATTAAATATTTAATAAACTTATACAATAATTTCACTAGTAAAGTGATTTCTAGAAAAAGGCAGGAAACAAAACATTTTTAACTATTTTTTTATCACCGCGTCTTACTACCCGTTCACGTTATACGCCTATGTACGAATTACACTAATATGTTAGGGACTGCGAGAATTTAATTTAGAGAAAGTTCACCCGCGTTTGTATGGAAGGAGAGTGGAAAACCATTAAGGAAAAACCAGCCGACCGGAATCAAACCCCAATCTCCCCAACTTCGGCAGTCTAGTATAGTGCGACCACCAAACCGAGTTTAATTATGTTAAATGAGTTAAAAAATGACACCTGGACACCAGAATTGAACCCAGAACCTTTGGATTAGCATGCAAATGCTCTAACCACTGAGCTATCCAGGATTCGTCCCGTAATTAGGGTAATTCTTCATTAATATTTTAAGGCTGAGTCCGTGATGGACGTAATTTTTTAACAAAGAATGAATCCTGGATATCTCAGTGATAGAGCATTGTAACGCTAAGTCAAAGTCTCTGGTTTGATTCCCGTGCCCAGGTGTCATTTTCAAACTAAGATATATTAATTAAAATGGGTGTCTCCCGCATACGGATATCCCCTTAGTTACAAAGATTTTCAACCTGTATGTAGATATGAATTATCATGTTTATATTACATTATTAAATTATAACAGAATACTTAACTTTGAAACCAAAATTGACTTAAAAATAATATTGATAAGCATGAGATTTAAAATTTAATTTAAATGAAATAATATTTGTATACATTAAAATTAGAAATAATAATTCCATACATTAATCTAAATGTTTCTGTCTTTATCATATGAATACCATAATATTTCTATTTATTGTGAAATGTGACGTATATTTAATTTTAATTTTTTTTCTTTAGTGATCTAAGTGTATAAGTGATGGTTAGTGTCAATAAAATACTTCTTCCAAAAATATATCCGGGTTCGAATCATGGCTTTTGACCTGAAGGTGCTCTTCCAGAAAAAGTTCCCGACTCTCACAACGTGATAAGACGGGTACACATTCTCTAAATTCTACCTTCCTCATACCTAAACCAACGAGTATACTAATAGTAAAAATATGCAGATAGCCTGGACGGGAAGTAAGTAGCTGTGCCAAAAGAAAAAGTTTAAAATTGTTGGCTTGATTACAACTCATGTAAATAATTCCATGTCGTATAGTACAGACAAAGTTTCAATTCTACTTTCTAAAGTTTCAAGTTAAAATGAGTGAGCCTAAAATTAACTTAGATAGTTTTGATGGATTAAATAGCCAAGCTATTATAGTTTTATCTTTTAGTCTTACTTCTCGTTCGGGTTATACGCTTACGCACTAATTACACTAATGCCTTAGGAATTTGGAAGGTTTAATTGAGAGTATGTTCACACGCATTTGCGTGGAAGGAGAGTGGAAAGACATTTAGGAAAAACCAGCCTCAGTGTACCTGATCGGGATCGAACCCCGATCTCCCCGTCTTCGTCAGTCCAACATGAATGTAGCGCGTTAGACCACGTGGCCACCGAAGCGGGTTATTCGAGTTGCTAAATACGGCTATAGCCTCTTCTAAATATTATATTCTTTAAATTTAAAATTACAGAGAGCTGATTTAGGTAAGCTAGATAATATAAAAAAATTAAAAAAAGATCATTTAAAAATACTTTAATAGATACAAAATTAAATATTATTACCAGGCTTTACTAATATTATAGGCTCATCACAAAGGCATCTCAATAAATTTTGACGAAACTTAACCATTGTCAGGAATTTCTTAAAAAACATACAACATATCCGTTATCCCCTCCTTCAATCCTTCATTTTTCAAAATATCTCTACATAAAAACAACTGAAGAGCAGAAACATTTCAATCTCACACTTAGAAACCACCAAATACGATCGTGTAACATGCAATTTCCACATTTACCACACTAATCAACCTCTATTTCAATGCCATTCTACTTTTTATACTCTCCTTCTCTTGATTTTTATTATTTTATCTTGTTTCCTTTTCTAGTTTTTCCCTCTCTCTCGCTTTACCTCTTTCATGAATTCATTATCTGTCCCATTTATCTTATTTTAAACTTTTACCGAGGGAAGTTAGGTTTTTTTTTTCTACCTCGGGCGTTTTCAGTTAAAGTGCTACAAGAACTGTAAGGGTGGTTGTGGATTAATACTGAACAGAGAAGGGTGAGTAACCCCCCCCCCCCNTGTGGCTGGTTACTTTGGTACTAGATAGTAAAACTCTTAGTTTGAAATAAAATTGGCATTCTTGAATATATTTTTAATGAACGAATATATCTTCATTGTATGTGGTTTACCATTGATGTATGGCCTCTTCTGTTTAAGTCCTAGTTAGTATCAATTAATTGCTGTTAATTAATAATATATTAAAAAATATTCATACTGAAATAAATTTTATATCTAAACCATCCATAGTAGTTACTTTACATATATTTACATATTTATTTTTTACTTAAGTAAATATTTAAGAATTTGAAAATTTATTATTTGTATAAACACACCAATGTTATTCTCTAATGTTTAATTCTTTTGCACCAACAATATAACTCAAAGAGGTAGCCTAGGGATTTAAATCTTAGATTAGAATTAGTTGATTCCCGTTGATTGTAAGGTAAAAAGAGTCGAGTTCAGTGGTTGTTTTATACATTTTCACTCTTATTTTACCAATCTCTTCCCACGCTTGAGCTGGTGCAATTATTCTAAGCTGTACATATATTTTACCTTTAGATTAAGTTGATAATAACATATATTAGCCTGCTTCGGTGGACGCATGGTCTAAGACGTCATTCTCATGTTATACTAGACTGCCGATACCCAGTAGGATGTACTGAGGGTGTTTTTTTTCTTTTCAAAATTGCTTTACACTCTCCCTCCACGAAAATGGTTTACTTCTTTAAATTCAACCTTCCTCATCCCCAACACCTTAGGGTAGTAAATACATATGCGTATAACCTGAACAGGTAGTAAGACAGAGGTGCTAAGATAAATATATTAAAACGCAAATGTTAAAGAAAATATATTTTTTAAATAAGTGATTTGTGACTCAAAGGTTCTAATTTAAACTAAAGACACACGTTTGGACAAAATACAATACAGACAATTGAGATCAGAACTAAGTCCTTCTAAAGTTGAAGCCAGTTTTGGTAGCCACTCGCATAACCATACTTGAGTAAATACTTAAATCGATCGCAGTTAAAAGTTTGTTGATCCTTTTAAGAGTTACCATGGCCAGGTTTACGTGAAGCCGGGGTTAAGGGTTGAGTAGGCTGCTGTAGGGGGAGAGCGTGGGTTAACTACCCATTCTTAACCTGAGAGGATAAAAGTGGGTGGTAGGTGCTATCAGGAGGTGGTCTTGAACCAGAGGTTAAAGGTTACATTAATGTCTAGTGGTGTCGTTTAGAGGAGCCAAAAGATCTTACCCACCGCTCCGATCTCTATTTCGGAGCCTACTTGCCGACACGAGACATACAGGTTTGGTACTGGCAGTTTTACAAAAGTTGATGCAGATTTAATTCATCGATGCATAAATAGTTATAGTCCTTACCACAGTTTACTGTACCGTTTTGATACAATATTATTATCATGCATGTAAATAATATTAATATACTGTAGGATTTTGGTAAGAAGAACCTCTTCAAAAACACAAATATATATTTTTTTGCTTTAAATAATTATAACATTTCATTATATCATTAGAGTGATATAATATCCATCAATTATAACAAGAGCAGATCACATACCCTGATGTATGAATCTGAGTGAAAGTAGATCTAGTAATTTTCCAAGCAATCAGATAAGGTTATTACTATGAAAATTGGATTGTATGTAATCTTTGTACAGTAACATGAAAACAGAAATACATAGTATTGGTTGGGAAATTATAGACAAAATTACGCTCGAAAAAGAAAACGTATAAATGTGTGGATTTCTGCAGCACTCTATTGACAAAAGCGTAATTGGATTCACTCTAGTGGAAAATTTAATTATTTAAATATATATGTTTTTAAAAATTCGCAGTTTTCAAAATGTGGTAAAACTGTTTCCCTAGTTTCAATAATACTGTTTTATAAATTATATCACAGCAATGAAATGCATGGCTTAAGTTTAATTACCTATCTTAGAAAGGAATCATCCGAAGAGTGAGAGGGGCTCTCAAGCGATTACTATTAAAAAATGAACCAAGCCTCAATAATAAATCTTAGATTTAATCTTCGCGGTATTTATCTTTATTTGGTGCTAAATTAAAATATTTATAGATAATTAAAAGTCGACTCTGAGCGAGGTCTAAAATTTTAGCAATCCAACTTTTGAATGGAGCTACTATAAATTATAATAAATAAATAGTAATAAAAATTATAATGTTGTAATCAGAACAATCACTAAAGACATTTTTTGGTGTAGTGCGGGTGTCCGCTTCTTGCCATGATAAGATGTCTCAGCCATTATTTCAGTGGGTGGTAAAATTTCCTTTCTTCATCCCCTATTTTTCCCGCTTATAGCATGTCACATGACTTATTTTTTTGTTCACCATGTAATACTACTGGTATGAGCTATCCGAATTTAACCACACAAGTGGGGTTGACCAATTGAATTACTTGAAAACTGTACTGAAAGATAATAATGAAATTCAAGAGGAGGCCAAAATATACAAAAGGCAGGCAGTGCTTTCTAGTATTCAGTTCACAAGCTGTTATCTCATCTTTTTCGAAATATTAAACTGAGAATAAACAAAAAATATAATCCTACCTCTAGATCTTTGCGGAGGTTGAGCATGATCTATTACTTTGTAACAAAAGCATAAAATGTAAGTGTTTGGGGAAAAAAAAAAGTGCTGGGAAATATATTTAGACCTAAGAGGGATGAACAAAGAGTAGATTTGAGAAAGCTACATAATGAATAAATCCATAACTTATATACATCCTTAAACATATTAAGAATAATCCAGGCATGCAGGCTGAAAGTGGGGTGGTCATGTGGTGTATGTTGTCGATGACAGACATGTACTCAATTTTTATTCTTGGGAAACCTGAAAATACTAAACCCACTGGTAGACCAAGACATCGATGGGAGAATATTGTTAAAATTAATTTGAAGTAGGTGGGATGTTCTGTTGGATAGGGGTCTCTCAAGATAGAGTTGAATGGCGAACTTACGCTCAAGCGGTCATGGAACTTAAAGATTATTGAGATCAAAGAGTTAGTTTGTTTGTTTGTTAGTTAGTTAGTTATTGGGGTAACGATGAAGAAGGTAGAATGTTTCCCCATTTGTGTGGATAGAAAACCACATAGAAATAAAACACCCTTGATACACCTGGCCGGGATTCCACCCATAACCAACCCCGTGAACGGCAATCCATATCAGACAATACTGACGCCTTACTTATCTGGTGACGTGACCTGTTCTTCCTCCAACCTGCTTTTCTCACGTTTCTCATACGCCACCCATAACTCCGGCTTTATTTTGTGCTGCAGAACATCACCCTTCTAAACTTCTCCCCTTCTTCATGTTTTAATTGCAACATGTTAACATCCCTTATGTGGTCTTTTGCCAACTTCCCCTGTTGAAGTTATGATCACATGTTAATGTTTCACTGGAATTTGGGAGAGCTTACCTGTTCAATGAAGCATGGTTCAATGGAAGTTTGTTTTAATAGTTAATTTTATTTTAAATATGACAACTCTATATTATCACCCGTTCCAATTATTTAATAAATGTTTTTGAACCAATATTAAAGTGTAACCTTGTTAATACGAACTAATTGGGACCAAATATTGTTCGGTTTAAGCGGTAGAAGCGGAAGGAGATCTGAGGGGAGACATGTATTGTATTTTTACATTTACAGTATTTTTTATAGTACTGTGTTTATTTTTAGATAAAGAAAAATACATTGTTTTGAGTGAGACTTTTAAATATTAAACATTTACTGTCAATGTTCTCATAATTTCATTTAAATTTTGAGTTTGCTATCAATAGAATATATTTCATTTGATTAATATTTTGTTTCCATTTTCCTAAAAATGTGTCTTTGATTATATGAAATCTCAGACTACCGGGAATTTTAACGGGATTTTACTCTATTTTAATAAAAAAAAATCTTTGATAGTTTTTAAAATAATTATTTAGCTATTCAAAGGATTTAAAGAGCCCCTTTTAATCCAATAATTTCTGTTTTTAAAAGATCAATTATAAAATAGATGATATGATTTCTAATTGTCTTGAAAATAATGCATTTAGTTGCTAAGTAAATTATAATAGGACCTATTTTTACCACACTTTTTTAAAATCCGCCTCATATCTAATAAATACCAATTATTTATCACAAAAAAAAAATTTTGAAATTTTATTTCTGTATACAGGTATATATAGTATAAAGTAAGTAAGTGTAAGTGGACAGATGAGTGATTTTATATCCTATATACTATTTATGTTGTCAAAATCTCTTTCTCTCAACTAATACAAAGCCTACAGCGATGAATAAGGTATCAGTGGACAGGACTTTTTTTTACCAATTTCTGACATAGCATACTCATTTTACGTTAAAACACATTGTTTGTTTAAAATTTAAGTTAAGAGAAAAATCTAACAATAATTTTATATCAATTACCAAAAATAAACTTTCTTTGCTATTTTGTGTATACTGTATACACTTCACTGGGTATTTAATTTCAACCACCCAACAAAAGACTAAATCATTTTGTGGGGGGAGGTTGAATGTGCGAAAGTTTCCCAAGGGTTTTTTCATTATTCTCTAAACAAGTAATTAAGAATTAATTTATAGTGTCACAATCCTAATTCTTATCCTAAGCCTATTTTATATTTTCAGGCCAGTGACTGTTAGAGATGTCTAGAAATTTGACCTATGAGCAATGGAAGTGGATACTGAAGGAATACTGGAAGTGTGAGAAAGCTTAAACTGTTCGGAGAAAGTGGGATGAAAGATTTAGCACAAATCCATCCCAAAGACCTACCATTTAAAAAATCCGTGATAGCAGGTTATGTGCATAGCTCACCAAAACGTGGTCGATGTTCATAGTTCTATTTTAAGGTATAATTATTTTAATTATTATTAATTATTTATCTAAAAATAACGATAGTTTTAAATAATTTTAAAATAAGTTCTCCTCACTCTGTTAGTAGAAAAACTAAAGTATTTAAAAATAGCTCTCTAAAAAATAATTTTAATTTCCGAAAAAACTCACAACTTAGTAAAATCCACTCCACATTCCTGAAACTTTGTATTTATTTTGTCCTAAATATCATACGTGAAAAGGCGCTTGTGTGGTTTTATCTCTGATCCTTTAACTTCTAACCTTTTCTGGAGTTAAGGAAGAAATAAAACATTCATGCACTGCTACATCTAAACCATCACCTGTATGTGTACCATACATTGAATTTCCATTTCATATCAAAAGAAACTTTACAAGTAAAAAGCCTCTTTTTACGATCAAATAAATCTATAGTCAAATACTTAACTATTTTAGGCCTACATTTAGTTATTTTGAAACTCTTCTTCCAAAATTTATTTTCACATGCTCTTTATTATTAAACACTGCGTCTTACTACTCTTTCAGGTTATAAGTTTATGTACTAATTACAATAACGTGCTGGGGTTAGGAAGAATTACCTTAGAGGAAGTGTGCATTTTCTTGGAGGGAGAGTGGACAATCGTTTAGGATAAACTACCCCTCAGTACACCCATCCGGGAGGCAAGTCAGTCTATTATGAGAGTGATGCCTTAGACCATGTGGCCACTGAAGTGGGTGATAACTGATAAGATAGTTAAAGACGTTAATAGCTTTTAACCTTTTGCTTGCACTAAAATACAGTATTAAATATAAATTAATGTCACCATTTAATAAAATGGTGTACCCTTGTTACTCTGAAAAATCCATATTCCCGAATTGATCAGAGATTTCAAAACTGTAGTTTAAAAAATCTAAAAATAATTAAATATATTTATTATATGGCAATACTTATTCTCTAGGCGTAGGTAAAATGTTTACTTTGAAGGATTTGAATAATTTTCAAAATACATCCGAAATTAAAAAGTTAGTCGTCTATATTCCTTTTAACAAAAGCTATTCATGCCTACATATCCTTACTGCTATTAGAACCAGTCTTGATCAATCTTCAACTCACGTACCTGCACTGAATGCAATTAAGACGACGAAACTTTTCTTAACGGTAAGATTAACCGAAAACAATGTTGCATCCCCTGATGTTGGAATGTTACTCCTTAGTACACGCACTTAACTAAAATAGGGCGTAGCCCCCTCTCCTCGTACACCTCACCCCCCAAACCCTCCTTCACCAAGTAAGTTGGTTGCATACAAATTTGTTTGTGCCTGTAGCACGGCAGTTTATTTAATGCGCTGAGGAACATTAAGACCGAACGTTAAAGCAGGGCGTGGATTGGTTGTCGTGTCAACAGGCAGTTTAACAGCACGATGAAGAGAGGGGGTGACTAGGAAGGGAAAGATTGGAGGGGGGAGAAGAGGAGACACCATTCTATAAAGCACTTTACACGAGCCGCCATAAAGGCAAGCCTATTGGAAGTGACTTTATCTTGGCGCGTTTAGAGTTAACAATCCCTGATCTTCATATATTAAAAAAAAAAGGCATTTTGTTAAGATAACAAGTAGAAGTAAAAAATTGGAACTGAAATATTTTAATAAGATTATAATAACCCACATGGGTGAGACCACGTACTAAACGTCAAGCTCATAATATATTACAGTCTGGCTTTTCAGTGAAGAGGATTTCGGGATTTGAATTCCAGCCGAGTATACTGAGAGTGAATTTTTCTAAATAGTTTCCCACTACCCTCCATGAACATATGGATAAATTTCCACAAAATTCTACCTCACTCTCTCTAGCCTATCTACTTACTCTATGACATTAGGAACTCAAAAGTTTATTGCCACACTTACAAAGGTAAGCCACCTATCCATATCTTGAGCTAGCTTTATCCAATCCACCTCATTACACTATATCCCTATCTTGAGCTGGTTTTATATAGTCCACCTGATTACAACCTATCCCCATCTTGAGATAGCTATATCCAGTCCACCTCATTACAACCTATCGCCATCTTGAGATAGTTATCCAGTCTACCTCATTACACCCTATCCCCATCTTGAGCTAGTTATATACAGTCCAACTCATTACACTCTATCCCCATATTGGGATAGTTATATAGTCTAAGTAATTACACACTATCCCTATCTTGAGATAGTTCTATCCAGTCCAAATCATTATACCCTATCTATTTCAGGTCAATTCTAATTTTGCCCTCCCATCGGCGTATAGGTATTCCCACTGGTCTCTTCCCATTAGATTTGCCGGTCAGTACCCTGAACAAGGTTCTAGATTCTCCCATTCACGCTGAATTTCCTGCCCACCGTAAAATGCTAGACTTTATTATCCTAGCAATGTATTGTGATGAGTACAGGGTATGTAACTAATCATTATGTATCCTCATTCACCCCCCAGTAGCTTCGTCCCTTTCTGTACCAAATAATTGTCTTACTAAGCACCTGCTAGTTTTGAAGTTTAGTCCACGTGTCTATCAATGTGGGTATCAGATTATTAAAAACTAGAAATTGTTGTCGAGGCATTTCTCTCAACTCCTCAGAGAGAAAAATATTATGATCTTCAAAAAAAAATCGAACTTCAGATAGTGACAAATTTCGACATTTTATAAACCCCCAGAAACCGAAAGGGTGGTTTTTCGCGATGCAGTCTGTGTGTATCTCAGACTATAGTCGAAACCATTTTACCGATGAGACTAGAACTTGATATCTATTTTTCATAAGTTGGCCCCGCGGTGTTTTTGAAATTAGACATCTAATTCTAAAATTAAGGGTAGTTTACTGAAGGGCAAAAAGAGAAAAAAAATATGTTGTCGAAATTCACTCTTACGATTTTGATTAAAAACTTGTATCCGGGCACCGTTTAACAATATAAGCAAAATGGCAATACTCATTTTCTCATGTAGATGAAATGACTTTGAGGGTACTTTACATAAACGGAAAATGACAATTTTGATCATACCTCCACAACTATTTGAGAATTGAAATAGCTTATCATTGTAAGGTTGTAGTAATATGAAAAATAAAAAGCTTTTATTTGGCATATATTTTTATACAACCAATAGTTTCTGAGCTATATACATATATAAATATTATTCAGGACTTTGAAATGTGAAATATATTGCTATGCTCTTTGGTGAGCAGACTTCTTCGGACTTTTTCTTCAACTATATTTTGCAGTCTTATTATGCATATTTAACAAATAATTGAAGCCCGATCTGACTTGAAGGATTGAGTTCACGTTAAGAAAACAAATTGTTTTCAAACCATTAAAATTCATTGGCTTACCATCCCCTCGTTACCTTTTAATTTAAATGAATCCTGATCACACACTTTTTTTTTAAGTTACTCGTACGATAAGTAAAGGTTACATTACGTTAACTTTAAGTTGATAATGATGCCCATATTTCTCCTAACTAGGATAGCTTGCGGGAATACCCCTTTGATTTAATTGTCTTAGACATTAATTGCTTCTTTAGTTGTTTTAAAGAGATTTTCATAAGAATCTCGCCTTCATCGCTTTGTAGCCTTAGTGAGGAGTTCCTACCAAATTATCTCTCAAATCACTACGAATGCTGAAGGGGAAACCAAGAGAAACTTAAATAGGGATTCGGGGCAGAGCTGAAAACTTCATTAAAGTAATGATAAAATCAATAATTTGGTCTTGAAAGGAAATTAAATAAAGCGTAGACATTACCCGCAGATAGAGTCTGTTAATAAGCTTCATTCATGAAGTTGCACTTTTAAAAATAAATGAAATGTTTTTTAGAAACCATAATTATTTTACAATTAAGGAAATTGATATGAAATGGGATTGTGTAAGTACACCTAGCTATATGCTAAAAGTTCCACAAGAAATAACTTAGTATAAAGAATATACAATCTCTAGATAGATAATAATAACTAAACGACAGCTAACACTTTAGAAAAGGAAACAATTCTACTAATTTAAAAAAGGTTTGGGGAATTATTTTGTAATTTTAAATTCGTAACTGATAATTAAGTGTCGCCGAAAATAATGTAAATATGGAGTACCAGCTATGATATAGAAAGATTTTATTGGCTATCAAATAAATCATACGCCATAAAGCAAAATGTAATAAGGCAAAAAATAATATTTTCAATAAATTATTATTATTATTATTATTATTATTATTAGCACCGCGTCTTACTACCCGTTCGGGTTATACGCACTTACGCTAATGTGCAATGGTAGGGTGATTGCGAGATGAAATGGAGGACCTACAGTTTAGCGTGGGATTCGAACCACGGTGGAGGCCTGGCATTCCTCACATTCACAAGTTGTGATTAATACACGTCTTGTCAGAGGTGAAGGAAGACAGATAAATCTGTGCCGGGACCGAGGTTTGAACCCCGGACCTCAGCACAGAAGTCTGACACCTTACCCCTAGACCACCAGGTCACCATTTTCAATAAAACTAATTAATTTCTTAACAAACATTATCTTACTTAATATACTTAATACATCAATATCTGAAATTATACTATTTTATTTGAATACCCACTTTATTTTAAACTTATAATTAATTGATATTAATTTATTCATATCATATTTTCTTATAGTAGATTATACCAGTGGTACTGTGAACAGCAGACCTCGTTGCCTCTTTGTTACTATCGTGTATACAGTATTAGATTTAAAGTTAAAATATTTTCTAAAATTTTCTTTGGATTTGAATTAATTCTTTTTCTTTGGTGATAAAGTTAGACAGAAAATAGAATCCTTCAAGGATAAGGAAGGAGAATAGAATAATAAATTATAGTAGTAGATAGAAATTAATCTTGGTTCACTTGGCTTAAGACACCAGTCTCGCAATGTATGTCAAAAAATAAAAAATAAATCGCTCTAGTTAATCGAATGTACAAAATGTATATACTATTATGTGTAAATTAATTTGAAAATATAGGAGTGACAATTAATGTAGACTCCGTTTATCCTGAAAGGTAGAAGAGTCTTACCTTTATAGATAGCAATATGGCTCTATCTTACCAGCTGAATCATAGTAGAACCAAGAAAGGGTAATTTTATCTTTCAGGATAAAAGTATTGTACATATCTTGTAAAATCCAGTAAATTTATCATTTGTATTTAATAATTCACAACACAAAATGGCTTCTTGGTAAAATATTAACCACTTAATGAATGCACCACAGCACTAAATGTTCTTCTAAATTAAATAGTAACTGCTACACTTCACCTCCCTCCTGTTACTTGGAATATCAGCTCATCTGTTTCTCTGACACTTGCGCTACTTTCCATTTTCAAAGACACGCAACGACGGGCACGTGGAGAGAGTCTCGCTTTGTCTGGTTTGCCGATGACGGGTTAGAACGCTTTTCGTATCTCAACCACGTGTCCTAAGATATAATGGTTTATAGCTATCTCCAAAAAACTATGGTGCATTTCATATAAACTATACCTTGTTTTCTTTATCACATTAGTTAAATATTCAGTTAGCCCTGGCGGGTAGATATATGTGGATCGCGGATACAGTTTCAAGAGAGTAATAATTTAATATTTACATTTATTTAGATTAAATCTAATACCAATTTAGGGTGTAAAGTTGTCTTATAGATTAATAGCATGGTAGCAATGCCTGAATTAAAAATATTACTCCTTTTATAATTACAAACATTTTCCTTTGGATTTGTAATATATTACACGAATGGCGTCATATGTTTGTTGGTTACATAGGAATAAGGGTAGACCAGCATGGTGACAATATTTTAAGGGAAACCTACACCCGAAACATCCCACTTTACCCGCAAAACCTGTTTTCCCTAAGCAATACCAAAATACCACATATGGATTGAATGGGATGTTTTAACCACTATTTTTTTTGCCAAAGTTGGTCGTCCTGAAAATTTGGCACATAGCTTTACCACTTAGTATTTAAATTAGGGACTGGTTTAAATAACACTATTATAAACTTGTTTGATATTTACGTAACATAAATAAGTGAATGCATAATGTGTTTAGTTTATAAATTAAAATGTTTAAATATTTTACATAACTGGGAAAATAATTTAAACTTGTTATGTACGTACAGTTTAGTTCATATCAGTAAACTAGTAAAATGTGTTGACATATTTAAAACATACATAATACTAACGTAAAAAGTAAAGACCTAGATAAAATTAAAAACCCTGTTTGAATCTTAAATAAATGGTACGAAACTCCGCTCGGACTTTCTCACTTTATTGTTTAAAAATGGAGATATTTTATCAAAATTCGTAATAATGTGAAACTAAATAATATACAGTAGCAAACCCAAGGATAAATTGCACTATATTTATGTAAAACATTTTTTGAGTACCGGTTTTAAATTTTATAGTTTTATTTTTAAAGAATTAATGTCCTTATTTGTATGCTTAGACCAATAAAAAAGATCAATGTTGGGTCCACAAGGGTCAAGACTTCGTACTAAAATTTCGATTTCCAATTAAAATTTTAAATATTTGATTAAGTGTTGCACATCTTCAAGTCATCGCATTGCTATTAAATTCCTCATTTATAAATTTTGTCCGATAAAAAATGTAAATATTGACTATTGAGTCTAAAATGTAGATATATCATTGTTGTACAAACATTTCTCCTAATAGGTTTAAGGAAAAATAACAAACTTTTTGAGAGACTTACTTAGGCTATATTTAATTACTCTATGGCATTGGAGAATTATTGCGTTAAAACTTAAGTAGTGTATCTTTACAACTAAAGCTCACAAAATTGTATTAATATATTTGCCAATATCTTAGAAACCATTGGTTTTTCTAAAAATATATTTAGTATAAAAGTTTTTTATTTTTTATAGTACTACAATTTTTAAATGATAAGTTATTTAGTATCTCAAATAGTTGCAGAGATACGGAAATTTCAGCTTCTGTAAAGTATCTTAAAATTCATTTTCATGGGAAAATGAAAATGGCAAGTTTATTTATAATCTTAATCAACGCCTAGATACGAATTTTAATAAAAATCGTTAGAGCCGATTTTGAGAAAATCGATTTTTTCTCTTTTCGCCCTTTATTTAACTACTCTTAATTTTAAGTTTAGGCAGAGACACAAACAAACGGCACTATAAAGACCACTTTTTAGGGTTCGGGGGGTCACGAGACGTCGACATCCATCAACATTTCATATTAGATTTTTTTTACAGTCGCAATACTTTTACCTTAAGTGTTCAAAAAGTTTTAAATATATATATATATATTTGCGTATAGCTTGAAAGTTATTTGTTTTATAAAAATATGTTGCGGATAAAATATTTGTATTATAAATAGATCTACATATTTTGGATGATAAGTAATTTCATATCTCAAATATTTTCGGAGATATGACAAAAAATTATAATTTACGCATCTGTCCGTAGCCCTTAAAGTTATTTTGCCGAAATATTGAGAGTAGCCATTTTTTTGGAATATTTATAAATGCTTTGAGATGAAATTTAATCAAAATCGTTAGAGCCGATTTTTGAGAAAATTGACTTTTTCTCGTTTTGCCCTTCAGTAAACTACCCTTAATTTTATGGTTGGATATCCAATTCCAAATACCCCTTGGGGCAACCCTATGAAAACCATAGATACCAAGTTTTAGCCCGATCGGTAAAATAGTTTAGGCTCTATTTGGAGGTACAGATAGATAAATAAATATATTAAAATTGATTCTGGAGTTACCGGCACTAATAATTTGTCAGGTCATCGTATGATTTTGGAATTTCCCACTTATGTGGTCTCGTGGTCTAAGATGTTAGGCTTACAATGTATGTAAATTGAAAATAAACACGCTTGAGACGATGATTAAAAAATAAAATAAATCCTAGAAGCACATAATAAGGTTTTGGTTAATATATAATATAGTAGTCTCAGAGTGTAAATAGATTTAAAAAGTAAATTCTGAAAACATATTTATGGTTGTAAGAGCATATTAGTCATACCAATTTATATTAAACGAAATAGGAATATGAGAATTCAATAAAAACTGAATAAACTTTATCTTAAAGCAATTATTCGCTGCACGTATGTTACCATAAATACAGACAGTTAATGTATAAGATTAGCAATAGAGCCAAAATCAAACTAATTATTAATGCATGTGTATCACAAACTGAGAAGTAACGGTTATCCACAGGATTAATTCTGATAGCTAAATCAATTTCAATAAGGTAAAAGATGACTACCTGGACACAGGAATTGAACCCTAGACCCATGGTTTTCCACTCAAATGCTCTACCACTGATCCATCCTGGCTCGAATTTTACAGTGGTGAAAAGTTGCCCTGGGTACGAGAAGAACCAAAATTGCTAAGTGATAGAGCATTGGCTAACACAACCAAAGATCCCGGGTTCGATTCCCGAGTCAAGGTTGTCATTTATCACTTAATTGAATAAACAACTTTAAACAAATTTAAATAATCTATATAAATATTTAATTTTATATGTTTATGTTTTTATCTGAAAAATAGTAGTTTTGGAAAGTTGTAACAGCACTTATGTCTAAATTTACTACCAAAAGATGTAGTTATAGCTAATAAAATTAAAACCCAACTAAATATCCAAAAGGACTGTATGCATACAAAGTTTGGTAATAGTAGTTAATTAATTACCTTTTAGATAAAATGTTTTACATTTTACAGATGATAAAACATTGAATTAATATTTTAACTCCTTTTTTATATGCAACCCATGAAGTTGAACCACTCTTACAGACTAAAACATTACCCCCACACAGATCAAATGTTTACGATAGTCCATCTAAAAAAAAACTTTGTAAATTCAACACCCAAAGTAAATAATAGAAGATTATTTAATATGGAGTTTATTTTTTTAATAAATGGCATTGACTACCTTAAATTTTATGTTTTATAATTTAAAAATATTTATGAAAGTTAAAATTAATGGTTTTTTAACGACGTTCTAAGTGGAATCTCACATATCTAAAATAAAAGTATGGATGTATAGATATATCCTTCCTCAAAAAATAAACTAGTTTGAAAGATAATTTAAATTTCTCAAAGTAATTTTGATGCTTAAGAGCTTCTATTATCACAATAAATACTGCAATAAAGGATATATAATCCTATATCTTCAAGTAGGCGGATCCCTTAAATTACAGTGACTTCCATACATGAAGGAATTAATAAGGTCAAAAATTGTCTGTCTTACTTCATACTTTGTAAGGTCCATTTTGAAAGTTTATTTACTCTCTCCTTTTCACTCTTTTACAGTATGAAAGGATTATGGTAAAAACAAGTTTTGACAGAGAAGAATTTCTTCGCCAAAACTACCTTCCAACTTTTTTTTTACGTAAACTTTGTATAGTACATGTCTGCCAGAAAGCGGGATTTGTTAGAATAAAGCTTCCATAGAGAAAAGGGATTGGCAGCTACTTATGTAACGGGGATCTATACATTTTATGATTTGAAGACCACATAAGAGGGCTTTATTTTCAAAACGGATCTTGTCTGTTTTCTTAAATCTATAAGAAATTGAAACAAAACATATTTAAATGTAAAGTTTATACTCATCCTAATTAATATTTTCGAAAGATCCCTTATACTATCAGGTAAGTCTCACTTGAATATTAGCACTTTAAAACTAATATTTTTTTATTATGAAATAAAATAGATTAACAAGGGACGTTTTCAAATTATAGTATAGACAAGAAACATTTTAAAAATAAAAATAATGAACAAGAGACTATCTGGTTTAAAAATTATATTCAAACCTATTTTTGCAACGAAAGTAACTTTTATTTTTCCAAAAATTAGATAGTAATTTCTTTATTAGATAATGGTATGAAGGTTAAAAAAAAATTTTATATAGTACAAAAACATCATTGAAAAAAGTTAAAAACTAAATTATTGTCTTTTCACTCTTATTAAAGAAGAAAATTTTTATTCTAAAAACTTAAGTATTGAGACTTTCTAATCAGATATCATCAGCATCCACCATCATTCCCCCTTCTAATTCATCTGTGGAGGCATCATCATTTGTCTCCCTGTGAAATAGTATATCTTAGTAGAAGTGCAGGGTAGGATTTTACTCCAATCCTTCATCAAAGTGCAGATCCAGCACCTATTTTACAACCGCAATATTTTGCCTCTTTATAGGAATACCAATAGGAATCAACGGCAATGTTAGATGTAAAACCCCCACTTTTGGACATTACTATGTCAATGTTACACCCCACATATATAATTTTGATAAGGATGGGAGCAATTGGAGTTGATCCTTGGGTGATGATGTATCTCTTTGAAGACGCAAACCTGAATTACCATTGTCCAGGCTTCCTCATTGTTTGTTGCTACAAAAACTTCCATTCAAAGACAGGCCAGTCTTCTTTTTTTTTCCATTTTTTAAAACAGGCCCATGTTTACTGAGAGTCTCCTAGTATTGTTCACGGATGATGATCGTATCAATAAATTGGAGTTGAATCTCTATTCGGCCAAAAACTCGATCTGGCGACAGGTAAGAATGTCCTGGCACAGGAAAAGCTAAATAAACTTCTTTCAAATGGCGTGGGGCACCGTTCGCAAGCAATTACATGAACACGCACATCATCGAAGAATATTTATTATGACCTCCACAGCCATTTGTGAAGAGCCGAAATACATATAGAGAGGAGTCGCCAAATATCATGTCTTTCAATCTGTGGAAAACATCAGATGAAATATATGCTGAGCTCTTGGATCCATCTGATTCAGTCCAAATTTAATTAACACTTTGTCTTGGTGTTGTTTGTCAGTAGAAGTTCTTTCGCATAGAGTAAAATGGTATTTGTAGAACCGTGGCTGGTTCAGATACTATGTATGGGTAGTACTGGGTTTTTCTGGCAAGTAAACGAAATCGTTACCTGTCCTGTTGATCTTGGCTCTTAACTGTGAAAAAAATTCATCACAACTTCTTTTGTGTAATTCTTGCTGTGAGACACAATATGTATCTCCAGCCTATATTTTGAGCTCATAATGTATACATTTTGATAATTTATCTACAGTTGGGGAACCAAAGCTCAAGTTGTATTCATTAGTAAGAATTTCATAGAATTATAAATATGGCATTTAAAGTTCTGTTGAAGCATTTTTATTTTTATTTTCACCAAGTCTTGAAATTGAAAAGTAATCCAGTAAATATTTCTTTATTTTACTGGATGTTCAACAATAGTGTTTTTATAAATAAGACTTTCAATTTAAGAACTTACTGTGTAGCCTAATTTTTGTCAATAAAATGATGAGTGTTGAGGTCCCCCTCTCTGATTTCACTAGCCTAAAGTACAATTTTAAAATGTATATTGCAGACGCGCTGCGCTCGTTTCAAATTAATGCCCAAAATAGAAAAAAAGACCTTTCTTACAAAACTTCATGAGTTCTGTTTTCCCGTTAGTTGTTTTTGGGGCCAGGAAACTATTAGTAATTTCTCTCTCATTATTTTTTGACCAAATCATACTTAGGCTCTGATCTACACACCTTTCATGGAAATTCTCTTTTCTTATACCTGATCAAATAATGTTCTATTGAGTAATGCTAACAATTCACAGCTACAGTTTAAATAAGCTTTGCTTATTCTGACAACAGGTTACACCACGCCACTGCTGAATACATCATCTCCAAACTTTGTTAACGTTTCTTCCGACACCACAATAAATATCAGAGCTATTCACAATTAATTACCATCGTAAATAAACAGCCTCCAAAGGGCAAGCCTGAAATATTATTATTAATAATAATAATAATAATAATAGTTATAATCATAGTAAAAATAAAAATATCATTCAAAAGTTTGTTTTCACTGAAAATGGTAGTGAGTGAAACATCTAAATGAATTCACTATTTTGAAACATACCACTTTAAGTTTCCACGGAAGACTCACTGGAATGAATATATATATATAAATCCTTCCACCGTGTTTCAAGTTCTGTCGGGTGGAAATCCAACCATCAACCCACAAAAGTTCACTCCATGATAAGAATAAGAAATAAAATAAAAAAAAGACATCGATAAAACGAAATAAAAAAAAATAGGAGTGAAAAGAAAATACTACAAAGAAGCTTTGCGATAAAATAAAGAGAAAGAGACACCAACCCCACCAAAAAGGGAAGGGTTTATGGCCTATTCACCTTCAAGTGTATTTCTTTCTTCTTTTTTATATTTCCTTTCTCCTTCAATCAGATCACACCAACTCTTCCAGGCATTTATCTCTTAAAACTTGACAAAAGGATTCAACGTAGGCACCATTTGGAAATAAAAATAAGATTTTAAGACTTCGAAAACACTAGCGCTAGCAGAAAATTTGTGAAAATTTTACACAAATATAGTGTTTTAGTCAATCTGCAATTTAATATAATTATAAGCTATAGGTTTATTCAAAAGTACCCATGCACAGGGAATAATTTATATTTATTTTGTGTGACGTTCTGAAATGCCTTTATCTGAAGAAGAGTTTAAAGAGAGCATTCTCCTGGCCGGATCAGGAAGCTGTCGCAAGGTTTGTAAAGGAATTCAACAGCAGTCACACCACACACGATATTGTTTACCTTTGAATAACCCTGTAGTATAAAGTTGTAGTGACTCGAATGATTAAAACTAACTGATTTTTAATATTTTGTTTTAACTGTTACTTTTAGTAAAATAGTTATTAATTATTAACTCTATTGAGCGGGAATATAAGTGCACCCACATTAGTGTGGAACACAGCGATAAACAATACATAGTGCATCCAGATTATATTCGAACCTACACCCCTCTCCATTAAAGATAACTTAGTGCAATGCAGGCCTAGCGCTCTACACCACGTGACCAAATATACAAGCATATGTATTTTAAGTAATATTTACAGCATATGAATGTAAAGTAATATTTCAACGTATATATATATATAAAATAATCTTTAAGCATATGTAGTTATTTTAAGTGATACCTCAGCGTATGCATTTAAAGTAATATATAAGCGTATGTATTTAAAGTAATATCTAAAAATATGTATAAAAATAATCTCCAAGCATATATATTCAAAGTAATATCTCAAAATATGTATAAAAATAATCTCCAAGCATATATATTCAAAGTAATATCTAAAAATATGTATAAAAATAATCTCCAAGCATATATATTCAAAGTAATATCTCAAAATATGTATAAAAATAATCTCCAAGCATATATATTCAAAGTAATATATCAAAATATGTATACAAATAATCTCCAAGCATATCTATTCAAAGTAATATCTCAAAATATGTATAAAAATAATCTCCAAACATATGTATTCAAAGCTCCAAGCACATGTAATTAAATTAATATTTTAGCTATTTATTTAAAGTTGCTAATATTTCAGCGTGTGTATGAAAATAATTTCCAAATATATGCATTTAATGTAATATTCCTGCAAATTTATTTAAAGTACTCTTCAAGCATATTTGTTTTTATGTATAGCCAAGCAACAATATTTTCATTCAGTTCCCTTTGAACGGTAGCAGCTAATGCTCATATCTTGTAATCTATACAATAGTGGAACCAAGCGAGGTAATCTTGTTATCTTTAAATGTAAACGCAGTGTGTTTACTCTTTCACTGGCGCTATAATCGATACGAGGGCATTGATAAATAACATATAAATTTAATTCTAAATAAAAGTCCTGTATGAAATTATCGATTTTCCATATAAATAAGTTTCACATGAAAATTTCAATTTTTAAAGCGCAGCCAAAAAAAAATACAAAGTAGGTGAATACATAAAATATAGATTTAATTTTAAACTGATTGTCTATTTCGAGACGAGCTTGATATTTTAGTTCACGTGCTCAGCTATTTGGGTATAAGTAACTTAAACAAGAACGACACGGATATACACAACCCTAGAAGCTAGAGATGTGATATGATATGAACGCATACAAACACTATATAATGGATGGAGGGGGGGGGGGGTTC
>CABFWO010000020.1:579685-590776 GCA_902155825.1 Timema genevievae
GGGGGGGGGTTCCTAAGCGTTGTGGGCAGAGAGATTCCATAGCAGTGGTCAGCTACCTCCAAGTTCCCAGCAGGCAGTGCGGGAGTTTGGACCACGGACCGCGATGGACTGCTTGTTCCTGATTTGTGGTCACACCGCTGGTGTAAGGGAAGGTGTCTAGGTCCAGAACATTCGTGTCTATGGTATTTAGTCCAAAGCAGTGTCAAATCCGGGAGTATTTTGGTGAAGGATAGTCTAGGAATATTAATTGCTATGATATGAATGACATAATTTCACTTTAAATGCATCGAGGATAGTTTAAGACACTGTGGTAAAAATGTGAGTTTGCTTGTTGTGTTGATATACAGTTTTCCACAAGTTGAATAGATTTAAAATAAATTAATACTAAGAATTAAATAGCCAAAGCTATTATTTATGCTTTTATTGAGGATTAGTCCATATAGCTATCATATTATGAAAATTGAAAAATGACACCTGGACACGGGAAGGTCCCGGGTCCGATTCCCGTGTCCAGGTGTCATTTTTTCAATTTCCAGAATATAAATTAATACTAATTCGATTAATGGCAATATAATACATTTTTAATAAAGTTATTTTAAATCCTGTAAAAGGAAGAGAAATAAATATAGTGTAACTTTTTTTCTTAATTATAATTGTATAACGTGAAATTACTTACGACTCACCAAAATCTTTCAGAAATGATTCGACATTGATTAAAGTTCAACTTTCAATTAACAATGTCAAGAGATTGGTGTGGGAATGTTAGAACTATTTGCAAATTGGTGTATTTACTGTGATTAAAAGTGTATTTCTCTTATTTTAATTCTGTATAGATTTATGTTAACCAGTAAATATATGGATTAAATTATGATAGGACTTATGATGTAATATAAAATTATTTGAGGTCACATAAAAAGATTTTGAGTTTTAAAGTTTGTAAAGTCTGATCTGCCACTGCGTTTTACCACAGTTTAGTTTTTGTAGGAGGGACCTTCTTATGTGACAACGTATTTCAACGTGACAACGTGTCTCACGTATTTATAAGCCAAGTAATTTAATAAGCATTTGTCACTTTTAAATAGATATTATCAATACTTTAAGATTAATTCTAGTTAAATTCTAAAATATTATCAATTTTGGCTGCAAATATATATGTTTTTATTTAATTTAAAGGCACTTTCTTTGGAAATTAGAATTTAGTAAAGCCCAGCGTTTTCACGCGTTTTGTGATTGTTGTGATAAAATGAATATTTGAACATTTTTATAAGACATTATATTTTAATATTAACAAACAATACATTTGACTGAGTCGAATTTTTGCACAAGTATGACAGTATATTTGGTTCAAGTTCACGATAACTTGTTTTTTTCTGACATTTAATTTTTATAAGCGATGTCAATTTAAATCACTTGTCAAAGTGACAACATATATTTTTGGTAGAGGATGAATATAAAATAAATAAGATTAAATTTATTTTCAAATCTCAGAAAAATAAAAGTTAGTTAAATTGCTCGTTTAGTTCAAAATATAGATAGTCGCAAAATGTTTTTTATATCTTAATGAGAGTTGAGTCTATTTACATAGAACCCAAATTATTTCATATTCTACCTCCACATAAATACGGGTATACTTCCTCTAAAATTACACTTTCTCCTAACTGGCATATTAGTGTTATAAATGTTGGTGCCTAGACCGAAGGGACCAAAATACGTACATAAAATACATTTTTAAAAATTAAAAGTAAAACAAATAAACAAAACGTTTGAAATGAGACATGACACACTAAAAGTTGATTACAAAATGGCTTATACTTTCCCGTATCCGTCCATAAAATATACCATTCACCCAATTTCTACTATTATGCAATATTCATGTAAATAATATTTAAGATTTACTATGTTGACTGAAGAAAATATTATAATTTACAAATGCTACACTGAAAATATTTAAAAAATTGTTTAAAATAAAATCGTTCACTATATAATTCTAATGAATACTCATTACAATCAAAATCGCATGTATGGTTCGCAGATACTCATCTATGTGTTTCGCAAACGACTCGCAAGCCACAGATCTAAACATCTACCATAGGATATTGAGAAAACCCTAGTAATTTGTATAAACACCCGCCTCGGTGGCGTAGTTAGCTAACGCGCCAGTCGTGTTGAGCTGGACCACCGATGACGGGGAGATCAAGGTTCGAATCTCGGTCGGGTGAACCGGGGGTGATTTTTCCTAAGTGGTTTTCAACTCTCCCTTCACGCAAATGCGGGTTCACTTCCTCTAAATTCATCCTTCCCAATTCCTAATCCATTAGTGTAATTAGTACTTAAGCATATAACCCGGACGGGTAGTAAGACGCAGTGCTAAAAAAATATTTTTTGTGTAAATGAATGAATCATCAAGTTAGTAAGGTCCGGCTAGTATTTATTATGAAAAGAGATCACGATACAGTAGATAGTTACATATAAAATCCATGTCATTTGTTTTAATACTCATAGCATTATCCGTTTCTGTAGGTACGTGGTCTAAACACCAAGATCTCTAGTTTGGTTCTCTGGTGACGAGAGTAGTAAGGATTCGAATCACACCCACGTCTACTGAGGGTATATTTCCCTAAATGAGTTTCCACTTTCACTCCCGAAAATTTGGGTACACTTTCCATAAATTCTACTTTACTCTTTACTACCTCATTAGCGTGATGTTTGTTCCACAGCGTCTTAGTACACGTTAAATGCATATATTGATTACACTACTGTTATAAAAATGAATTAAATATAATTTTAGAGGAAATATACCCTCAATTTGGTGTGGGGATGGTGGAAAAACAATTTAGGAAAAACGACCCTCAGTTCACCCAACTGGGATTTGAGCCCCGATATATCGGTCACCGGGAACCCAATCTAGCGCGAGAGTTACACATTGGAACATCAGACCACAGGTGCGGATATTAGCGTTTTCTAAATATTTGTAGTCTGGGCGAGTAGTAAGACGCGGTGGAAGAAAACCAATATCAAACAAATTTATTTTCTTCTTTCCCCTTTCTAACACAAATATTTTGTCTAGTTGGCTACATTTACATTTTGTGTTTTACATTCTATAGTACGGTGTATTTTGCAAGAGGTGAAAAGTAAATAACCATGATATACGTGTATGTGCGTGGATTTAAATTCCAAGAAATCCGTGGTCATCCAGATGGCTTCTTAATACTCCGGCTACCATGTCGTATTACTTTGGTATGCTGTGTCCGTCCATACCACAATCCTGAGACACCTTAGGCTGGATTCGGATACATGTATAGTCAAGAGGATGAAAGAATTATCCTAAGCTTTCATCGACTTATCAAAGTAAAATGAGATTACTAGGGCGTACTTGTTGAAAGAACTAATAAAATAGTTAACTAGTGTTGAATTTTTCCACAGTAATATATAGTTTAATGGTTCAAATATCGTCTCTATACACTTGAAGTGATTTTTAATTGACATCATTTATTCTCTGATTTTATCATAATGTCACCCTGATAATTCAAAAATTCAAAGGTTCTTGGTTCAATTTTTGACAAAACCAAAAAAATATAGATGTTGAAATTTTGGCTACCCCTTTCATAGTAATTAATTAACGTCAAGTAAATTCGATGTTGTGTCGGTTCTATTATCTATTGTGTAGGTAGTGTACTGCTATGCTAAAATTATTTGGTTCAAAAAGTTAATTCAAACACCATTAGGTATAATTTATCAATCATGAGCCATCTTTGTCAGGAACTAGTATTAAAAGGAGCTCAAGAAGTCCTTGATGACATTGTAAAAATAGTTTACCCTTGAGTTTTATTTTTTCGAGATGTTGTATTTACAAGTTCTACTTGCCAAAATCAATATTATTGTAGGAAAAAAGAATTTATTATTGGATTTCACACCAAAATTAAATATGTTTCTTGATAGCACCTATATTTATTTCTACCTCTATTATTTTTCCTCTATCTACTCTATTTCTCCTTTTTACTATTTCATATTAAGAAAAAAAATTGTTATCGCGAAAGAATTGATCTCAAGATTATGATTAATCTTTAAGTCTTATGTGCAGAGGATTCTACAATTTTGTCCGTCCCTGTGTGTAGTATATCTGTCTATCTCTAGCCACAGATCCAAAGCTATTGGATGAATTTCGTTAAAACTTTATAACTACAAATAAAAATAATTATTCTAGGGTTGTCTACAAATTACCGATTTTGTTTAATGGTCTATTAATTTGTTTAGAATTTATATATGAATTGTTTATTGTGATTAACAAGATATTACGTTTATTTTTTGAGGGAAATCTTATTTAAGGATAGTTAACTGAAAACAAATATTTTAACATGTTGTTCTAAGCTATAATACATAATAGTATGATGATGATAACATTATTAATAATAATAATAACAATAAAAGAAAATTTGTAAGAATATGTTTTACCTTTTTTTTAACTTATAAATTGTTTGTTTAGTGTATTTTTCCTCCTGTTTTTTTCAAAGAAAATATATGGTCTTCATAATTACTATGGATAAAGGCTGAATATATTTTGAACGAACTATAAAACATATTAACCTTGCCTAACCAGGAACTAATTAAGAGGCCATATAGGTTCTAGACAGTTATCTCAATATCAGTTACTATGTATCGTGTTATTTTTTTCACCACGTCTTATTAATCGTTCGGGTTACACACATGTGTGCTAATGGCGATAGTATGTTAAGAGTTAGGTCTAATTTAGAGGAAGTAAAGCCGCATTTGCGTAAAGAAATAGTGGAAAGACATTTTGGAAATCCAGCCACAGTACACCCTATCGGGATGTAAACGCCTGCCTATCTCCCCGTCATCGTCAGTACTGTCTATTGCGAGTGTGACGCCATACAGCATTAGGCTACCGAAGCTGGTTCGTACTAATTGTTCCTAAATAAAGTACTTTTTATTAATTTATTTGAGGTATATATAGGGCACTTTCTGAACCGACTGATTATATCAGCACACGATTTATTAAACAACTTATATTATACAGAACAGACACAACATTCAGCCTCCAGCCGTTAATTCATCGCTGTGAAAGGGGGAAACCCCACATTTCACCAAGAAAACATTTTTATGTCAAGCCAGGAAATGAACTCGGGACCCTTATCTAATTAGAAGACACGCTACCAACTGAGCTACGATGTCAGACCTAAATAAATTCGAACTGGCGTGTGTTATTCACCACACTGGACTGTGTTCTAAGACATGTTAGAGCTTTAACACAAAAGCGAGACAGTTATTGTTTGCAAACCAAAAGCAAAAAAAAATGTTCTAGAAACGGGGCCAAGATAAAATGGGGAAAGGCACGCATTTCTGGATCTTACAGTAGCCGTCTTACGTTTTTTAGTATGTCCACTCGTGAAGATGCCCCCGCCCCACCCTCCCTTCCTTTCGCCCACTCCGAAACAGACCGAAAAGGCGATACTCTATAGAGCTCCAAGTCCACCAGGACCCGTGTACGTTATGTCGACCGCAGCTCCTAGAGATAATATAAATTCTTCGGCTTCTTTTGTGCCTGCCCCGCTCTCTATTTCGCATTGTTCTCTCTTTCATTCCTTTCTCTATTCTGCTAAACATTCCGCTTCATTCCTTTCTTCACCTCGTTCTACCCTTAACTTACAGCTATTTCTCCCTTTTTTTTCCCCCATCTAGAAATCAATTACGCCCACAAGATTGGAAAGTGTATAACATTTCTTAGAAACTAGTGGCATTTCGGAGCAACAATATATCTATTTACTAAAATAGAACGAGTTTTTTTGGAATGATATCTTTAGCTTAGTGACCGAATTGGTGTTGATTTTATTTTTTATAGAGATTACTTTTTTAAAAAGTAGAACCGTTGTTTATTACATAGGTATGGAACGAAAAATACAGTCCAATTTTCATAGTAAGGGCTTTAGCTTACAGCTAAAAAAAGTTACTAGATCCACTTTCACGTATCCATACGTGATCTTGTGATCTGTAGGTCACTTTAGATAGATAATATCAATACCTATAAAGTAATACTAATAAAATAGTAACATTTTATCAATTTGGCTACAAACAAATGGATGGCCTTAAACCATAGTGAATTATCAGCCAAAACCAATGTTTTTCAAAAAACAGCTTCAAAGTTGAATAGCATACAGCATTACCAACCTCATGGCCAAACAAAATTATGTTACTGTTTGGTCTCTTGTTGGTATACGACATAGTGCACTATGGCATAAGAAAGAGGACAAAATTCTGAATAGGATCACATAAAAAACTAAATATGTCTATTTTTGGAGATAGTTCACTCTGGCATAAGGCCATCCAAATATGTTTGTATTTTCTAAATGGACTTTCCTATGAAAATATGTAGTTCTGCTTGCACTCGTGAAGATGACAGTCTAACAATAGATATGACAGCCATTCATGGATGGGTTGAGGTTTGAATCCAAGCCTTGCACATTAGGGTTGGTTTTCCTTATGTGATCTACCCACCCCGTCCTTGTACTAATATGGGTGCTCTTTTTTTAAGCCACCAATTCTTAATTTAAATATTTAATAGTCAATGTGTCAAAAGTGATTAAAATAATATAAAAAGATGTTATTTATTTTATTATTTTGTTAAAGATTTTTGAGTGTGTTAATACATTCAATGCATTGACCTTGGAAGCCGCTGACACATAGGTCTGGCTTCCAATCCCGGCCATGTATACCAAAGAAGACTTTCTATGTGTGATTTTAATATTGTGTTTCTACCATCCTCTCACTAGGATGTTACGAGCATATTTCCTATAAATTACTTCTCTCCTATTTACAACTTATACTTAGGCCACTGCCTTGGTCAGCGAGAAAATATCTACCATTGACAAGCCACACGACTTAAAAATGCAATGGTCTGTGCCATTTTCTGGAATTCCTTCTTTATTCTAAGTGAATACTCCTTTTCACCCTTCCCCTACAACCACTCTATGTGATGTTACTATGAAAGAGGGAAAGAAAACTATAAATACTCTTATCTAAGATCAAAGAGGAAAGCTCAGTGCTAGTTCTGTTGTGATAGTATCAAAACATTACTGTATTAGAGGAAGGCAAAGTCTAGAGTTTTATTTCACCAAGCCTACTCTCATAGCTACGGAAATTTGCTTATAAATTCGTTGAAAATGAGCCGCTAATGTTACATTTTCACACATTTGTTTCTATAAATAAAATGATCAAACTATAGGGCTGTAATGGAAATATAGACCGGTTGGAATCCATTATACTCTATTTTGGTGTGAAACATATTTTGAAATAAAGCATCGTGCGATTAAATATTTCGTTAGAGTTTAACGTCTGCGCGGCAATATCCCGCTTACCGAGGTGGCCCCCTTAGGTCGCTAATAAACCTCGCGCATCACCAAACAAAATCTTCAATGCTTAAGTATTTCCCTACTGAAAATGCGATTTCAACTTTGATTATTTTTTTATTATTTTGTTTTTCTATCGCATCTCATAGGCCATTCGGGTTATACGCATGTATTATATTATCTGGTACCTTAACCTGTATTTTACAGGAGCTTATGATAATTTAATAAAATTAAATAGCCTGTTATTAATTTACAATGAATATAAAATAATTAAATTAAATAATGGACTGACATATAGACATATGGAATAAATTAACATCATGGTTTACCAAGCTATGCCACCAGAAGTTGTATAATATTTTCATTACTATGCTACTCCTGTTTAAAGGATAGCTTTTCCTTCAATATATATATATATATAGCATATATAGCTATGCAATAGCATTGCTATGGATCCTCTTTAAGTTAATTTTCACGTAATGTGCTTTTTTTTTGTCTAGCCTCAACAAAATTAAAAATGTCTTCATTATCAAAATTGTTATTTATATTTGCTTAGATTTTTTGATGGCCCCCAACCTATCCTCCATTTCTCAAACTCATATTTTTTTATTTCCAGAACTTTTAAATTTTATTTTATCTGTCTATTTACCAATATGACAAATTTAAATTGCCTTTCGATCTATAAGGTAGATCTCCTCATACATTTAAAGAAATTAAAAGCTACTGGTCCTTCCCCCAACCCAATTCGGTTTCTACATTTCCATTTTGAAATGAATATTTATTTGGCTAACTGATATGGTTCTTTTATGTAGGCCTACCTGACTAATTTCAATTTTCAACTACACCAACAATATTGTTCAACATAATGTAATGTCCCAACTTATGAACCCTATGTTGCTTCGAAAAGGAAGGATGAGACTGCAGTTTTGAATATTTTATTTCTATTCAGACTTCATTATGGTTTGGGGTGGTCCTTACACTTTACCAGCAAACTTAAATATTTTATTACACCGATAAATAGTTTGTTCTTTTAGTTTTGGCAATTTGGAAACCATAACTTTACTATCCATTTCCTCGTCCCCCACTTATATAGATAAAATATTTAAATCTAATTTTGTTATTTGGAATGTTCCCCCTACTTACCTGAAAAATCTAGTTTTCTACCTCCCCTAGAAAATTTTTCTAATTATTTGCCTCCCCTTCCATCCCCTATTTTCGATTTGGGTACCAATTGAAGGTCAGTTGATTCAAATTTCAAAAAAGTGATAACTGAATCTTTTTGCCAGACTTGAAAACACCCAGATAAGAAATTTCTTGGAAATCAAAGGGGAAATAACAATTTTTGAAACTTTTGTTAGGATTAAGGTAAGTCTGTCGACTAGAATTTCGAAAAAAATTACAACAGGAGTGTATTTAATTGTGGAAATCGAATCTCAGCGCAATCGAACGTAAATAATTTTGTTGCCATAAAATTAGCATAGGGACCGATTCAACTCCTTCCCGAATTTTTCAGGTTTAGGATTTTTCACATCGTTCTTAAATTCCCAGAAAGCTCCTTGTCAAATTTCAACCTTCTAGCTCATCGGAAAATAATAAAAAAGTCTATGCAAGTAAAAACATAAAGAAACGGCATTGCTTTTATATTATAGATAACACTAATATGGTGGGGATGAAGAAGGTAGTGTACCATGGCTACAAACTATCTTTGCCACCAATCTCCGCCATCTAAAAAAGGTGTATACACACTTACCCCATTTTATCGGGAAATCAATGCCTTGTATGGATCCTCCACGCACTTCAACACAGAACACTGTTCATCGTTCAAGTTGGCGAGAACACTAGAAAGAAGTCTTGGAATGCCATGTGATCCCGTTCGCTTATTCCCGAGTTGAGGACGCTGCGCAGGCGCTAAAACTTGGGGAAACAAGCTCCAAGTGCTATCACGTGGGTCTCTCTACCGCCTCAAAGTAATCCTTTCGGCGTTGTGCGCAGGCGTCGATACGAGGGCTGTTTCTAATTAGCTAATGATGACTTCATTTGTCATGGAATACTTCCCTACCATTTTTTTCCACTGTTCTAAGTGAAATATAAGCTGGTACCCAGAACGGAACGATTACTCTTTGATGGAATTAAGATTTAGGAACTTACAACATGTAAATATGCATTATTTTGGAAAAGTTTTTTTACATAATTTTTTCTTTATTTGAAAACTGGGGAACTATTAAACTCTTTCTAAACTATGTAGGGATCAAATTTGATAAAGCGTCGGCATATTTATTTATTATTTTTTTAATAAATTTGATTTCCTTGGTAATTAGATTTGTTTTGGATACGGGCATGTTTTGGTCTTATGATTTTTAATTTAGGTTCAGTTGTAGTACTCGCAAGTTAAATTATATAATTTAATCTTTGTACGTTATCTTGCATTATATTTTGTTTGTCTTTATTCTTACAGTTGTAGTGAGTTTAGATGAAACTTATATGGTTTTGTATCATATTTTCAATTTCTACGCGAGTGGGAAATTCGGTAAATGATTTTAATATGTTCAAATCTTATTATGAACTAAGTAAATAAGTTAGAAAGATTTTAAGCTTTTTAGTGTGTAGGCTACCCCCGCCTCATGGGTTGTTAGATTAGAATAATGACTTTACTTGTAAATATTGTAGCCAGGTGCATGGTTATGAGCAAAAATATACTAGTTGATAAGTATAAGTTATGCTATTTGATATATATTGACTTTCTAACAAACTTAATTTTAAATATTTTTAGGTATCTTTTGAATGGTTTAGCCATGTTGTTTAGACGATAGGGTGTATTACAGCTTTCATTTCGTTTTGATTACTGTTTGCAATAATTAATTTTTTCTACTTTGGAGTTGGTTCTGTTAACTTATTATGAATTTTCTTTCATCTAGATAAATGCATTTATTACTCTGTAACTTTATATTATTATTTTTTTACTTAATTGCATTAATTCGCTTCCCGATAAATATTGTTGGATTATTTGCTATTGCGCATTGTCCGCAACCAATAAACATAATATTGTTAACCTTGTGATCATCATCTCTGATAATAAAACGGCCTCCAGGCCAATGTCAACTTCATGTCATTCGTTATGCATTTACAGACCCTTAACTCCCTAAACGTGAATAGTTGAATTAATTAGTTTACTTATAGTTAACACAGCTAGGTTCAGGTACTTTGGCTTTGCATATATGAGTGTGGATCAAATAAAGATCCCTGGTTATATACCTTATCTATTCTTTGTCTCACAACGCCTTCTCTATAAAAAAGGGTTGAGTAGAGTTGTATAGGAAATGTACATGTATTTGTGAAGATGGTGAGTGGGAAACTAATTCACCCTCAGTACACTCGACCGGGATTCGATCACAGATCTACCCGTGACCACTAATCCAGTCTAATGTGAAAGTGATGCGTTTGACCATGTTCATTGATGCTGGTAATTAGTATGTATAGTTACTGTTTGATCATTTAAAACCTATACGTGGGTTTTTAGCCTGCACTATGCAATATTTTAGGTTAGTTTGCCATCTGGTGTCTGATTTTCTCTTTGTAGTAAAATCTAGTATTTACTGGTTGAGTTATATAAATTAGATAACCAAGTACAATAATCTCTAAGAAAAGATATATTATTATATACAATGATCTGTAAAGAATTTTGGAAACCACAGTATTAAAATAAATTATCAAACTAACTTGTGGGGGGGGG
>CABFWO010000020.1:590904-630002 GCA_902155825.1 Timema genevievae
GGGGGGGGGGGGGCAGGAAGTTCCAATACTCCCTTACACCTTAGATTAAAAGTTCTGTATATTCTACGCTTAGATATTTAAAGGTGTATTTTCCATGAAACAAATAAATTGTTACGTTTAAGTTAGTTTTTATTTTAAAATATTATCATTGACTGAACGTATACTTTATTAGTAAGGTGTTTATTGTATGTTGGATGACAGATTTATTATTGAAAGACCTTGCTATTTTTGAACCAAATAAATGCCGTGTTCTAGGTGCAGTGTTGCAAACAGTTGATTTCCAAAATCGAGAAACTTTAATACTAGTTGTTTTTTGTTATAATGTGAATTTAATATGTTTTTTGAAATTTCGTTTCAAGTTTTTAAAGTTTCTGATAATCAAGCTCAATGCCAAAGACATTAACAAATTAAGTTAGGAATGAAGAAGGTTGTTTGTAGGAAGTGCAGCAGAATTAACTTGGATGAGCAAAAAAAGTGGGAAACCACTACTAGTGTACCCAGCCGGGATCCAAACCCCCAGCTCCCAGTCAACTGCAATCAAGTGCAGTGATAGTTTAACGGCTACGACGCATTCACTGTGTCCGTTTAAGGTGGGGATGTAGGGACGTGAGAAAATCTCAGCATTTTTTGCAGTTTTTAAAACAAAACGTTCTGGTCATGAAAATCAAATATTGTTGCAGTAGAAACATATAGTTTAATTTTCTTCACATGGTGATATCAACAGATGATGAATATATGTCATAAGCATATTAGCATTTGATGAGAAGTTTTTTTTAATGAGGAGAGAAAGTTGTCAATTAATTCCAGGACACCCTGATACAGTAGCAATAATTTATTTATTTTGACCAAAAGATGTTTTTCTATGACAATTGTAAAAACACTGGCATTTTCTCGCGTTTCCAATATCTGTGCGCTTGCCCTGGTTACCTGCATCTCTAACCCCCTACTGTTCCATCCCTTCCACCCCTTACCCTCCCTCGGTCCGTATTCTGACCGCCTGTCTGTCTGTCAAGAGTAATACTCACGTCACTAGCACATGTTCTCCAGCGATGTTCATCTGTCACCTAGCAGATCCTTGTGAACCTGCTATACACGACTGGGCCAGGAGAAGATGAGTCGAGGAAGGGAGATATTAGAAAATATCAGGCGGTGGGAAACTTGAGATGTACTTTGGAAATTGGTGGAAGGGGTGGTTTTGAAAAGGGAGAGGGGATATCAATCGTACGAGTAGTGACGTCATTTCATTATGGTGCTTCAACAGACGTTGGATTAATATCGTGGAATAGACCCCGACAGGTTGTTTCTTGTAGTAACCAATTATTTTCTTTAAAAATTCCAAAGCTTTCCTTGGGTATGGATCCTTTTTTTTTCTATTGAATAGTTTTATGAAAATAGAAATTAGATTAAATTTACTGGCTGCACGAGTATTATAACGAATTATGGTCAGACACAGACTCGAAATAACGGACTGGCTAAGAATGATTTGTTCACCATGTTGTTTAAAATTAACCCCAACAATTTTAAAGACAAATATTAGATACAATTAAATCTAAAGATTTATTAAAATTTCCAACATCTATGTAGGTTCATATTTCAAAATTGAACAAGCCGTTTATTTAGCACAGTTTATTAAAATATTTATTTAAATTGTATTAAGCGAGATATCTTTATAAAACTCTTAATCATCGATTAGACATAGATTGTTTTAAATTTTTAGATAATTTAACGGGCTATTTTAGCTTAGATTAACTTATTTTAGATTATATTTAAATTTAAAGATAATTTTTTGTAACCATATTGTTTTGTTTTTCAAATACTTTACAATTTATAAGATTATCTTACCAACATATTTTTGTTTCCATATTCAAAATTTTTAAAATTTGTAGTTTTAGAACTTATAACGAACCTTACCTTTAAACTCCAAACATGAAGCTTTAACCTCATGATGAAATACGTTAAAACAAATTATGCATACAAGAAAAAAGTAATAATAATACTTAGCACAGCGTCTTACTGCCCATTCGGATTATACGCTTAAATACTAGTTACGCGAATGGGTTGGGAATAGTGATGATTGAATATAGAGGAAGTGAACCCTAATTTGCGTGGAGGGAGAGTGTAAAACAATTTAGGGAAGATCATCCCCATTTCACCCGAGCGGTATTCGAACCCCGATCTCCCCGTCCTCAGCAATCTAGTTAGACACGAAATCAGCGCTCTAGCTAACCAAGCCACACCGAGGCGGATCAAGAAAAAAGATCCCACTGAGTTCACCCTCCACGAATTAAATGTTTCTTTTGAAGATATTAGAAATAAAAAGTTCACAAAATAACATCCTGAATACGCTAAGTGAAAATTTCCCATGTTGACCTATCACTATCATTTTTAAGCCAATTGGTAACTGGAACTTCTAGTCCCTTTAATTTTTTTAAGTCTTTAATATGATATTTGAACATGAAACATATAGTTTTTTTAACCAATGCTTTATATTTTTAGACACAACAGAGCCTAAATTAAATAACATAAAAACTTAATATTAAAAAAAACTTATATCGGTGGACACGCAGGCTCATCTAGTCTATTTTTTTTATTGTGACGGGAAGGTCGGAATTCCAATCACAGCAGGTTTTACTGAGGCTGGTTTTTCCTAAACCGTTTCCCACACTCCCTCCATGAAAATGTGGATATATTATAAATTTTACCTTCCTCTGCCTCAATCCATCCGAACAATTAAAATACGTAAGGACCAGATGGGTATTAAGACGCGATAAAAAAAAGAAAAACTAACGAATGAAATATAAACTTAGCTCAGAAGAATATTTTTAAATATAACATAAGATAGATAATATGTATTTAGAAAAATCAATATCCTAAAAAAAACCTTTAAGAAGCCGTTATTTATAAATGATTAGCATGACACCAATTCAATATGCTAAGTGCTTCATTGAGGAGCTAAATTGGGAAACCTTTTCATTCACTACCTGCCACATTTGACATGACTGAAGCAATGCAACATTAATTATAGCGTTCCCAAACCGACTTCGCTTCTCATTAGCAATTGCTTGCGTCTCTATCTCCCCAACCTCACCCCTCGCCCCTTGAGAGAAGAGGCAGTAATTATTGTCAAGGCTTGTGGTAAGAAGAGCGCCAAATAGCTAACGTATCTTGATAATAAAGGAGTCAATTATTATAATTTAAGTTATTTTGTTTGTAGTAGAAAACGTGTACCGTACGAACTTGTATAATCACATATTATATTCATACATTATGATTGTGTTCATTCCTTTCAAGAGGTTCGAAAAAAAATACCTCCATGATGTCAGCCCACAATCTAGCTATACTGAGCGGCCGCCGTCTGGTGGTAAAGATGGTGCCATCTTCTGCTGATGGAGGGCGTCATGTGGTCATTTTTTATAGGCCGTAGCTGCTCTTTTTCCATTCAAGTAGTCACTAGTTTGTGCTCGGGAGGTTGAGTCTGAACCCGTCCAAGACCCACTGCTTCAACTGGAAGCACTGGGGATCGAACCCGGGACCTAAAGATCCGTAGCCAGGTAATCTGATCATTAGACCTCACATGCCATACTAAGCAACAATCACTTTGATATATTTTTAGAAACCTCTCTAGATATATACAACAGCCGGAGTGTTGGACCTATAACATTAAATGTCAAATTAGTACAAATTGTATAGCGGCATTTAAATAGTAGGTTTCTCTCTCTTCGTATTCAAAGGTACTGCTCTATTTTTCAGAATGGTGAGTCTCTTTCCATCTCGGTTCATGTTCAGCAACTCACCCATTAATCTCTCACCAACACACAAACACTTGGCTGAAAGACTAAAGATGATAACTTGTCCGGCCACTTATTGTTATAAAAATCCCGTTCTAAATATAAAAATGTCTAGAAATGTTGTGGTGTGATCAAGATGTGTTTTCACCACAAGTAATAGGTATGTACATCTTTTTGATTATTTATTTATTTATTTAGCATCCTCGTTGTTATTATAACATCAATATTGCGATTGGTTTGCTGCAGCGCTCTCTTTTGTCTATCCTGGGCCAATTATTTTTTTACATCTTTGTACCTTCTTCTGCCAACAACATCCGCTATCTAATTAATTTTCTCCGGGCTTGGTTTTCCTCTTGAATGACTCCCTTCCACATCTCCTTCTATTTAATTATTTAATTTTAATATATTTATTTATTCTGGTGAAGTCTTACACTTACCAAATGATTTATAGTGAATAGATTTTAAATATTAATTACTTTAAATTTAAAAGAAAATATTAATAATATTAATCTTAAAAACGAACATCATAAATATCATACTTACTAATCAACAAAACTTACAAATTATTTTTATCTAAGTCATAAATTGTATCTTATTCATATAAAGCCATCCATTGAAATCAAGTAATTAAAATGTATTTTAAAATCATCAGGTGGAATATTCGTTGAAGAGTAAGATTTTTTTTTATTGTTTACTCCTTTTTCCCACAACACTTGTGATGAACGACAGATAAAAATATATAGTGAATACTTGATTCTGAAAGCTGCATCATGACTTGCCATTAAAGTCAACATAGATTTTGTCATCCATGGTGATGGAGGTCTAGTGATGCGCCTCGTCTGATTGGCTGCCTGTTTATCACACAGACCAGCTACCATTTCATTAAATGGTTGATAGAAAATAGGACACTATTTGAATACAAGTAATTCAATACATTTCATGTCTATTTTAAAACCTTGATTGTTCACTTCCTTTGAATCTATCTTACTTTATTGACCTTAATTTGAAGGCTGTATTTAGTTTTAGCACCACGTCTTACTATGTACTAATTATGCTGGAGAGGCATGGATAAGGAAGGTTGGATTTAGAGGAAATGTACCAGCATTTTCGTGGAATTTAGCATATCAGTACACCTGACCAAGATTCAAACCCCGATCTTCCTGTTATCAGCAGTCTTAGTCTGTTTCTAGAGTGACGGAACTTAATATTATTTGCTGAAATTGTATATTATTTTATGGGCACCTTACTAACTATGTGTATACTTACACAACAGGAATAAAGGAGAGTAAGGTATATTTATATGAAAAATGTTCCATTAGTTGCGTGTATGTAGAATGGAAAACCATTTAGAAGAAAAATACTCGGTGCACCCAACCAGGATTTGAATTTTGACCTCCTCTTCACTATAAAACCAGAGGAAGTTTAAGTCCTATCACAGGTGCTCATTAATGCAGGTTAAACTTAAATACTGTTTACAAAACCTATATAGAATTTATTAAGAAAATATATAAGTTTATATGGTAATTTTTGCATCACGTCTTAGTACCCGATCGAATTTTATTAATTCCGCTAGTGTGATAGGGATGAGTAATATCGAATTCAAATAAAATATACCCTTCACTTGCGCGGAACGTAAATAAGAAAAAAACACCTTCAATAAACCATTTGAGATTCATAGGCTTACACCATCACTGAACAATTAGACCACGTACCTACCAACGAGGACATTTTGAAAGTTGTTTATACGTAATCATGTGATCGCTACGTTTAGAAATAATCATTCTTGAAATACAATACATATTTGTTTTACATCACGTTACTTCATATTCAAGGTCTAATTCAGAGCGAGGTTAGTTTTAAAGTTTCCGTATTACTTCCAAAGTTCACAATGTATACTTTTGTAACTTTAATGTCAATGTTAATAAGTTAAATGAACCAAGTTTCGTCATTTTGTAACCGTCTTGACTTAGCTAAAGTGTACAGTGACAAAGTTTTGCAAGGCCCCGTTTTGTGTTATGCATCAACTATTTAGCTATATTAACTTGGTTCTTATTTAAAACTTGTATACTCTCAAACTCACAATGGCCAGCTTTGAAGGAAAATGTTTCATAGCATTAATCAATAATATATTAAACAGTCCAGCTATTATTTATACAGTCAAATTTTCATTCGAATGTTAAAAAAGTTACTAGAACTACTTTTACGTATTTATGTATCAATTCTATTAGTATACACATATTATCAATATCTATAAAATCACACTAATACAATAGTGAAATGTTACCAATTTTATCCACCAAAAAATTTTGTTTTTATAAAGCACCCTTTATTTGAAAATTGTATTACATTAGAATTTGCAAATATACAGTATAGATTCATTTTTTAATCCGTATCTTTAATATAGTTTACTCGAAAAAACCTTTGTACTTTTTCTACTTCTCTCTAGTGTCTGGACTGATTAAATACTGATTATAATAATTCAAGGGAAAGAGGGTGGAGGAATACGTAGAGAAAAAATGTCGACAAGCATTCGATTCGAGATAATAATAAAAATCAAATCTCTTCAAAGGGTTAGAGATTTTACCTAGTCCTCATGTTTCAGAACCAAACAATCTTTTACTCACATAGCGTGATTCTTTTAAATTACAAAATTATTCGAAAAATTTGTAGCACTGTCAATGAGTTAAAAACAGCTATGTGATAAAGAATTAGAATCATAAATAGTGCATGCATTAATAATATATATGAATATATTTACAACGTACATATATGCAATAAATATATATATTGTTTCTAGCAGTTTGACCCGTTCTTAGCACGGCTATGGAACACCAAAACTATTTAAAATTAAAACTTTCAATATTCAGCTGTCCACTCTTTGTTAGTTGCTCGTTGTGCAATCCTGAGCAAGCTATGCCAATCACAAACCGATCAGGGTTGTTAATAAATTAAAATAAATTAATATTTCAGACAAATTGTTACATTTTCCACTAAATGAGTGCATTAACAAATCCAATACATTAACAACGCAATCTTTATCTAAGCGTTATCCAAAAATAATATAAACAAACTAAGGGTACGTTTATGCTGCATCCTCACTGCTGGCACATCGCCGAGCTATGAACATGGACGTGTGGCGATGATGAAACAAAACTAGTAATCCGTATTGGTGCATTTATCCTGAATCAGCGCTGCTCGCCTCGCTGCCCGCTGCCATCCTCGCTATAGCAATGATAGCAATAGGTTTGTTTTCAGAGCCTCGACCATCACCGGGCATCTCGAATTCAAATTCCCCATTACTATCTGACATTTGTTTCCCATGTGCCATTCTAGGTATTCCTCAAACTTGTCATTTTCTTCTTTTGGGCATCCCACTTTTGGAGCATACACTTGTATCACCTCCACCTTTTTTCCTTTGTCATTTATTGTAATCTTTATTGTTCTATCACTCATCCTTGCTGCCTGCAGCCCTTCTCTCACTATAAAGCCTACTCCGTTTCTCCTCCCTTCATCATTTCCAATCCAATGCAGAATGAAGCCATTCCTTATTTCCCTCATGCCGCTCTCTCTCCACTTGGTATCGCGCAGGCCCAGGACATCCACTTTTCTCTCGTCCATCATATCTACAATCTCCTCCACTCTTCCATTCAGAGTTTCAATATTCAGAGTCCCTATTCATAGCTGTTTGTCAACAATTTTTCCAATTCAGCATCTTACTTTGTTTTTCCTAGTATAGGTTTGTTTCAGCCACCAGCTTACTACGCCTGTCGTGGCCTACACCTGAGTATCAGGGCTGCAACTTCTAAATACTAAATATTTAAAACATGTTTTTTTTGTTGGAGTAATCTCTCTACATTCATGATAAATTTCTGTTCTGTCTCACTTAAAGGTTTTTTCTTCTTACTTAACCTTCCCTCCTCTTCCCTATATTTTATATTTAAAATATTCATTCTTTCATGATTATTTTGGCTGTTCTTTACACTTTTTTTTTTCAAATTTCGGTTCTATACCACATAGAAATGTAGTTGTTTCTATTAGTTTTGGAAAGTATAACCCCACCCTTCCCCATATTTAAATAACTCCTACTTAATAAATTCAAATTTTAAGACGAATGTGGATGGCTATCTGGAATTGTCCTTCTATCTTCCCGCCAAATTTAAAATCTTTGCCACACTTAAAAGTGTTTATTTTTCTGTTTATTTATACACCCCTGTTTCCTAAAGTCCTAATTAAAAATGTAATATTTTCAGCCCTTAGTATTTATTTGGAGTGTTCTTTATAACAGCTTGCTGAATTTTGAGTTTTTACCACATTGGGAAGTAGTTTTTTACTATTAGCATTTGCAGAAAAATTTCAAGTTTCCAAGCTCAGAATTTGGTAAAATACAGTGATGAGCAAATCAGGGAATCCCACTGCCCCTAATAGCCTTCCTAAGGGATTAACTTTATAAAGCCCTGAATATATGTTTCAAGAAATGCAGAAATCGTATTAGAAGCTAGTAAGTGAAATAGGTTTAGAAGTGAACGCTGAAAAGACTGAGTATATGATCACACAAAGAACACAAATTGAGGGCGATAATTTAGAGATTAGTGCGAACAACATAACATTTGACATGGTTAATGAGTTAAAACTAAGAATATACTAAACAAAATGGACTGGAAATCCCACTGTATAGAGACCATGGGAAGTCTTATACGCAGATGGTAGCCATATTGAGATAATAAAAGGGCATCAATAATTGGAGGAATTCGATTATGTCATTGTACACAGCAGCTATATTTTAATTCTAAAATAGCCACACATAGATATTTTTTTTAATAAGTAGAGTAATGACGTTAGTTGGACATTGGTGTGAATTTTAAAGCTTTATTTATTATTTAAAATTCCAAAATCCTTCCTGATATTTAAGAAGATAGGTTAGTTTGTCTTCCATCTAGCTTTGTGTATATAATGCGCTGGCTTGTGTATTGAGTGACGTCACAAGCTCGGCCAATCAGATGTATTTCATCTTGCGCTACGTTATATTTTCTTTATATTGGATGGGAGGGTAACATTATCATTTACTTAAAAGAGATAGGGCATAAGGAGGTGGACTGGATAGGACTAGCACAAGATATGGATATTTGATGTATTTTCATAAGTACGGCAATGAATTTTTGAGTTCCTAATGCCATAGAATAAGTGAGGTTAGGTTATATTAGGTTATGTTAAATTAGTCAAAAAATGGCATTAAATATGAATTAACAATTACCTGAGTAACAGAGCTGAGACTGCACTCAACAAAAAATGCAAAATAATTTTAAACATGTCTCAACTTGTCACAGCCACGTGAATTAGAGGGTCACTTCAGGAACTGGCCAGACTGCCGTGGTCATATCGCGCTTTGACTGGCCAGAACGTAAATTCAAACTCAACCCGATCAATATTTCACGATTTGGCTGGATCAGCTGGTCATTGTGTGAGTGGTTCAGCCAATTCATCAAGTGACCGGTTTCGGGTCCTGTCCGTACCATATATAGCCTAGATAATTCAGAACTTGCTTGTACACTCTTAACTCAAAGAAGAAGACTAGCAGCCCACGAAGACAGAGTATCAACTTTAAAGGACTCAGAAAGAAAGGTGTAAATGTATAAATAGAGGATGACTCTGAGAAATAGAATGTAAGGACATACAGTATGTTCTAAAAGATAGCTAAAGTTGTTGAATGTGATAAAACTTTGGCTTCGTGGATATTTAATTTATCATTAAATAACTCGGACACGTGACCCGTTAAAAAATTGTGAATGTAAAACGACTGCTATTCAATTTTATCTTTACTTTCCATTCTTCCCTTATTTTCACATATTTTAGAAACCATATTAATTTTAAACTAATTCATTTCAAGTGATTCACTTTGCATTCAGCTATTGTATTAAAACGTTACTTCACCGACTATAAAAACATAAAATGCTTTATTAACTTTTAATAGTTCCAAGGAGCAATATTATTTTAATGGAAATGATGCAAATATATTATCTTGTTTATTCAAGCGTTTAATTAAGACTGTTATTTGTTCATTTTCCCACAGTTTTTCCCACAAAAACTATACGTTCGTAAAATATGATGTCATATTTGAATATTTATACCATATATATTTTATGTCTGTGAAATATACTACTAATGTTACTATAGTGCTTACACTGGATAAATTGCGTGGGGGAGTTCCTTGTTGAAGATAAAGCTGTAATGGGAATAATGTTATCTCAGCCATTTCTTTGCTCAGAGGTAGACATGAAAAAACTTAATAAAACATTATTCGTGAGAATAAAGTACTTTAGTAAATAATTTAAATAACATGTTAAGGAACAAAAATTATATTTATTTAAGTTTTTAAGCAATAAAATTGATAAATATAATTAATAATTTCATGATCCATGTGTTACTACCCGTTCGGGATACCTACATAATAATACACTAATATGTTTTAGATAAAATGATAGCTGTGAAGAAAATGTACATGTAGTTGTGTGGAGGCGGCGATACAGATATTTTAGAAGAAGAAAAACCTCAGTAAGTCTGGTCAAGATTCGATCCTCGATCCCCTCATCACCGGCGAAACAATCTAAACTAGAATTACTACTTTGACCACATGTCCACCGGTACAGGTAGTAAGTAATTAAGGCTCTCTCGACTACTGTATTAATCGATTACCTTTAATTCTGTACTTTTGTAAGTAAGACTAGAAAACTTTTATAGTATTCGTCAGACTGAATTTTTGGAGAAAATGGGCAGTGGTCATTTCTCAGTTATATATTAGTTGAGTATATGACCATGAGCTTATACCCTCGTCTGTGGCCATGTGGTTTGAAGTATTAGAATCCTTGCTAGATCCCTGGGAATGGATTTCCATAAGTGGTGTATCACTACCGAGCATTGTACGGGCTCAATCTGGGACTACCCTTGCTGAAATATGGGGTTGGCTTAGACCCAGTTGGTCATAGGACGCTTGGTTCAGTTGTGATTACATCTTGAGGGTTTGTTTACTTCTAACTCACGTTTCTCTAGCCAGTGTCTGTTCAATCAATCAGCTGATGATTATGTGAAGTTAGGTTAGATTAGGATTGTTGAACTTAAAGGGAATCGCTTGATGTTTGGGATAGGTTATGGTATGTTAGGCTAGGCCTGCACAAAAGAAAGGATATCACCCACAATCTATACCTTAGAGTAACCCATCAGTATTACATGTGTTAAGCATAAGTATATTTAAATTACGTGACAAAGTGACAACCTGGATCCGGGGATCGAACTCGGGACATTTTGCTTTGCACACCCATGCTATAATACTGAGATATTCTGGTTCGACTCCTACTCAACAACCACTCGAAGATATCCCCCAGCTCAGTAGTAAATAATTGGCGTGAAAAACAAAAGGTCCGAGGTTCTAATCTCTTATCTAGCTTGTCATTTTTCACATGAACTAGATTCAGCTATCAGGAATAATACTATGGAGAATCGTCATCAGTATGTGACACACATAATTTTAAATAGTGATAGTATTTTTTTCAATTAAATAAAGAATCTACGAGCACATTTTGTAAAAGGGCCTAACCAATTAATTAAATATTTATTGTTGGACTTCGAGGATAAGTTTCATATGTTGCTGAACTTGAATTAGAAGATTAAAAATCTTGCACCGGTTTAGTCTTAAATTCAGAAAATAGACTTTAAGTTTACTCTAGTTAAAAGCATATCATTCAGGATAAATATTTAGATCAAATTAAATAATCAGCCTGAAAATATGAATCAGATTTAATAATTTTAAAATTTTTCACCAAACAAGGTAATAATTAGAGTTGGATAATCTTTTTGGTGAATTTACTAGAAATTTTACTAAAACCCATTAACAAATTAACCTCGTCCTTTCTTAATCTTGTAGCATCTACTTTAAAATCTAATTTGAAAGTCTGAAGACGTCCGTTAAAATATTGTGAGTGATCAGCTCTTCAAGGATTAGTCTTAAAACACACAACGGCAATATTTGGTCGGGTAGGATTATGGACCCGTGAAATTCCAGTCTTCTCTCTGTTGAGTGTGGGAAAGGGAAGGAGAGAGGAGAGTTATCTTGTTTTTGTTTCATAGAAACAGTCCAGCTTAGTTTAGTTGCCCTCCATTAAGTCAACTTTAGCCGGACACCATTGACATGCTAATGTGGAAAGAGCTTTTCTGAGTATGACGTGCTCTCAAATACTGTTTATCAATAAATTGTTTTAAAAGACCTCAACCAAAGGATTTGACAGCCTTCTACCTAAGTCTGTGAGAACGTGGACTTAATGTCGGATTCATCTAGCTTGGTTTGTTGTTGATGGGAAGGTTGGGGTTAGAATCCCGGTCGGGTGTGGCGAGGGTATTTTTTTTCAGAGAACCACCCACTAGCTGTCGTTTTTTCTCTCATGTCTACCTTTCTTAATACTAAACTATTAAACTAATTAAAAGAATTAAAGTCCAGACGAATAGTTATATAAGATATAAGAATTTGCTATTTTTCCAGGCAGCTTAGATTGAAGGAAAGGACAATAAGATTTCCATTTTTATCAAAATGACTTGTATGAAGTCATGTAGCCTATGTTTAAAATGGGATGATTTAATATTGATGGGGGAATATAGCTTATGTCAGGTCACAACCCTTGTTTAAGGAGTAATAAGACTTATTGAAACAGCGTTCAGTTTACTTTTTCGTCCATTCAAAGACATATTATATTAAGCTTTCAGTCAAATGTCCTAAATTAACAAATATTCCAGTATGTATACTAAATTTTCAAAATAATTTTTGTTTTCCCGGTTCTTGCGGTTTTTCAGGTGCGTGACAACTTTACTATTGTAACCGGCTTGGATTCGAACCTAGACCTTCTTGTCACTAATAATCCATTTTATTGCGAGCCTATATAACAACTTTCTTAAAACCGCATTATTGTAGAGAGAAATGTTTCCCAAAGGATGGGTCACGACCTGATATCAGGCCAAGAAAAAGATTGTTAATCAGTAGAAAATGTAATTAGCTTATGCATGGTAAAGTTGGATGTAGGGAATGTGATAAAAGGTATGCATTTTTCCAGTTTTTATAGCAGAATTATTTTTAACCAAAATAAATAAATATTTATCCAGTAGAAACAGAGAGTTACATTTTCTTCAGCAGGTAATCTTACCAGTTGTTGGATATCTGTCACGAGCATAGTAGTATTAGATGACAAACTTTTTGAATGAAGAGAAAAAATTTAATTACATTCCAAGACACCCTTAGCAGATAGTCAAGAATTGTGTTGACGTAGCCATGTGAAGAAAATTTAACTCCGCCTGTACTGAAGAAAGTATTATTTTTATTTTGGCCAAAAAAAGTTTGATATAAAAAAATACCTTTTCCTTCCCTACATACCAACCCTAATTATGTATGCCAAAAATGTCACGGAGACGCCAAAGATTAGCTTAACGGACGGAGTGCCTTAGATGGAGAGGGACGGAGCAAACTTTCACAAGTTAAACTCAAGAGTGTTCCTGTATTTCAGTACAATTGGATGAAAGTACAAACAGAGCAGACAATACAAATTTAACGTGTTTCGTAATATATGATCATAATCACAGGCTTCATGAGTAATATTCCGTTTTCAAACCCCTTCAAACAAGAACAACGGATGAAGAAATGTTTAATTTAGTTAGTTAATATATAATAGTATATAATTCTAACTGGAATTTAAGAGAAAAAACGTGTAGAATTTAATAGAGTTGGAGAAGGGGCAGCGACAGGATTTTGTACCGAACTTGTCCCGATGGTTTCAGCGTTAGCACTGGACTGCGTGTGGGTGTATTCACAGGGAGGCATTCATCAGCTGTGAAAATATTGTAATTAATTTAGGATGCAACCAAGAATGTATTAGGTTCATAAACTATATAAAATATCACCCACTGAATTCTAGAATCTTTACTGCACTATGCGAATAAATGGGAAGTGAACATGATGATTCTGTATTTTTACACTTGAAGCTTCGATGGTAACCAAGGGGGGAAGTTTTGAAATGACATGTTGAAATGAAGAAAGAAGTTTTAATGTTTTTGAAGCAACATCCCCCATTTTCAAAAGATATCATATTTTAATTAAAAGATTGCTTTCATAGTTTTAATTGGTTGATCAGAGTGCCCTACATTTTCAAAATTTTGATTTTTTTACTTAAAATTTCAAAGTAATGATATAAATATTTTTAAGTTACATGAAAAGGTGGAAGAAACAACTAAAAATCCTTGTGTATGATCGCTTCATGTTTATAAAAGAAATTATAATAAATTTTCAAAGTTAACAACGTGACAAAAAATTCATTACGAGACGAAATTTCTCCTGCTCTTAAAGAACATCTTTTAGGAAAAGAATAGTTCCCTCAAATTGATAGCGGTTAAGTATGGATCAGGAACATCGTTACGATGAACATGGAAACTTACGAGGCCAGTCAGTAAATATGACATTGATTCTATTGATGAACTGTCACCAGCTGACACTGCACTGAAAGATAGCTTTGATAAAACATATTTAATTAATTTTTGGCTGATTTATCATCATGAATATTCAGCTTTATCGGGAAAATCTGTGAAATTCTCCATGCGATTGGTCACAACATATAAGAGCAAAGCAAATTTTTCAACGTTGGTTTCCCTAAAAAAAATACAGAGATTTATCGGATGTAAAACCAGATTTAGTGATCAAATTGACCTCTCTTCCTGACAAAGATGGGGAGATCGGGGCTGATCCCGGTCGGGTGCACTGAGAATAATTGATCAAATTGACCTCTTTTTTTGATAAAGACGTGGAAAATGGGGTTTGATCCCGGTCGAGTGCACTGAGGGTAATTTTCCTACATGGTTCTCCACTCACCCTCCACGAAAATGTTGGAGCATTACCTCTAAATTAAACCTTACTAATCCCTAACCCATTAGTGTAATTAGTATATAGGCGTATAGCCCGAACTGGTACTAATACGTGGTGCTAAAAAATAGAATAAAAAAGACTCCTTTTCTCCAACCTGAAGTTATTTACCTGCACAAAAACCGTATCACACTTTTCAATAAGAAATTTATCATTTGCTTTTAGTGTTTCGTTGGTAAATACATGTACCAAACTTGTCGAAAACTCTTAAATATAGTTGGAATACCTATATTTATTTGTGCAATTAAATAAACAAAAGAAAGGTTTTTTACCATGTAAATCGACCGAATTTTTTAAAATAGTTTATAAAATTAATTTAAAACGCTATAAAAGCTTTGGGGATCACTTAAATATCACAAAATCTATATTCAAAAATGTGTAGACATTTTAAAAATGTCATAAAATAATAATTTTAAAGTAAAATCATACTATTTTAATTCAGATTTAAGTACGGTGACAAAGTGTGATCTCAGTTTAGAAATATTAATAATATTTTTAAAATTGATGAAAAAGTAACTTTTGTCAATTCAAATTATTTTAATAAAAGGAAATTTATCACGTATAGTATCAAAAAAATCTGGAGAATCATCCACATCGGTGGTATTGCTTTCCAGAGTGTCACTCTCACATTATACTAGATAGCCAGTGACGAGAAGATGATGTTAAAATCCAAGTATGGTTTTTTGAATCGTTTTCCTAAATTATGTTACAATCTCCCTCCATTAAAATGAAGATACATTTTTTCCAAATTAATCCTACCCCATTAGTGTGACTGCAAACTATTTGGAAGGGTATTAAGACGCAGTGAAGAGAGAAAAAGAGTATAGTAGAGTTTTGTCTACAAAGAAATGTTTTGTTCATAATTGCTAGTAGCAGACAAATAAAAAAGATAACCTAAAGTAAAGAAAACGCCGGTTTACGCCCTAAACTAACGCGTTTCAAAGTGAGCAAAGGGAAAAGCTCGTTAAGAGACAATAAACTGCTAAAACCTTGCTAAGTAAAAAACAAAACCAGCGGTGAAGTAATGGTGTATTGTTTTATGTTCGTTTAATGTGTCTGCGGCTAAGACCGATCTTTTAAAGGGAAATGGCACACAAAACAAAAAGATGAGTATTAACTAAGGGTTGCTCCTTTATGCTTTAATTAATGGCAAATAGTAAAGTAGGTTATAAATTAATTAGAGTAGAGACGTTATAAACTTATGAATCCTTTTATAAAGTGTTACTCTCAAAAGAGATTTATATATACATTGAGAATGCAATTAATTTGGTTTAATATTAACAAGTTTTTTACTCAACTAGTTTTTGTACATCTCGTCTTACTAACCAATCGAGAAGTTTTCCTATCTACCCTAATGGAGTATAGATGATAAAGGGAATATGCAAAGGAAGTTTACCTGCCTTTACTCGATGGAGAGTGTAAAACTGTTTAGGACCAACCACCATAACTACACCCAGCCAGTATTCGAACCTGACCTCCTGATTAGCAGCGAACCAGTACCATACGAGAATAACGCCTTTGTCCTAGTTCCCAACAGTGCGCGTATTATCATATGAATTTCATATAGTTTTTTTGTCCTATTTGCTTATATTTAATTTATTAAGCGTTTCATTAATCTTCAGACTAACTGTAAAATACAATAAATGGTAATCAACCGGATAAAACTAACTCAAGATAGGAATAGGGCGTAATAAGGTGGACTATATAGAACTAGCTCAAGATGGGAATAAGGTGGACTGGATAAAATTATCCCAAGAGAGGGATAGAGTATAATGAGGTGGACTGAATAGAACTAGCTCGAGATTTGGATAGGTGGCGTACATTTTAAGTACGGCAATTAGCTTTGATGTTGTTAATGTCACAGAGTAATTAAGTAAGTAACATTAAAATGGTGAGTTTTAAATAGATGAACTAACAACTGTGTGAAAAATTTCCATCCTTTCCTCCATTTCATTTTGAACTCTCGAGTAAGTGTAAATAGAAGTCACCCATATGATTAGTTTGAAGCGATGAAGTATTAAAAAATACAGAGGTACATAATTATATTATAGTCGAAGTCCGGCCATCAAATAAACTACCATTCAACCTTAAATATCTATTTTAATTTTTAAACCAGGAGTTTGATAAACTTCGGAGACATCATCCTCGGTGGCGTAATTAGCTAACGCGCTAGTTTCATGTTGAGCTAAACTGCCTAGGATGGAGAGATCGAGGTTCGAACCTCGTTCGGGTGAACTGGGGGTGATTTTCCCTAAATGGTTTTCCACTTTCCTAAGACTGATAATCCGACTGTCAATATGCATCAGTGCGTATAACCCGAACGGGTAGTAAGACGCGGTGCTAATAATAATAATAATATGCATCAGTATTTACAACGAGACCTTTCACGGTCAGTCTTCATAACATTATTTTTATCAGTCTCAGCTCCTGCATGCAACGTGCAACAACACGGATGATAAGGAAAAGTTATGGACAGTCTATGTTTGCTACTGAGACTGAAGGAAATACTGATGAGCATGCTCACATGGTCAGTATTACTGTCAGTCTCTACCACCATTAGCAAGACTGATGGACTGAGACTGATGTGATCAGAAAATTCAGATCACAACAGTATTTTAGTCAGTCCGGTCATAAGTCCATCAGTACTGCCCCTACACGATCAGTCAGACTGCCAGTACTAATTATTACTTTATTAATACTGATAATCCGGCTGATCGTGTAGGGGTGTAGGGGCCCTATTTGAAGAGTATTTGTAGTCAATATTTAGCCTTCAACACATCTCCCATTTTACCTGAACTGCTTGTTATTCGTACGCTAACAAATTGGTTTATTTTACTCATTTTTATTTATTTTAGGTATTTAACCTACACTTTCTAAACCGACTGATTACATCAGCACACAAAAATTTCTATGAGCGAGAGCGAAAGGGCCTACAAATTTTGCTGGAAAAAGTATTTTCACGTACCCTCCAGGATTCTTTTACATGCCACAATCGACATGGTACCAACGGCTTTACTTCCCCTCCGAAGGAAGTTGTGCTACGGATTTTTATCGCCCAAGAAAAAATACATCGAATCCTGCTGGATTTGAACCCACGAACATCGGTTCCTGAGGCGAAAACTTTACCACAAGACTACCAAGGTCAACGACAAATAGGTTAACAACACAGAATAGATTATACATACGTCTCTAATATAGGCCTACTTGCATTTTATTCCAGATAATAATGTTTAAATAAAAATCCTTTCATAATCCTGATGAAGCCTAATTTCTTTTTGATTAAATTTACAATAATTATTATTATTATATCATATTACACTCACCTAAAGATGTAAACTCTTCCAATAAATATTGGATGATTTTGAATAGGTTTACCTGAAATCAAACAAATATATGGATACAATCTTTAAAAAAAATGAAGTTACTTAATATAGCTAGCTATAAAATATATTAATAAAAAATGTGATTATTAAGTGAAAAATATTTGTTTACAGGAAGTACATCCGTACTATCCTGAAGAGAGGATAGCAAATCCATAGTGATAAATCACATGCACACTCATTCAAAATTTGAACCTCTACACACCCGTTATCTGCAGTACCGTATTTTGTAGAACTGATGCCTTAGATTACGTGAAAATTAATGTTTGAATATTATATTTTTAAATTATATTATAATTTTAAGTTTTTTACTATTTTAATGTAAATTTATTAATACATAGGCATACTCAAACATTAATTTAATCAATATAAATTAATATTATAATAATAATACAATTTGATGGATGGGCAATTCACGTTTTAGAAAAACAATATTTTAATATAACTTATTTTAAAGAAGCATTTTTACCTATGTATTGTAAGGCTGGGTTTACATTCATGCATAGCGAATAGCAAATATAGCATAACGTTCAGTACACTATTTATAATAAAAATACAATGGTTTAGTGAAACGTAATAATTAAATTCGTCCTTAAATCGATGTTTATTTTATTTATTGAAATTGGCCTAACCTTTTACTTTGCAAGATAAGATGTTGAAAATATACTTAATTAAAATGTTCACGTGAAAAACAACGTTTATTAAACTTAAAAATAAAATTACCTTATTTAAGTGATCCCTGAACTGTTAAATCAAATATATTTTGATTTGGCTATGATTTTACAATAGTCAGGATAGACCTTCTTCTGAATAACAGAGTAAAATTTTAATATTTTCCCTATATTTTCAATCATAATTAATAGTGTAGTCATAGATGCTAAAATAAATAAATTTGATGATGGCATACAAGTTTAGCATACACAAGGCATTTCAAATATGAACAGAAGATAATTTCTTTCTGCTGTGTATATTGGCCTTGGATTGGCTGGGGCCTCTTATCTATTTATAATTAATTATACGTCTCAAGTTTAAGGGTTGAGCTCAATTCTGTGCATAACGCATAACAAGTTTAAGTTAAATTAACTTTATGCATTGTGCACAATTCCCCATAAAACGATTATGAGCGCTATAATTGAAAATAATAAGTATAAAGTTATTGCGCACTATGTGCTATGCACTATTAACTTTATTTTCCAGAACATCTTACTACCCGTTCGCACATGTAATAATTACGTTAATATATTAGGAATGAGGAAGGTTGAATGTAGCTAAGATGTACATGCATTTTCATGGAGTAAACGTGGAAAATTAATAAGAGAAAAACCAGCCTCAGTACACCCCACAAGGATTCGAACCCCAATCCACCATAATTGGTAGTCCAGTCTATTGCAATAGTGACAGTCCTAATCCATTCAACCACCAAAGCTGCTATTATTCGCTTTTAGTTATGCGTTATTCATGAATATAAACCCAGACTAAATAAATACAAGTGTAAAGTAATCAACGTATTTTTATAGGTATTATAAAGAAAATTATGTTATTGTGTTTGCTTCCCCTGATAAAGTGTACGTTTATAGTATTTAATTAAATACGTTTAGATTATATAATCATTCATAAGTACCAAACACAAATAAAAGTGGATACCACTAATGTACCAAAATTGTACAAACATAAATGCAGAGAGATGGAATACTAAAAAAAAAGGTTTGTTTAGTTATGGACATAAAATTTATTCCATTTTAAATCTGGATTTTTTTTTATATCAGAACTCAAATCTGTGAGAAAATAAAAAATGGTTGTATTCAGAAAATATATATTTTTTTATCGTGTGCTTTCAAAATATATATTCCACTGTGCCTACAAGAATGATCTTGTTGAACACGAGCCGAAGCAGTAACCGAGCATACTAAACCCGAGGGAAATACACTTTTTGACAAGTTAGTGATTATTCGGTTTTGTTTCCGTCTTGCGCAAAGTAGGTATAGTCTTACGTTAACGAAACGAAACTATGAGACCATAGAGATTGTTTGTGACTATACAACTGACTATTAAAAGTGCGAATCCTACAACACTAATTATTATACACTATATTAACAGTAAATACCGCCCGACCACTGCAAGTTGGAGAAATAGTTCCAACATTTGCGGATAGAGGGTGTCATCTGGTCAGCATGAAGAACCCTCTGGCTGTAAATCTCAGTTTTATAAACAGGAGCCATTACTTTTCTATTCAAGTAATTCCTCATTTGCCTTCACGAGGCTGAGTTGACTCCGTTCCTAGCCCACCACTTCAAAGATAATCTGGAAGAACCGGGAATCTAACCCATGACCTGAGGATCTATAGCCAAGAACTCTGACCACTAGACCACAGAGGTGACCAGTATAGCTCACTTGCGGGCTAATGCCACAGAGATTTTCTTAATCAGCAGTAAGTAACTACATTACGCTTTTATTGGTCGAATGTTTTATGGCGTCATTCTCTCAACCGATTTCCTTTCCGTTAACGGGGAGATTGATGTTCTAAAACCGTTCGGGTGTACTGAGGTTTTAATTCTCCATAAATATTTCCAATATCCTTCCACGCAAATGCGTGTGCACCTCCTCTAATCTTAACTTTCCTCATCTTTAAGGCATTAACTTGATTCGTATATACTATTATAGCCCAAAAGTATAATAAGGAAGCGCTAAAACAGAAAAATAGCTACCCATCTACGTGACCAAGCACGAAGAGAATCTTACTAGCAGTGTAAGGGTCCAATTGAGTGTACTAAGCGTAGTTTATACAAAATTGTTTCTCACTTTCCCTCCACGAAAATGTAGGTGCATCTCATTGGAAATCCTACCTTATTCATCTCTTTACCACATTAACGTAGTTAATGTTTGCGTGTACGTAAATACTCTACAAGTCAGAAATCGCAACAAAGTGACCAATCTTTTCGTATTAGCTTCGCCATTTGTCAAAATAGAACACTATCAACATTTATTACTTTCACCCTAATCGTTTGGTTTGTTGTAGCTTATAAACAATTTTATAAACAAAAAATTAAGATATCTATATATGTTGTTTTTTCGTAATCTTTGGATGATTTTAACTCAAAAATATTTTTTAACTTTTTGTGTATGAGCAATAATTCTAATGATATAAGTTATTTTATATTGACATTTAAATATTTTTTAACCTTAAGATCTACCAGTTAATGAATTAAGGTTATATAATAAAAGAGTGAACTAAAGAAAATAAATAATGAGTTAATTCATTAATAAAACAACATGCTAGCCTAACACACAAGACCTGGACCATAATACTAGTTTATTCTGTGTTTGTCTAAGGAAATCAAATACATGTGATAAAATAAATAAAGACTTAAATAGTCCAACCCAATTAAATGATTGATCTTGGTCGCTTTGTTTAAATGATATACAAATTCATCACCAATTTCATAATTATTACAATTTTGAAGATGCTAGGAATCGAAATTAGGGCCTTAAATAAAGAAGGCTGACGCACCACCGACTGTGATAATATGTCGGATATGTGTGTAACAACTTTCCTCTTCTTTTTACCGCTAATCCAAGTCCATTATATTGCAGTCCTGTACCAGATAATAGAGTCAGAGATGAATAAAGGGTAAAAGACACAAGTTGTGTGTTCGTATGTGTGTAGCAACTATCCATAAACGTCAAAGCGGGTTGTATTTGTTCCATGAGGACAGATTGTTAATACGCTTGTCACCTGCTCAAGACGCAAGGAGAAGGCGTCGGAAAGAATGGTTGGTTGGGAGGGAAGAACAATGAGGGGAAAAAGGATGACGGGGTAAGAGGACACGGGGATAGATAGAAGGACAAGCATAGTACAATGTAAGGGGGGGACGGGACGGGGAGAGGGACAACGACAACCGACCTGCCTTACCACCTCTTTTCCCTCCTATTCAGCAAGAAGAATTGCTTTATTTATGAAGGCAGCCAGTAGAGGAGCGGTGTTTTGGCGCAAATTGCCTAACTTGTCAGGAGCAGGAGGAGAACTAAGAAGGACCGACGCCTTGCGGTCGGGTAGGATGGGCCGCTACTCTCTTCAAGTCGTTGTCACGTGATGGGAGACGTGTGGAAATTATTTGGTAGTGGTAGAGGGTGGTAAGAAATCGATTTTAAAGAAGCGATGTGCTTAGATAGACCAAAGAAGAAACCAGTTTTATTTTATTATTATCAACAATAGAAATTTGACGTAATTCAAATTAAAACAATGCATGAATTGTACGTGGAAGCAATTATACATGCTCATGATGAGAAGCAACTCTACAACAGCTGAGAATATTTGATAATATAGACGTAAGCGTTTTTAATTTCTCAGCACAAGAATTATTAGCGACCTACTTTAAGTGGTTAGGAAGAAGGAAGGTAGTTAAGAGGAAGTTCTCTTGCATTAGCGTGGGGAGAGAATCAGTAAACAACAATGATAATTCACAGGTTAGAAACCATCCCACTGAAATCAGTTTAGATTCAAGCTTGGATCTACTAGTCAATGGTAGCCGAAGGCATTGCGAGATTGTAACCGTATGCCACTCTGCCACCTTTGCGTGAATGTGCGAGAGTTAGTTTAAAAAATGTGTATAGATATTTAAACAGATAGTCAAATAGACGGATTGATAAATAAATATAAAAACTTAGAACTGGATGTATGGATGGATAGATATAGATAGATACAGGCCTATAGAAATAAAGATGATTACAACTTGAGGAACAATGCATAGAGTAAATGGGGAGAATTTGAAAGAATCAAACTTAATTAACTATGAATTATTACTTTTTAAACCACGTATTACTACTTTTTCAGGCTATACTCCTAGTAATAAATGATTGAGAAAAATTGAAATGATAGTGTGGAGAAAATTATTGAAATTATAGACTAAATTTAAGATTATTACAAATGAAAAGCTGCTAAATGAATAGGCAGGACTTGATAATAACTTAAAACTCCATGGTTGTTGGCCCGTGAACGAGCTATACCAACCGAGCGGCCGCCACCGTTAGCGATGATAGTTCCAACATTTAAAGATAGAAATTGCCATGTAGTCAGCACAACGAGCACGCCATGCGTTAGTCTCAGTTTTCTAAGCCAGAGCGGCTACTTATTTATTCAAGTATCTCCTCGTTTGTCCACACGAGGCTGAGTTAGACACCGATCCAGACCTACTGTTTCACAGATAAATTTTTAAAGCGCTGAGGAACGAGCCTGGGACCTCTGGATTTGTAGCCAGGAGTTCTACCACTAGACCACAGAGGTGGTCTAATAAGGACTAATGTGAAGGATAAATAAAAATAGAGTGTGAGTTTGAAAGTAGATGGTCACGAAAGTTTAAGAATGGTAAATAAGTAATTCTTGATCTCGGGTTCGCCTCTTCCAACGTCCCTCAGGAACAAATCCTTTAAAGTTCAAAACATTGTCCTCAGGAATGTCTATAAAAACATTTCTCTTGAAGGTGATCATAAGCAATACTGAACTCGACTTTGCTTTTAAGTGATTATTGATCGCAATAATAGAGTGCACTTCCCCTACACTTACAGTCCACTGCGTCGTTCGTTGCCTATAACACTCATCCCCCCCTCCATTCCAGTGTACCCTCCCCCTCCTGCCACCAGCGACCGCTATCTTCACTGTGCATTCTCATGAGTGTTTCGTTTGACGTCCGCTTGGCGCGCTTTTCACAGACGATACACAGTCGCACGTAAATTGAATCTAGTAGGCTACACGTTCTTTGGCAGGTAATTTAGAGACTCTCGCCGAAATTTACAACGACAGTTGTTTTATGTGTGGGGGAGAGGGGAGTGAGTAGGTAATTAATTTATAAAACTGGCAAACAATTATTGCTTTGGAAGTTTGAGATAAATTAATTTGTGGTTAAAACACTGTTTTTCTATTGATAATTGCTTAGAGTTTTAACTAAACAAAATACAATTATTAATAAAAGAAACACATACACATATATGTAGGTATATATATAATATTTTTAGATTGAAAAAGACACCTTAAGATAAAGAATATAATATTTCGATGCGGCTATAACCGTAATTAACACACATAATAGCTTAGCTATTTAATCCAACACACACGCATGTATATATAATGAAATATATAATTATAGACTATGTATATAATTATATTTATATTATTATATATAATTATATCTATATAATTATATACATAGTCTATAATTATATTTATATAATTATATACATAGTCTATAATTATATCTATATAATTATATACATAGTCTATAATTATATCTATATAATTATATACATAGTCTATAATTATATAATTCATTATATAAATAATTATATATATAAATAATTACATATATAAATAATTATATAAAATTATATATCATTAATTTTATATATCATATTAAGTTGAATTATACAACACCTTCCGTTAGTAAACATTATTAAAGCAATATAAATTACACAATATTGGCGTCTAGTAAACTAAACTTTTAAATTAGTATAAATTTTGTACATAGCTATAATTTTGTACATAGATATAATTTTTATTTATTGTTATTTAAAGGCTAGGCTAGACACGAAAAAACAAAATTCTAACTGCCATGACCCGAAGTGGTGATTCAAAATGTTAAACTCATGTTGCACTTGATCGTCATTGATGGGTAAGTTTGGTAGACATTCCTATCGTGTGAAATGGAAAGGGTTTCAATATGATTTTGTTTTCCCCAAGCACTCTCGTCTCTTCTTCAAGCGAATACGGATGTACTATCTTCAAGCTAGCTTTCTCACCCCTGCCTTTAAGGTTAACTCATTAATTATTAATCTTTTATTAAATGTACAAACTTGAAAAATAAGATTTCGTTAGAAAGATTAGGATCTGGTACTCTCATATTTTGAACATTAATAGTTTAGATACTTTCTCTTACAATTACGTATATTTGGTATTTTTTTAAGGAAGCAAAATTTTAGTAAAAAGATTAAAAAAAATAATGTTATCCAAACCAAAGAAAAAGCAATAAAACTCTTAATAAACGTATAGCATGATAGTGTAACATATATAACTTACTAGCGGACCCGACAGACATTGTCCTGCCCGAATTTTGGCTTTTCGTTTGGGTGGCATAATTGATTTCGATAATAAAACAAATACTATGTGATCATCACAATTACAAATTCACAATGAACTCCAATTAGTGAGTTACACAAATATTACAAATTCAGTGTTTGTCAAGACAACATACAAAATAAAACATCTTTTTATTTTTGGAATTTTGCCCACAACTCCACAAATATCAGCTGTATCGAAAAAAGTTGCGAATCTTGCTTACAAATTTTTATGCCGGGTACAGTTAATTTTATTTTTTGATCCCCCAAACCACCCCCCCAAAAAAAATCCCCAAAAAATAAAAAAATAGAACCCGATTGCAGTGCCACCTACCGGGTCCAATTGTGAATCTAAACCATCCACGGACCCACTCAAACACACACAAAAAATTTCATCAAAATCGGTCCAGCCGTTTAGAAGGAGTTCAGTGACATACACACGTACAGAAGAATTATATATATTAAGATATAATGATGCATACAATTTAACAACTTCACATGTCTCTTTATTTTCACTCTCAATACCTATGGCCTATATACACACTGTCTATTCTGCACAGTTGTATACGTTTAAACGTCCATATAAAGAGGGAACATATCTGTTTTAAATTAGAACTTTTTTTTTAAGACTGTTGGTCGCTTTATTTCGGAGAAAAAATTTACGAGCTATAAATACCTAAAACCCAAAACAAAAATCGATTGTAGCCCTTCCAAGCAAAACATAAACTACACTAAACGAAACAAGATAAACAAAAAAGAAGATTTTTTTAATTTACACATTTGTACAAATCAAAATTTTTTATCGGGTCACATGTTAATACAAAAAAACATCCCTACATCTCTCCCTCTCACCACCCACAAAATGTTACCGTACTTGATAATTAATTCTGGTGACGTTTCATTTACGCTACTCTGTTGCTCTGATCTACTAACTTAGATTTAGTAAAAGGGGGTACGGGGAAATTTGCAAAAAAAAAAAAGTTCGAAATGTTTATATTATTCAATGGTTACCACCAATGTTGGGCTAAAAATCTGGTTCAATTCGCTATGCATTGAAGTTTTGATCAGTGCATAAGGAATGTTGTCGAAATGAATGAAACAAATTTAATAAGTTGGGCAATTAATTGTCACGAATAAGTGGTGATTTGATTTAATCAATCAGTTTTATTAAATATGGCAGGAATATTTCAATAAATCCAAACAATACATTATATAAGACTTACTCATTTACAATGAATATTTAACTAGCATGAAATACCCCGTTTTGCTCGAGAGAAATAGTTTAGGATAAAAAATGCAAAAAGGGTAAAAAAAGTAAATCTTATAACAAAACTTCAAAAAAAATTCTAAGTAGAAAGGTTTATAGTGTAGAAAGGATTAAAAAGGTAAGAAGGGTACTAAGAGAAAAAGTTTATAAAGCAGTAAAATATCAAAAGAGGTCAAAAGTGTATAAAGTAAATATAATCATTTATGCTAGCATTATTTAACCACATTTATGTCACCCCTTTACCCCGTTTACACTTATTGTAGACTAATATTGGTCCTTTTTAACATTTGAACCCTTTTACCCTTTTTTTACTTTCTAATCTTTTCACCCTTCTTACACTTTTTGCCCTATTTTATCCTTTTGTTCTTTTGGTGATTTTTACCATTTTTATCCCTTTCACTCCTTTAATCCTTATGCCCTTTTTACCAGTTTTTGTCCTTTTTGGCCGTTTTACACTTTCTACTCTATCCTTTTAATCCTGTTTTAAATTGATAATATCTACTTTTTACCCATTTTACACCTTTTTTCACTTTTTACACATTTTTTACATAACGAACCCAGATTTGCCTGGGAGAAATATTTTAGGACAAGAAGGTTAAAAAGGACAAAATCGACAGAAATTAAAAATAGTATTTTTTAATAGGGTCAATAATAAGGCTAAAAGGGATCTAAATGATGAAAAGGGCTATAAACGAAAAGGGAAAAATGATAAACAGGCAAAAGGTAAATATAGTGAAAATAAAAAGGATATAAAGGTTAAAATTGTTTAACGCCACACAGGGAAGTAGTGTTCTATAATACTTGTAGCAATTTCAAGCTCTTCCATTCCCAGGACTTGAATTTTGGAAGTTGCTATGTTCAGACGTAATTCGCCTCTCTGAGAATGTCTATTGACTTACATGTCGAACTACTATTTTATATCTCACCAAAAATTGTTTTTATATAAGTTTTAAGAAAATTGAGGGAACAACCCTCCCCATTTTATGCTTCATTTTAAAATTTACGTATCAGACCTTAACGATTGTTTCGGGTGGTTCTTTTAACCATCTGGCAAATCTCAATCTTCTACTACACTGTTAGTTAAGTTACTATTTTAGCTTTGGGGATTTTGAAAAAGCAATTTAGCCAGCCCCTTCATAAACAGTAAATACTTAAAATTAATTTTGTTACTCGAGTAATCCCCCTCATTCTTGGCAAATCTAAATTTTCTGCTTTACTTAAAAGTGTTTATTTTTTTACCTAACATTCCTCTCCCCTATTTTCTCCAGTTAAAATCTTAAGTATTTTACGTGTTATGGTTATGGTGATTTTGGAATATTCTTTATTATACCTTCTTGTTGAATTTCAGTTTTAAACTACACGGAAAATGGTTTGTTCGTATTAGTTTTGAAAAGTGTAAACTTTCCCCCTTTTTCCATTTAAACAACTCCCACTTAGAAATTTCAAATTTTTAGACACGTTAGGTTATCTGGAGTTCTCCATTTACCTGCCTGACAAATTTTAATTCTCTATCAAACCTAAAAGTGTATTTTCTGTTAAGGGTTTCCCACCTTCCTCCTGTTCACCTAAGTCCCAAATAAAAATTAAACATTTTCAGCCTCTAATATTTATTTTGAGTGGTCTTTTTACCTGACTGCCTAATTTTTTTCCAAATTTACTTAGAAATTTAAAATTTTAAGATGCATTGGGTAATTTGAGCTATCTCTCTACCTGTATGCCAAATTTTAGTTTCGACTTCATTTCTGTTAGTTTTTGATATTTTGAAAACCCCCAACATATTTTCTCAAAATTACTCTTAGAAATTTCATATTTCAATATTTATTTGGCTATTCGGTGTTGTTTTTCTTTCTGTAAACCAAATTCTAATTTTCCACCCCATTTAAAAAAAATCTAATCGTGCTACTCTCTCCCTCCTCATTTCTTGGATCCCCATTTTGAAACTTCACATTTTTATATTTTTCTCGCTATATTGGGTAATCCCTCAACCTTTTCGCCAAATTTCGCTTTCCAGCTCATTTCTCAATTTTTGTTTGACAAAAATTATGTTCCAACCCCCGTTTTACCCTCTTAGAATTTGCTGAATTTTGCAAAACACCTTATTGGATGCCTATAACTTGAAAGGAAACTCCCCGTTAGATTTCAAGATCCAGAGGTACAGGGGTTCGGAAGACACCATGATGAGTCAGTGCTTTTTTTCTTTGTATATATATATATATATAAGCATCACGTAGTACTCTCCAAACTGGCTATACGCATTTTAAAAACGATATTGGGGTGGGAATGAAGAAGGTGTAATTTAGAGAAAACTGCATATATATAGCATCGCGTCTTACTGTCTGTTTAAGTTATACGTATAGAGGGTGCTCCGATTTATTTGGGAAATATCTGGGTTGTGGATAGTAGACCTCAAAACACAAAATGTCCATATTAACATATGACTTACGTTTGATGGTTCCCGAGATAAGACCTTCCAAACTTCTGCTGGAATTGTAGATAGCCCTACTTGCCACACCCCTGTTAGTGTAGCTGTAGCCCTATATGTTTACAAGCAATGACACGTCACAAGGGGTGCAATAGGGGTGTAGCAAGTAGGGCTAATTACAATTCCAGCTGAAAATGGGAAGATCTTATCTCGGGAACCATTTAACATAGGATATATATTCATAAGGACTTTGTGTTTTTTTGAGGTCTACTATCCCCAACCCAGCTTCTTCCCATAAAAATCGGAACATCCTGTATATTATAGTTACTGTAATAGGGTAGGATGAGGGTGGTTGGATTTAGAAGAAGTATACCTGCATTTGCGTGGAGAGAGAGTGGAAACCCGTTTAGGAAAATCCCCCTTTAGTAAAGCTGACCAAGATTTTAACTCCGACCTCCCCGTCATCGGCAGTCAAGTCTATTACGAGAGTGACGCCTTAGACCATGCAGCCACCGAAACAGATCATATTTACATTGAAGCAGAGTGGAAAAAACATTTAGGAAAAACCATCCCCAATACATCGGCTGAGATTCGAACTTTCGACGTCCCCCCTCATTGGCAAACAAACTGGATTGACCTGACACTTTATCCTTGTGCCGACTGATGTGGTTTCTAACAATAGTAAAAGAAGATTGATCAGTCTAACTTCGAAGTGCGTCATTCAGATTCTATAATCTGCTCTTTACGGATCACCCTGTAGTTTGTCCCGGCCAACAGCCGCGAGAGAAGGTCCCTGCTATTTTAATAGTCCCATCTACCATTTCCCTAATCACTGTAATTTCCGACTTTCGCGGCCGGAGAGGGGTAGAAAGCGCCGAGGGAGGGGAGGGGTCAGGAGAACGGCTCAACTGTTAAGCATGATCGGGGCCGCTCGGTGACGTATTTCCTGTCCCTACCGCTGCCACCACGGAATCTCGCCGACGCGACGACGGGAGATGACATTGCCGCCCACACGATACGCACCCTTCGTGTTCCCCTCTTCCCCTATGTCAATCCAACTGAATTCCGATCACTGAAGCATGGATATAGATGTATCGGTGATAAATTAAGGGCAACCAAAACGTTACGCACACAAAGGTTAAACAGGAAAATCTTGCCAATTTTACTAATACATCAAATATAGCATCATGGGAATAACCTAGAGCTAACTATACTAAAGATAAACATCAACTGCACCGGTGGGAACGTCTAGTCTGGTTTGTTTCAAAGGTGTTCCCCCCTCCCCTAATTAGTTCCCTTTCTCCCTCCTCAGTGATTCGGGTATATGCATTTTAAATTCTACCTTACCCATACCTACCATATTAGTATAACCATACGTTTATCGTGAAAGGGTGGTAATACGTGATTTACACAGATAAGATAACTTTCATAATCACCATAAATACTACTAAGGGCCAGTTTCATAGTCAGATTTAGTACGCCTAAAGTGCGAGTCGATACTAAATACAGGACGACACCTACCTAGACCAAAATGGAATNGGGCCAGTTTCATAGTCAGATTTAGTACGCCTAAAGTGCGAGTCGATACTAAATACAGGACGACACCTACCTAGACCAAAATGGAATGGGCCAGTTTCGCATTATTACCCCGCACTCCTTTAGAAATTGATCCTTTAGGCCAGATTCATAGTCAAACTTAGTACGCCCCAAGTGAGATAGCAAACACAAGACGACACTTACCTAGACCAGAATGGAATGGGCCATTTTCATATGCAAAACTAGCCCATTCCATTCGATTCTAGGTAGGTGTCGTCTTGTAGATGGTTTCAAGCCGCACTTGAGGCGCACAAAGTCGAAACTGTCCCCATGTAACAATTTGATTTATCTGGAGCACTTGTTAGTGAAGCTTATTTCCCATGGGGTACATTGAAGTTCGACTAACTTCAAGTTCTTAAGGACTACCGTTCCTAATAATCAAACAATTTAACATTTACATGAGCAACGAAATAAAAGCACTAGTGACAGCGAAAAGATTTGAATTAATTTGATAGACGTATCTTATTTTTATTCAACTACTTTCAATATAAAACCCTAGAGCTATTTGACAATGTACGGTAGCTGTTGTCTTCTTATTTATATAAACAAACTAGTAGTTAGAGTTATAAAAGCTTTTGTGAAAATTATTGTCCTCTTAGATTTGCCTTGTCAATTCCTTTCAAATTTCTACATAAACTGTTCTTGACAAGGAAATTTAGATCTATATATGAAAGCATCACTGTTACATCCCGTTTAAATAATGTAACATAATTCTTTATTTAACTACTTCGTTTTTTAGTTGTATTATAACGAATTTTACGAAAAAATGTATAGTATAAAATTAGGGTATTTGATACCACACTCTGTTTATTAATTTAAAATATTCATTTGACAATATTTTAAACTGTATCTATTTCAAAACTCGGCTGGAAATCAGCATTTTACACTCCTGCAATAGTCACATGAGCATAAAATGACACGACATTGGGCGAATTTAGTTGCATTAAGAGAATTCACATGGGATATTGAATCAATATTATTTCATGTTCCAATAATTGCTTTAAACAGAAAATCTAATGATTTGAACATACTTTCCCTGTGCTCTGTATTATTATGAGCATTCTTTTTTTAAATATAGTCCTTCTAAATGTGGTATTATGTATAGTAGAAGTGCCATAAAATACTGGATTTGACAGTTACGAAGGTTACTAAAACTACACTTATATATTCATAAATCAAGTCATATAAGCTGCAGCTACACCCTTTGATAGATAGTATCAATATCAATAAACCATTACTAATAATATAAATAATATAATAAGTCAATGTTGAGCGCAAGCAAATATGATTATACTATCTAAAATATCCTCTTTAAATGGTTCTCACTGTACATTATCAAAAATAGTTTAATTAATTTTTACTATCCATTTCCTAACTTGAGGAGAGATTAATGCATCTCTAGAAATATTTTGACTATTTTTCCATCGAGCTCTCGATTAATTTAATTTACCTAAATAACCATTATTATGGTCTACTAACGGTGGTCGCATGGTCTAACAAGTCACTCTCATGTTAAACTGGATCAGAAATGACCAATCACTCACAGATGTACTGAGGCTGATTTTTTTTCTAAATGATTTCCCACACTCATTTCACGCGAATGCGACTGAAATTGTACCTCCATCATTATCCCATTAATGCAATCAATGTATACGCGTAGCCCAAACGGGCTCTAAGACGTGTTAGGGAAAAAAAAAGTCGTTAACAACTTGGGTGATGAACAATTTATTTAAAAAAAGCATCGAGTAATAATCAAATAATAAGAAACGTATCTTTTTTAATTGTTCGGGTTGTACGTTTATATACGGTACTAATTACGCTGATGGTTTTAAGGATAATGAGTGTTTTATTTAGAGGAAGTGTACCCACATTTGTGTGAAGGAAGAGTGGGAAACATTTAGGAAAACCACCCGATCGAGATTCGAATCTCAACCTCCCCGTCATCAGCAGTCGGAACTAGTGCGAAAGTAGCGCATTAAATAATGCGGCCACCGAGGCGGACTACACTAATGTGTTGGGGATGAATATGTAAAGAAGGGACAATTATAAGAAATACACCCACATTTGTGGAGAGGGAAAGTGGGAAAAGATTTTGTATAAATATCTTAATACAGTCGATAGGGATTATATCCCCCAACCTCCAAGAGCAAATGATCTTGGAATTTAAACCACGTACCCCTTGGTTCGGGTGGGTGTTTATTAATGAGTGCGTTTTCTTAGCCCGAGCTTGCATGAAAAACTTTGGTCTGCTAAATTGATACTTTAGTATGATATTATATAAATAAAGCTTGCCGAGCATAGCCAGAGAAATAAGTAAATCCTACTCTGCATCCAATCTAAGAAATTATCTGATAAACAAATACTACAATCGTTGTTTGACATCCGTGCTTAGTTCAGATGCGTGCCAAATGCAGTTAGCTTGTGATTACACTCCCGAATATGAAGTGCTTGGGTAATTTGGGACATTTAAAAGGTATGTCCAAGCTTTTCTTTACTATGGTCACGCACTTAACCACTTAAACTTAGCCTCAAAATTCTTCAACACACGCACAAAATAATTTTTAAAAAGAAAGACCTACAAGTTTTAGTGTAGGGTTGGTAGGCTACTTTACTTCTTACTCTGACCCGAGTAAGCCGATATAGATCGAGACTGGTTGGCTGCACTGTAGATATTTTCTTACCCACTGATATGTATCTGTTCCAATGGTTGGATTGTCTAGCACAGTGGTTCCTAAACTGTGGTACGCGTATTACCAGTGGTACGTATGATAATTCCTGGTGGTACGCCGCGGGAAGCCAAACAAAATAAGAAAATTAAAGTCGTAAAAAGATAGGGTCACAGCAAATCTAATACATATATTACGACTAAATTTAACCAAAAATAAAACCAATTTAAAGAGGGGTTGGAGGGGTGGAAACACTTATTCAAACACAGACAGACGGTGCAGCCATTCAGTATGTGTTATTATATCCCTGGGCACCATTAAAAATGAACGAGACTGTAAATATTCAGCATTATCTCAGGGGTAGCCCAATTTTCGGAATTCGTTGGGCTGGTCCACCATTCAAAAAGTTTGGGAACCTATCATAAAATAGATTTTCATTTCATAATAATTCAATTCAAAAAGTTACTACCCTTAATATATTTCAAATTAATGAATCCATATGTGTTAGAAAATCTTCTCAACAAACCTGGGTAATCATTTATTTTATTTGGTTATTGTTGACAACGACTTTCTCTCGCCAGCAAATACTTTTCTTTTATTCACTATTTCTCAAACCTAAAAAACTCGCGCTCTCTTTCTCTCGTTTCTGGAAGCTGATGAAAGCATGAAGAAACCTAACGAAATAGAAAGACCATTCTAGAAGGACTCCTTTCGAACTGTATTCTGGGAAAAAGGGCTCCTCTCCCCACTCGGTCCACAACCTTACTGTAGGAACAGTCCGTGGCACGTTAATATATAAAGTACATTTCACCCTCCAACCTTGCTGTAGATAGGATCCACAACGCGCTAATCTCTCTGATTTCAACTTTAATGTTTCGGGCTCACAAACATTTTTAATCATTTCTGAGTCAAGTGTTCTTATATTCAAAACAAAGTAAAATCTATCAATTTAACTGCATTTACATTTTATTATTATTATTATTATTATTATTATTATTATTATTATTATTATTATTAGCCCCGCTTCTTACTACCCGTTCGGGTTATACGCACTTACGCTAATGTGTAATGGTAGGGTGATTGTGAGATGAAATGAAGGACCTACAGTTTAACGTGGGATCCGAACCACGGTGGAGGCCTGGCATTCCTCACATTCACAAGCTGTGATTAATACACATCTTGTCAGAGATGAAGGAAGGGTTTGGTAATCAGATAAATCTGTGCCGGGACCCATTTACATTTTAAAATTAAACCTGATCTGCAATAAAGTAAAGAACTGACGTCATTATAATTAAGAAAATAAGTGGTTTCAGAAAGTGGGGAACGACAAGAAGTTAACGCTTCAAACCGCTGGTCTAGCAAATCCCCTTACAATATAATGGACTGTTGTTGATGAGGTGATATCGGGGTTTGAATCCCGGTCAGATGTAATGAGATTTTTTAAATGGTCTCTCACCATCCCTACAAGCAAATACTAGTATATTTTCTCACAATTTTACCTTATTTACTCGCGTAGAACTCGAACAATTGTTTCCTATACTTCGGAGATAGATTTAAAAACGTTGCCTACTTGGAGGTTTTGAAGCTATTTTGCAAAGCGGGTTACATCTTAAATTGATGCACCTAAGCAGTCTAGACACTATCACACTTAAATGCTAATGTACAAAATAGAAAAAAAGGGAAGCAAATGAGAAGTTCACCCTGAGAGGGCTCTTGTCTAGATGCTGATAACCATTTCCCTCTTCCTCTGACGAGGTTACACATTCACTTTAATATTTGCTCCTTGAAAACATTACTTGCTTTTTAAATTCATCTTTTTCTTGGTTCCTATTCTAGATAGACATATTTTAGCACGGACTTTTTCAATCTACATCTTGGCAGGAAGATTCCTACAGGCCATTTCCGTGACCAAGACAAATAGCCTAAGCTGTAGAGGATTTATGAAAAAATACGTTTACAAAAAAACTACTTAAACTAATAATTTTGTGACACTGTAGGACTATTATTAGAATTATTAAAAAATTAATGGTTTTTGTTTCAAAGTTATATCTCTAAAACTCTCTGAGTAAAACGTAAATTCACTAAGATGGGAGAATAGATCCTATCTTGACCGGCCGTGACGTCACAGGTAGGCAACATCCATAAAATGTAGCCTTTGTTCACCCTGTAGGTAGCAAGCTTACCTTACATTATACCACTACGATACATCTTATAAGATAGGGACATAGTGTATAAAATCTATCAAAACAAGACTGCTACTTTTCATAATAAACGGAGTGTACCCTTCTTATCCTGTCTCCTAGTTTCAGATAATTGGACTGTATGGTAGCTAGCAATGGAACTAGAACTTACAACGGAGGAGTAATTAATATTTTATCCAAACATACCTAATTTAAGGGACGTTTTATGTGAAGTACCATTCTCGTACGCTCGTCAAAACATGACCGTCTAACACAGTCCTCTCCATACCGCCCCTTATTACCGGCTTAGCAATAGCACGGCACGTTTTATTTGCCAGATATTTCAACCGTGACTTAGTACTTCTGGTACTAGTAGTGTCCCTTCGCTCTTTAAGGGCCCTTATGAACCCCACCCATAGTTCCTAATTGCTTGTGACGTCACAGGAGACCTTCCCACCCTCCCCCTGATTCCCTAGAGATTCCAACTGTAAGGGCTTTATATACAAAATAAAATGGGAATAACAGAGTCCTTAAGTGTACACTCCAATTACCCTTAAATATAGCAAGCAACCTTACCTTGACCGACTAATATATGGCCAATTGGCCATATCTTACAGATTGAAACATAATGTAGCATGTCAAGGTATTATTGTTCCTTCACCTCTGACAAGACGTGTATTTATCACAACTTGTGAATGTGTGGAATACCAGACCTCCACCGTGGTTCGGATCCCACGTTAAACTGTAGGTCCTCAATTTCATCTCACAATCACCCTACCATTGCACATTAGCGTAAGTGCGTATAACACGAACGGATAGTATGACGTGGTGCTTAATAATAATACTAATAATAATAGCTTTAATATAAAATTAAGAAGAAGAAAATTTTGGGAGCTGAAGGAGGAGGCAGAGGACAGGGTGCATTGGCGGTCTAAGTTCACTGACAAAAGAAATGGACCTGTCGTAAGACAAAGCACATAGTAACAATAATAATAATAATATAAGAATGGAAATGCACACTAAATTGTATTAATTTTTTAAAATTGCTTTTTATAATATTTATCATTTTTCCAGGCAATTAGTCTACATAGGTTATTAGCGTCAGGCATATCTTGAATAATGTAAATTCCAAACCAATTTGTTATGCTTAATAGATTTCTAAATGATCTTTCATATAAGATCTGAACCCACGCTTAGCTTATAAAGTTCAATTTGTATTTAAGAAAGGTCAAACATATTTTTTTGCAATCAACATTGATAATACTTTAATATAGTGTAGTTTATTAGGAATTTAAAATATGTATTTAAAGTGACCACTAAGGATAACATGACTTAACGTATATGTTAAAGTGGATCTAGTAGTTTATTTATCCATCAGATAAGGTTCAACAATATTTGACTCATTAACACTACCAAATGATCTGTTATTCACGGAATCTCTAAATTATCATCCTCAATCTGTGACCTTTGTGTGATCATTTAGTTAGTATTCCGAGTTCAATTCTAAACCTATTTCCCTGCTGGACTCTACTACTGTATTACTTAAAACAATCTCAATCATTAGTTTATTTTAATAGATTCGTTGTACCGTTTAGTTTCAAACCTTCCATACTCTCTTGCATTACCCTAATAACATACTCTAATACTATATTAAATATTAATGAAAACAACGTATCTTCTGTTTGGATTCATATTTTTAAAGCATCTGTTAGGCGATATCCAACACGTACCATAAGATGCGTGTCCATAAAACATGTACCTCAATTAATTTTTAACATTTCAAACTTTGTTAAAACTTTATCTACCTCTGTAGTCGAGTGGTATAATGTGTCACTCCACAAGAAACTAGAAATCTGATGAAGAAGAGATCGGGTATCGAATACCGTCAGGTCTTCTAAGGGTGAATTTTTATAATGGTTTCCCACTCTCCCTCCACGTAAATTCAGGTTACACGTTCTAAAATTACACCTTCCTCCTACCTAGAACATTATAATTACTAGAAAACACACGTGTAACCTGAACGGGCAGTTAGAAGTGGTGCAAAATAAAAAAAGCACTAAATTTAATGTAATCTGTATTTTTTAACTGAATCATAAGCGCTTTAAAAATTCGAACCAACTTTTTCTACAATATTTACCGAATAGTAAAACTTTATCTTTTATTTCATGAATAATCCAGCCCACCCCATTTTGTAAGTCAACAGTAAGCATCTAAACAACGTGTTTTTTTTCTTCAGTATAACAAGAACAAACGACTTGGCCAAACAAGAGAGATTCTTCAGGCCACTATTCCTTCTTAGACAGGACAGTGCTAAACAAGATTTGACCAATTTGACAACGTTTACTTAAATACCCATACTACTTGCTTAGGTGGCCACATGTTCTAAGGCGTCACTCTCGTATTAGACTCGGCTGCGGATGATGGGTAGATCAAGGTTTGAATCTCGGTCCGGTGTACTGATGGTGGTTTTTACTAAATGGTTTTTCATTCTATCTTTCCCCGTGTAGATGCGGGTACACATCCTCTTCTAAAGTCAACCTTACTCATCCCTCACATTAGCGTTAATAGTATCCTACATATGCGTACAACCTAAACAGGCTGTAAGACGCGGTTCTGAAAAAATAGCCGTATTGATATAGAGTACCAAAAAAAAAGAACTTTAGCTTATTTTGTTCATAAATAGCGATTTTTATGAAAGTACGAGTAGTTAACGTTAAAACACCGTCATAGTTTTTAATTTAATTTCTAAAGATTTCAAAATAAATTTTCAACCAAAATTTAACTAGCTAAATTATTTATTTCATTGATAATTCGTTTGAATAGAGTATCTGAAACAAATGTTGGCATAAACATACTTTTATTTTTGGGACTGTACTTATGCAAAAAAATAAATTACTCAAATTATTTATCTGTATTGGGGGACACGTGATCTAAATGTTAATCTCGGCTTATCTGATTTATGGACAGGGAATTCAGGGCCCTTAACCTTTTTAAAGTGTACTTAGGTTATTTTCTTCTTAATGTTTTCCCACTCACCTTCAACGCAACTCAGGGTAAATTTTTATGTCTCATAGTAATTAGATGGGAATAGCTTGAATGGGTGTTAAGGCACAATGTAAAAAATAAGATACAATTATAACTGAACAACCGTTGTCGACCCTCATCATGCATAATGAAAATATAAATAGCTTTAAATCAAAACACGACGATTAAAATATGTTTAAAAATCTCCGAAATCACATTGATAATACTGCCTGTGAATGACTTATAACTGGAAGGAGACTGTCAATAAACAATAAAGTTGCAGATCACACGACATGACTTATGAAAACGTAAAAAGTATATCTAGTAGCTTTTCTGTCAGTTATGGTCCTTCCTATCAAAACTGGTCTGTACAAAGGTTTGAGAACTAATTTTTTAATATATCACTAAGAGTAACTCGCTATTTGGCTAAAATATTTCTTATTTTATTTACACCCGTAATATTGGACTTTGTTTTATCTGAACTGTGTCGGGGCCTACGTTAAATATCCTATTGTTGTTACGTATAACAAATCCCTGCGAACGTTCATTTTTCATACAAACCGACGTCACTTACCAACCTGGTAGCTAAAAAAACCCGACCCTAATAAGGACGAATGTAAACAGAAGTAGTGTACAGTAGCAGCATCTTCCCTCCCCCTTTCACATTGTTCAAGAGAACGGGGAAATAAGTTTCAGGAGGCCCTTGCAAGGTCCCATCTCTTCTCC
>CABFWO010000020.1:630909-648504 GCA_902155825.1 Timema genevievae
TTTTTTTTTTTTTTTTTTTTAGCGTATGATCTTTTTGGCCGGGTGTGATTTAATTGCTGGTCTGGTCGCCTGTGTGTGTAGACTTTTAGCCGCTCTGGTGGCTCAGAATGTTGCTCAGGGTGAACCATAGGACGTCGTATCCACAGTGAGATGATGATGATTATAATGAAAATGAAGGTGTGAAACCAGTAATGATCTTGAACCTAACTTAAGCCTAATTAACCAAACTCTGGTGATGGTTGGGATAATTTCTCTTCAAGGAAATTACCTATGGTACAACCGGGAGTCGAACCCAGAAACTGTAAGCCAGAAATTTATATTAATAGACCGAGAAGCCGGCCAAATCTGACTAAAATATGTAGATCTCCTTATTTTAGAAGCACGCTCTTAATAATAAAAAAAACACCATGTCTTTGGACTCATTGGGTTTATAAGCACATATACATATTAACCTAATAGTTTAGTGATGTGAAAGGTAGAAATATACGCACATTTGCGTGGAGAAAGATTGGGGAAATATCTAGGAAAACCATCCTCAGTACATCCGTCCGAGATTCGAACCCCAACCTGCCCATCACCAGAATGTCAGACTAAATGAGGTTGACATTTAAACAATGCTCCAGATAGTTGCTTGATAAATATTACTAACAAATGTATGCTCGATACAAAATATATTTGGTCGCTCTCGACCTTAAAAGCAACCCCGTTCTTATCGGGCACGCATATCTTATCAGTACCATTCCCACTTTTGTGTAATTTCACAGCCCCTCCTAAAGTCGACTTAATCCTGACTTAACGTTTCGTTGGTCCGTTGGAGAGAAAACCCCGTGATTTACAATGAGTCCCACCACACGATTACTACTTCCTGATACGCCCTAACGTGATCACGTGGTCAAATAAAGTCACGCAGATGTCTGGTAGATTACGATATACACATGGTAGAGCCAACTACTTCACGCTGGAATAATTGTTTTGTGGTAGTAAGATAAGAACATATCACTATATAAATTGGTATCAAGATGCTTAAAACATATAAAATGATTCTTAAAATTTATGTATGCATAAAAAATAATGTAAACCCAAGTTACAGGAGTTTTTTTTTACAGAGTGTTTTATCATCGCATCTTAGTACGTGTTCAGGTTATATGCATATACAGTATGATGATTACTCTAATGGAATAGGGATGAGGAAGGAAGCACCCTTATTTTCGTGGAAGGAGAGTGGGAAACAATTTAGTAAAAACCACCCTCAATAGACCCAACTTGGATTCGAACCCTCAGCAGGCCAGTTTAACACGATAGTAAGGCCTTAGAGCATTCGACCACTGAAGAGTGTTTTGTTTACAGTAAACCTATAAATTTGATGGTAACTCCTCTGGATGGCGTATGGGTATAACCAGAAATGTCCCCAATTTTTGTTCAAAATGAACTGATGCCATATAATGGCTTTATCTGATAACGTTCATACACACGTATAACAGTTTGGGCGATAGTACACTGTGTCTTAAAATAATAAAGGTTTAAAATGTGTATGTTGGTAGAAAATATGGAACGTCCTAATGAGAAGGTAAGAAAACAAAGGTTGCCCGTAGTGTAAGCACTAATATTTTACTAACTGATACACACTATAGACCAGGCGTCAGGGCAAAATAAAAATACTGAATCGAGGAAAGAAAAAAAAAAGATGGAAAACTTTTCCATTGCTTTCTTTTGGGGTTCTTATTAGCATACTAGTTTTTCCTCCTAGTGCGAGGTCTGCCTTTGCCACAACAATGAAAAAAACATGTTAAAATTATATTTTCTTTCAATATCTCCTTTTAAGTTAGTTTTACAGTAAAAATAGTTATAACCATAATCAAACAGAATCCAATTTTCTATAAAAATGTTCCTAATCGTATTTATCGTACAATGGATAGTTTCGAAACTATAGTCATGGCAACCGCGCAACCTTGCTGAGTAATTGCAATTTTAAATATCATTAAAATTTAATATCGATGGCTTGGTATGCCAAAGAATTAATATTTATGACGTATTTTTTTTTATTGTACGAGGTCTCGATATTGACTCGGTAGGAATGTTCCTTTCTCCCCCCTAACCCTAAGTTTTTCTTTTAAATTTCTCGAGGGGATTAGTGTGTCATAAACGCTACCTGACTGGTTGACTACCGCTCCTACAACCACAATTGAGGGAGTTGGGGCAAAAACATGTTTATCATTGATTTAGATTGGATATTTTCACAATTTAAACATCTATAAAATCCTGAGATTTAGCTATAAAAATAAGTAAAATATTCGTGAATATTAGTCATCCTCAAGGTCTTGACTGACAATAAAAACAACTTGTTGTTCAAGTGGTATACAACCAGAAATCAATGCTAACATTTTTTTCATCAAATGAAGGTTATCATGTTTTTGCCCCGACCCCTTCAATTATTAGTAGCCCCATGGCTTCTTTGGTGCTGACTGACAGCTCACAGCCGACTTCTGACAGTTAACATTTAGGTATAGGCCTATACCTAAATTTTTACTGTCAGAAGTGACAACTTTTAAACACATGTTTACAGATCATATGGTTCGGCATATGGATACATAATTTGGTCTGGTAACTTTTCAAAGCCGTCAGCTGTCAGTCAGCACCAAAGAAGTCATGGGGCTACTGTATGCTCATAAAATGAAACACATTCACACGGGGGCGACCAGGGAAATGAAAGGATTTATAAAGAAGAGGAGATTTGTCAGCCCTCAACTTCCAAACGAATAAAGATGAAATCCTCTTGGTGGTGCGGAAACGAATATTTAAACACTTTATAATACAAATAAATATTAATTTTTTAGCATAGCAAGCTATAAATATTTAGTGATAAATGAAATTGTTACCTTTCAAAGATTACATTTAAATATCATTTAACGTAGGAAGAAAGATACTACAAAGACAAATTATTCCATGCGATTTCACGAAGGTAATACGCTTCCCATGGTTATAGTTTTGAAACTATCCATTGGATGATAGATATGATTAGGAACACTTTTATTAAAAAAATGTTATTCTGTTTGATTATGGTTATAAATAGTTTTACTGTAAAACTAATTTAAAAGGAGATATGGAAAGAAAATCTAATTTTAACTTTTTTTCCATTGTTGTGGCAAACCCAGACCTTGCTATCGCTATAGCTTCGAAACTATCCATCGCACGATAAATACGATTAGCAACATTTTTATAGAAAATTTGATTCTATTTGATTATGGTTATAACTATTTTTACTGTAAAACTAACTTAAATGAAGATATTGAAAGAAGATCAAATTTTAGCGTGTTTTTTTCATTGTTGTGGGAAACGCAGACCTCCGGGGGCAGTGTGGATAGTATACTAATTAGACCCCCAAAATAAAGCAATCAAAACATTTTCCAGCTTTCTGGTATATTTTTTCCCTATTATAAATATATTACACCTGGCCTATTTGTTCCATTATAATGTTAATTGTGAGGCAGGTACGGTAATATGTTTATCCTTAAAATTCTGCGTTCTCAATATGCCCAGTTGTATCCCAAGATAATGATGATGTTGTTGAGCAATATATAAGTATAGGGAATATTAATTTTAGCAATTATTAATTCAAGCCTTTAATACAGTACATATATAAAATTTAAAAAGACACGCGAGTGAGCTCAAAAAACAACTAACCACACACGACATATTACACACTACATATATGTACAGTACATAAATAAAATGCACGCAATGCTTAGCATAGACAGACAACAATCCCAACAAATTCAAAACACAGGAAACATAAACAAAATGCACACCAAAAAAAGTACACCTTATAGTCTACAACACAAAATACACACACCACACACAAAAAAAACACGCTAAACATACACCATACACAAAGCACACATGACACAATTCATACACATCATACTTAAAATAAACAAAAGACACTGAAGAAGTAGCACAATCAAAGTATACAATAGATAAATTACTGTACAAAACAAGCAACACATTCCATCCACACAAAAAGTAAAATACACTGAACATGCAACACGTTCAAAACACATAACACTCAATAAACAAAATACACTAAACAGGCAACACGTTCGAAACACACAAAACAAGCAATACGTTAAAAAAAACCGCTAAACCCTACCATAAAAAAACCTCACAAACAAAACAGCCAATGCCACGCACAAACAGACAATACACTAAACACATACACACCACATCCAACATACAAAATGTCAAAATAATCTGCTCACTCAACAACACTGTTACCTGTAGTAGGCCTACACGTCATGACAAATACATTTTGAAGAATTAAATAAAATAAGCTGTGTTTAATGTCTACTGGCGATCCTTTGTGTTTTTATTAGAGTCCATAGAACTATTGAGCTTCGCTTTGATAGCCCTGCCGAAAGAGAGACTCAACATATGCAATTTCAGGGATATCGCGGCAACATAGAATAAACATTCAACCATTATTAGTTTTATATTATTAAATCAAGCGTTTAGTGAATTCAGCTTTTACATTAAAACTGGGATCCCAACCAGCATTCAAAGTAATCAAAACTTATTTTGATAACAATAATTACCATTTCCAATTACGTAAATACATTATTGTGATTGAATCTGATAATAAAACAATACGCAGACATAATTTTAAGCTTGACTTATACTAATAATAAATAGGTTGATATATTATTAAATAGGCCTAGGGCGTAAATGATTAGGCTGCATTTAATTATAGAAACAAAAAACATCAAACACTAATTTTAGCCTATATTATGATGATAAAATATCGCAATAAAACTATTTTATTCTTTATTCGATTACGATTGTTGTCGGAATATTATTTGATAATTAGAAATTAGAATACATTATCAAATAAAAATTTATTTTAAATACTCTTCATTTTACTAGTGGAAGACATTTTAGAGTATAAAAAGTGATACACTTATTCTTTTAGTATAAATGTTGGTAGGCCTATGCTACAATACTATACATTTTCTAAAAAAGCCGATCTTACCTTAGAAAAAAACTAATTAAATAACTCCTACAAGATTTACTTAAGAAGTTTACAACACAAACAAGTTGTCAAATACCACCATTATCTTAACTTATGCACAAACAAGCGTGTGAAGCGAGGAGCTCATATAGTATAAAGGTAGGCCTAAAGGAAGAAGAACGAACTAGAAGTAGAAGCGGCTAAATGATTTATCGCACCGCCATATTGTGTTTGGAATGCACCATGAGCTATCATGTTTCTCAATTAACTTAGTTTCTATTATAATGTAGCCATAGTTTATAATTTTACAACGTGTTGCTTTTGATTTTGCCAATATATTTTATTTCATAAACGCTTAAAAAAGTGTGATTAAAGATAAATAATTAGTGAATAGTTAGTTAAAAGATAATATCAGTTTTTATTAATAGAATATAGTGATTTATCTATATTCTTAATAAGGGGATAAATATAATTATTAAATCATCAAACTCTATTTCCAAAATATTAGCTGCAAGTATTTGAACATATGTGTAAAATACTTAGTATAGTTACTTATTTGTGCATTAATTATTCACCCTGACAAAGTGTAATAATATTAAAAGGTAATATAATATGTAGAATAATTAGAACAGTTTTATCGTATTTTATAAAATATTATAGATGTATATTATAATAAGAACTAGGGTGAAATCATCTCATAGACAAATAATTGTACTGGCGAAATACTGTGGAACATGAATATTTTACAGCAATGACCTTTAAAATTAAATTTTTGACATAACCAGTTTCGTGATTTTGCTTATATTAATACGACATTTTAGGTTAGGTCAAGCTCAGTCAGAAAAGTAAATCATTTTAAAAAAATTGAAAATGAAGATCGCAATATTTATTTAAAAGGCATTAAAATGTAACATTTTTTCACTATTTACTACTACTATACGCATACATACACAAAAAAATTTGAACCATAAAATACACGATTTAATCTCTTCATTGTTTGGTGACTAACAATGTCTTTAGGAGTTTTATTTCAATGTGCACATAGGAAATCCATAGAGTGTTCTAGAAAGTAGAACTAGGTACAGAAGAAATTATCATTCCGTCAAATGAGGTGGTTCATCATTTAGAATCGGTGAATTGCGTTATTAGTGTGTAGTTAGTCATTGGTTGTGTCGTTTGTTATTGGTTGTGTGGATTTTTCTGTCATGTGGTGTGATATTGGTAAGTGGTATGATATCAATTTTTGGTGTGATATTGGTGTGTGGTGTTAATGAAATGAGGTGTGCGGTGTTGGGGAGGTGTGCGGTAAATCATTTGACTCTAATAAGTTTAAAAATCTTAATTTCAGTCATAATTGGTGTGAAACCAAACCAGGGTTCACTCGTTTGTTTCAAATTAACCTTAAAACGTTTTAAATATTTCAATTTTTTAATTCTTAAAAATTGACCAGCCAGACCAAAAATAATCTAAAATAATGACTGATTCTGTTATTACATGATGCACTTAACACATCTTCCTATGGGAAGTTTATTTAAGATGCTTTTTCATTAAGCAAATTAATTTTATACTCTACAAGGATTAAACCCCTTACTTCCCTATTATTTGGTATAGTCCAGAACGATTTTCTGCAAATTTCAAATTAATTAGTAAATCTTATAATACAATTCGGCCAATTATACATGGTAATTTTGAATTCCCTTTTATAATTGACAAAATGTTTCGGCTAAAAAACCAAAACAATATCCGCAGCAAAGCACTTTGTATAAACAATAATGGGAAACTTGTTGTGCTTACAAAATAAAACAATGCACAATGGTTTGTGCTCCGTACAAACCACAATAAACAGTTTGCTAGACCCACAAAATTAGTAGCAAACATTAACCATAATCTTTGTGCAACCATAAAATACTATTGTGAAAATATTACCCAAAAAAATTTGTCTAAGCCCCCACTTAATTTTATTTTTTTGTAATTTGTACAAAACTGTTTTTTCTTAATAGGAAACTGGGATTAAGGTCAGACACGCTTCACGGATAGTGTGCCTGACTATCTTAGGAGACCAGAGTTAAGCCTGACAGACTGAACCTCCGCGTCACCGGAAATCCAGTCAAACGCGAGAGTGACGCGTTAGGTAACGCGTACACCGATGCGGGTAAGTGTATTGTAAGCTTACACCAGTGATTCTCAAACAGGGTTCCGCAGAACACTGGGTTTCCATGATCCTGTATCCGGGGTTCGACGATAATTTTCAAAAGCTTGTATTTTGTTGGTCTGTTCATCATTTTTGGTTAATATGGAAATATGTTAAGAGAACTCGTATATCCGAAGAAGGTGAAGGAAGAGAAGTGTGCTGGTAATAATTTTAAAAGTAAAGTTAAAAGAATATTGATAAACCAGGTTAAAACACCAGGGGACATTAAATAGAAATAAACAATAAATACTCTTGAAATATTTTATTCAAAAGTATGAACTAATAATTATTTACTAGCCCTACTGGTTTACACGTATATTTGATAATTTACCCCTGTCGAGCCTAATACGTATCAGCCAAGTGGGGGTTCTCCAAGATTTTACCAAATATTTTGAGTGTTCTTCCAAACAACAATGGTTGGGAATCCCTGACTGACTGCGACAAGTTCACACGCGTCCCTAGAATATATTTATTTATTTAGCACCGTGTCTTACTACCCGTTCGGGTTATACGCTTAAATACTAACTACGCTAATGGGTTAGGAATTGGAAAGGTTGAATACAGAGGAAGTGAACCCGCGTTTGCTTGGAGGGAGGGTGTAAAACCATTTAGGAAAAACCACCCCCAGTTCACCCGAGCGAGATTCAAACCTCGATCTCCACGTCCACGGCAGTCTAGCTCAACACGACCCTATAATCTACTTGAGTTTCTTATGAGAGAGTAAAAGTGGGTAGGTAAGGCCTGGGGCGGAAATGTTTTCCAACCTAACCCGCCGAGGAAAGGGAAAATAGAAAGTTTAATCTGATTATCTTAGTTCGGCCGTGCTTCCAGAGTCCGAGTGTGCGTGCGCTTGTGTGTGGGTGTGTGTGTGTGTGTGTATTCAACCTCATTGGAATCTCCACAAATTCACTACAGACCATTACAGGGATTTACACCGAGTGTGTGGGCTTGGACCAACTGTGTGTGTGTGTGTGTGTGTAATACTCTTTCTCTTGTATGCAATATAGCAAGAGACTTTGCATACCGTATGAGCAGGTTTCCAGGAGTTAGGGAAGGGGGTTTCTGGTCATAATTGGGGTTTAACTTATCGGTAACTGAGTTTGCGGTTTGCCTCCCACCCCTGTTCCAGTGAAGCTATGGAAACCGCGTGTTGAGCATCACCGTTAAAGAATAATGAAAAAAAATCTGTTTAGAAGCATAGCCCATGTTATGAAGGTGATTTCTACTATATATATATATATATATATATATATATATATATATATATATATNAAACTTTTGTGGTCCGTGGCAAATTTTTGAAGTAAATTTCCTGTTGTATACAGACTAGCAATATCTAATAATATATTATATTATTCGGGCCTAGTTTTCGTGAGCAAACCTAAAGGGAAATCACTTAATTTTGTGCGGATAAAAATATTAAATTTAATAATAAAGTAATGAAATATTTATATTTTAATAAAGAATCGTAAATAAACTGTTTGCATCACACTAAAATGAATGTTGGTGGTGGCTGTATAAAACATCAATAATTAAAAAGTGATGGGCTCTTTGGGGAAGTAGAAAATTAATTGAAATTTTCATATATTAAAAACGATTAATATATTTAAGTCTTACTCGGATTTTAAAAGGGTGTTATAACATTGTTTACTTAGTTTTTTCTAGAAAAAAATCTGAAACCTAAAGGAAAAATATGTATTTATAATTTTAGGCAAAAATATTTTGTAAAGAATCTAACATTTATCTATGATAATTAGAAATTAGGAACTGGTAGACCAGGTCTTGTGTTCGAAAATGGCCCAGTGGATTGGAAAATTATCGGGCAGAATAGCATGATTCTAGGTGCATGATAATCAGGATGTTCTAGCCGCTTCCATCCTAAAATGTTATTTTTTTTAACTATGTAAAAACATCATTTTAAACAAAGTAATTATATTCTAAGTTTTAGGGCTTTATCGGACAGCTAAAAAAATTACTAGATTCACTTTCACGTATCCATACGTTAGGTCATATGATCTGCAGTCACCATTTTAGATATATTATCAAATATCAAAACCTATAAAATAACAATAGTAGGCTATAATGATAAAAAAAATCTATTTTGGCTGCAAAATCATAATTTTATTAAGTATCCCCAGTGAAAATTAGACTGTAATGATTATACAAATATAGAAAATCCCCAAAGAAAATAAACTCATTTTGAAATATAGCCGGAAATCGCCACTGAATAATTTACAGACACGTTACTTGTTTTCCAGAAACGTCAATACAATTCCTTTTCTACTCCATCAGCCCTTTTTTTTCCCTTCACTTACTCTACGAATCTCGAAGAAAAGAAAAAGTCCCATGCAAGCCAAGCCAATCTTCCCATCTGTAGTCCATTAAATATTTCATGACATCGCTCGTAATTCTTCCCTTTCCCCCGGATCTTCCCTCCGATATTGACGTATTATCTGCTTCCGGGTCATCTTCGGGTCACTGGTTTTCTACAACTGCCAACGCTACTGTCAATGTCAATACCTTTCATTTGTGGCAGGTCACTTAGTTTCAGAACCTCTGCTGTCGAGTTGTTACTCACGGAAATACTCAAGCCAAAGATTGGGGCGCTTAGACGTAAGACTATAAATACAGCACTTATAAGAGATTTTCTCTTCTGTGGAAGCCACAAGATAAATAGAATTCGGTTTGGACATAATAACTAAAATATATAAGCTATATTTCCGTGTAGATATAAAGATATAGTTAATATATAATATAATGAGAAAGAAGGAACTAATAGAGAAAAGAATGAGTAGGCCTAATCATAAACGTTTAAATCAAATTTAATATTTTTCAAAACTTAAAAAATTATCAAGATATATTTGAACAATTCAATAAGATTTAATTCTAATTTTCAAGCTTTATTAATAGTGCTGTATTAGAAATAAGCTTCTGTGGTTTGGAAAATGAGTTTATTAAATCAGAATTAAGGTTTTTCTTTATATCCTACAATTAAATATATTTTATTTTAAATCAAATCCGAATTTCGGCTCAATTATCTTTAATTGGTAGTACTTTTTTACAACAAAGTTCAAGTGTAGTTCAATTATATTCTAGACAATTTTGTTTTCTACCATATATCGTATCCAGGCTGAGAAATTTTGAAGTTAAAATAAATACACCAACATTAGCGTGAAGGTACAGTGGAAAATCATCTAGGTAAAACCACCCTCAGAACGCCCAACAAGATTCGAACACCAACTTCCCCGTCGTAGACAGCCCAATTTGTTTCCAGAGTGACGCCTTAAATCAGGGATGTTATACTCGTTTGGTCATAAGGGACACATTTAAAATTGAAATTACCTGGGGTTGCCCACATTAAAAAAAAAGTCAACCTTTGTCAGCAGATTAAGTATTAATATTATTAATATTATTATTATTATTAATATTATTATTATTATTATTATTATTATTATTATTATTATTATTATTATTATTAGCACCGCGTCTTACTACCCGTTCGGATTAAGTAAAAAGAACTCCAACCTAGTATATTTTTAAAAACAACAATAAAATTGTTATTAAATAAAATAGTAAAACTTAACCTAACTTTTATTTCTACCTTGAAATGTTTTTAATTTTTATCAGGATTCTTTTATTAAAATTGCACATCTGTAAAATTGTATGGTTTTGATGAAATTAAATGTGAAAAGTAATAACATTACCGAATGGTGTATTTCTAATATATTTATAAAAATAACAGTTGGACAAAGCCTCAAGGATCGGGCTGCACGTGGCCCGCGGGCCAACAGTTTGACATGTCTGCCTTAAACCACTTGACTAACTAGGTGGGTTTAACATATAAATAATATATGAGATTACATGAGTTGGTACATAATAATGTTGTATATCAATCTACGTATTTCAATTGCGAGGCAATCCTTTTTTTTTATGACCTAGAAAAGTATTAAATTAATTTTATTAGTGTTGACTTTACTTCTATGGCCATCGGTCTCATGTCAATTGTGGCAAGTGAAAAGAACACTGGAAATGAAAGTGAAAATAGGGTTCCTGGAAAAAAAATGATAGGATTTTACTCATAGAAATTATCGTGTTCTGGTACAATCAGTCGGTTCAGAAAGTGGACATTACATACCTTAAAAAAATAAATGTACTATGTAATGTACGATTCATTCATTTTCTGTCTAACTTGGTCAATAAATAAAAATATCAACTTGAAATCTAAAGAAAATCTTAAGACCATATTAACGATCAGAACAGGACATAATTCTTAACATGATGTTGTTTGCATTTTTTGAATGGAAGCAGTGAGGTCTAATGTTCCCAACACTACTAGTTAGGATGTAGATTAAAAATACATTAGGCCTAAAACACTTTTTATATTTTCTGAAGTACTAAACGTAAGATCTATTATATGTGGAAATAAACAGTTCAATGAAATGGATGAGTCATAGCGTATAAAAATGTTCATTCATTTAAGAATACTTGTATGTTACGGAATAAATCGGGGAATCACCGTATTTACTTACGACATCACTAGTTATTGGGTTTTCTCCCAGATTGTGCGGGCGGATGGCACTAACCATCCAAACACCAGAGTGTGCGTGATCCACCGAATTTATTAAGAAGTACATCAAACAAATCTTCACATTGCATGCTCTCAATCAAGCTTCATGAAACCAAACTATAAACTTAATTGTAAATAAAACTGCTTCTGGGGCCACATTGTCCAAGGCATCACTCTCACAATAAACTAAACTGCCAGTAATGGGGACATTGGGTTCTAATCCCGGTCGGGTGTACAGAGATTTGTTTGTCCTAGATGTATTTTCACTCTCCCTCCACGCAAATGTGGGAAACCTTCCTCTAAATTCAACCTTCCTCATCCCTAATACATTAGCTTAATTATTACATAGGCCTATAGCTTGAACGGGTAGTAAAACTCAGTGATAAAAAACTGTTTAAAAAACTTGTAAATTCTAAAGCTTAATTAAAGCTACGAAAGTATACTTGTAGCTTTATGAAAAGTCCTTTTTTAGCATCTTATAAGCTAAAAGTGAATTTTCTTGTAAATTGTAGACTTGTTTGTCCTAGCTGTTTTAAAGGCCAAGAGATAGCTTTTAAAAGTTAATAAAACAATAACCAAATGTTTTTAAAGAAGAAATTGATATCACTACTCCTAAATAATATTAATATCATTTTTTGGAAACAATATAATCGAAAACAACTCTTTAGTAGATGTAGGACAACAATTTTTCATTTTTAAAAAATTAATAGAAAAATACTAGTTTAGCAAATAAATAATCATATTTGAAATGCCATCGTTATATTAACTATTTATATTAAAAAGCGAACTGCTTATTTGATCTTTTTACTCGTATATGAAACAAATCTCTTTGACGTTAGCAAAGCAGTTTAATCCATCCGAATATTCGTATTTATTATTTTTATTTTACATAAAAAAATACATTTCGAGTCCTACACCAAAAATATATCTCAGTTCTGTTGAATAAAATATATTTTTACTATTACTTTTGTCTCTTTACAAGTTAGTCACCGACCTGCCCCCTTTATGTTTGAGTCTTCTCTTTCATCGTTACGTATTTTACATTTATTCCATACTTTTTTTTTAGTTTTCTTATCTAGGGTTTCTATAAAAAACAAACTTCGTTTCGTCCCGTCATCTCTGCCACGTTATACCATCACCCCCTTTCATTTACTATCTCTTTCTTTATCTCACCTTCCTTTATATACCCTTCTTCCTTACTCTAGATTCCTATTGCACCCTCTGGAACATACTATCTCTCCCCTATCACACAGGATCTCAGCTTCTTTGTAATCTAACCCTCGTCAATCGGACGCCCGGTGGTCACAAGGTTTTGATGCCCCTCTTGCTCCCCCAGCCTCTGTTTCTCCTTCTTCCGTCACCACCCAACCCTCCATCATCCCCTACTCCCCAAAAACCTCTACCTTCTTGGTATCGTTTATTCTCTTCTATTTTTTTTAAAAATCCTTCTCATTTTCTTTCCTAGCGAATCATTCTTTCAATCCCTAGAACTGACACCTTAACTCATTCGGTTGTGTCCGCAAACTTAACTTAAAGCCCCGGGTTTGATTCCTAGCAATGGTGAATATATAATTTTTTTTAGTGTGTGAAATCGAGTCTTCTTCTTAAACAGTGATGAATTACGCTCGAGTCGACCTCAGTGGTCTTGGGGTAAAGTGCTTGCCTCAGGACCCGATGATCGTGGGTTAAAACCCAGCTGGGGTCGATGGATTCTTCTTGGGCGATAAGAATCCGTAGCACAACTTCCTTCGAAGAAGAGGTAAAGCGATCGGCCTCATGTTGACTGTGGTCGGTAAAATCGCCCTTGAAGATGTGTGAAAATACCTTTCCCAGCAAAATTTTTAGAAGCTTTTCTCTCGCTCATAGAAATTCTCGTGTGCTGATGTAATAGGTCGGTTCAGAAAGTGCGCGTTAAATACCTCAAATAAATAGAATAGATATTAAGGTCTAAAGGTTGGGCATTGTATCTTTTATAGAAATAAGTTAGTCTGTTAGCCGTGTGCTAAAACAACCGTTCAGTTTAAAAAAGTGCATTTTAAATACCCCCAACAGTGTTACTACTTTAATAACAAATTATATACTACATATATTTTACTCACTTTTTTATTGTCTGAGTTTTGTATAGTTTTTTTTACACCTCTCCAAGCTATCCACCACTTTTACACTAATGTATTGGGGATTAAGGAGATATATTTTAGCTGGAATGTACCCGAATTTTCAAAGAGGGATAGTAGAAATTCAAATAGGAAAAAACACCCGGGCTGGATTTAGAACTTGAAACCTCAATATTTGGAAAACGGTGATGTTATCGTCTTTACTCTCTTGCCCATTGATGCAGGTAATCTTTAAATTTTAATTTAATTTAAGAAAATTAACGTTAACTTTCTGAACTGACTGATTATTATAAGCACATGAATTAGTAGCTTAGATATTAAACAAACACAACCACCTGTCTTTAATTCATCCCCTTAAAAAAGGGAACTCCAATTTCAATCAAATTTTTCGGCAATACTGGGAATCAAACCCGGGGCCTTCAGCTATATAGGAAAACACTTTATCGATCGAGCGAAGGCGCCAAACAATATTTGTGTTAAACATAAAATAATAAAATATCTGTACTCTACCCCTAAAAGCAAGTAGTATCTGTGAACTATTTATTTGTAAACGTTACAATTTTACGACTACCAAAATTAGTTGATAGCATATTTGTTTACTTAACTAGGGGTTGTGAGTTCGATTCTTGCCATGAACGAAAAATTAACCGTTGGTGAAATGGGGGTTTAATTTTTCTCAGCCATTTATTGAATCATGGGGAGTAGGAGGTATCTAATTTAGAGTTAAGCTAGTTTGTAAGCCATGTGCTGATATAATATGTGTTAATAAATAAACAATAAGTACCCATAATAAACAGTTGTACCAGTCAGGAATAATCTAGCGTAAAGCATCAAATAATAATAATTATCTATTCAAATTCTTTTTATTCAAGAAAACACATTAAATCAAGATACAGCATCGCTATTCAAAGACTAATTTAATTATTAATATAGTTTTCACAACCCACTTTTCAAGGATGAGTCATAATGTGCTTCAAATAATATTAGCTTCGCTCTGCTTGCCACCATGATTTAAACAAATACATTTTGTTTTGTTTTTCTCTCTCAAAATATACCTCTTCTTTCTACCACTCATTGCTTTTTCTAAGATAACACAAACCCCATTTATGCTGCATACATTTGACGTAGAGTTACAAAGAATTGTTGAAACAAAAACAAACGATAAGAACAAATGTATTCCACAAGCTCTGGCCTTACTCAATTTTATGCTTTTTTGTTTTCAATGTCAGTTATTTTTTTTGTAACATTCCTGGTTGAATAAATTTGTATTAACAAAAAAAAAATTGTTGTTAATTTCTCGAGCGAGACATTTAAATTAATTTTTAAAATGTCATTACTTTTTAAAGGCTCTATCGTTTTAGAGAAGACTTTTAATTGAATAATAGATTCCTTCATCAGCGTAAAGCTTTAAAAACTTTTTTTTACTACAGTTCATAAATGTAAACTATCTAAATAAAATTATTATAGCATGACCCAATTTACAAACTGGATTAAATCTAGAACATACACAGCATCCACTTCTCCACTCGTCAATTCGGTCTTGTGAAAGAGAACGTCACAAAATGATTAAAACAATTGTGCTCCACCGAGAATCGAGCCCCAGACCATTAGTTATATAGCTTTACGAGCTTTGATAGGATTCTGGCGGTTATATAAAATACAAACTTATTTTGTTGACAATATTATTAGTATTATTTTATAAGCATTGATACTATATAGTCTATACATAGTAATACATGTATATTCCATGACTTGCCATATAAATATATGAAAGTAGTTTCAGTTACACTTGTAAGTTATAACTCTCAGATTGGATCTTTACCACCAGTACCCTGCTATATCGACTAAGCAAAGTGTCAGTAAAACATTTTGGATGAAATAAAAGATATTCTCTTATGAAAACCGTTTATTATCCTTGTGATTTTTTATTTTCAAAGTTATAGTCATGTATTGTTTAATTTATTAGCACTACTAATCATTTGTGCTATATAATTATGATACAAAAATATACTTCATTTATAGGGGTCCAAAACGACTTTTAAAAAAACTGTTGGAAAATCCCGTGGAATTTATGATAAAATTTCTTAATTATGAATTTATTACAAAATATGCAGGTATTGGATCTTACATGGAGCTGTTATGCCTGTCCATTGACTACGTCACGCTAATTTTGATTTTTTTCAACCCCTTCCCCGCACTTGTCCCACATTGCCACAATTTTGTGAGCCCGCTTCTAATACTACGTTACAATATCACGCAACCCTCTCCCCCATTATTTTTAATTAGTCTTTTTAATTGAAACGTGTTCGTACGTATTCACCAAGATCGAAGTCGATCGTTGTTTGTTTATAAGTGCGCTCGGTCAGGTTTATTTCAAAATAAATACATTTGATTGTAATGTGACGTCACCTTCTACCCACCTTGTGAAATTTGTACGTAGTTTATGGACAGACCCTAAGGCTGGTTTCACACCAACGAGTCCCGAGTCGATTCGAGTCGAGTCAGACTCACCAATTGAGACAAGTACATGTTGTATTTGATAGCACAATGGAGGACCAATACCTTTCACACCGGCGAGTCGAGTCACCCCGAGTCTAACCGAGTCTAACCGAGTCACTCCGAGTCAAGCGTCCATGATGCGGCAGATTACAGATTTCGTCAGTCCAGCCAAGTCAAGTGTATTATTTCCACGTGCTTTTCAAGGCTAATAGCATGGACACTGGATTCCTAATTGATATCGTCCAAGAGAATCCTTCGATTTATAACTTGTCCCATCCAGAACATCGGAATAGAAATACAGTTCCCTCTATTTGGAAACAAATGTGAAAAACTACCAAAGGTGCATCGTTTCACACTAAGTGGGTAAATCCACACTAAGCGACGTCTTTTTAGGCGTCTACGCCAGCATCTCCATACATTTGTATTTATAGGAACCGCTAGGACTGCATCCATCTTGCACGAGCTCTTTGGTCAAACTAGTGGACTCGATGACTCGACTCACTAGTATGAAAGGCCTTGGCTCTAGAGTCATATTGGACTCGACTCCATGGGACTCGACTCGACTCTGGACTCGTTGGTGTGAAACCAGCCCTAGTTATATAACTGTGTTGCCAAGGTAGTTTTAATACTTGTGCAGTGCTCAATACACGCCAAGTTAGGACTAATTATTGAAGAGAAAGCTGTTGAACATGAAAAGAAAGAGAAACAAACTATTGACACTACTTATTGGTAATATAGAGAGGAGAGGGGTTGTTGAGCATAAAAATAGAAGGAAATAAATACAATAAACGTGGCAGTACAAATTTCAAGGTCAAATAGTAATTTTTATTTTTCTAACAAAGTAAGACCGATATGAGGTAAATATAATTCGAAAAAAACTGTAGAGGGCTCAGCAGTCCTTGCCCGTACCAACTACGGCAGTTAGAGAAAATGACGTCCCATAATAAAATATACATGTGTATATATATAAATATATATATATATTTATTTAAATGTTATAACATTCATTGCCTGGTGAGCATGGCTCCGTGGGAAGAGTTGCACGAACAAGCACTGACCTCCATTCAACTCCGTACTCAACAAGACCACCAACTGTACTGAGCGGATTTGATAATGGCCCGCTAGGGTGCGTACGTCATTGCCCACCGCCTACGTGTTCTACCAAGCTTTGAGAAGTTTCTACAACCTTCCAAAGATTCCCCCCCCCCTCCCCCCCCCAACA
>CABFWO010000020.1:654636-744459 GCA_902155825.1 Timema genevievae
TATAAAATGTTAAAATTTTAACCAGAAATCGAAATTTTAATACGAAGTGTTGACCCTTGTGGAAGACATTAAACTGTTTGAAATGCTCTTAGGTGGACAAAGATGCGCCTCTTTTCTCATTGATTCTATATCATTGTATATTATTTTATGCGTGTTCTTATGTGGAGTGGTAATGATACAATGTACATTATTCCGTTCAGAAATCTTACGAGTTGATAGAAAGAGAGAGAAAGTCTGTGCGGTGCACCGTACCATTTATTTTAAAACTAGAACAGCACATGACATTAATTTCTTCACCATGTTATTTTTTAATTTAGTACCAGGTCTGACTACCGGGCTATGAGCATATATACTAACTAAGCTTATTTGTTAGAGATGAGAAAGGTTTAATTTATAGTAAGTGTACCGGCATTTGCGTGGAGGGAGTGTGGAAGACAATTTTGGAAAAACACCCTCAGTACACCCAGTCGAGATTCAAGCCCCGGTCTCCCAGCCATCGGCAGTCTAGTCTACTACGAGAGTAGCGCCTTAGACCACGTGGCCACCAAGGAGAGTATTTTTTTCTCCAACCCGTCTTTATATTAGATCAGTTTGTATGAATTTTAATTTCAATATTGGGATAGGAACGAGAAATATAGAATTTAGAATAAATTTAACCGCATTCGCGCGAAGGGAAAGAGGTAAATTATTTATGAAAAGTAATCCGAAGTACACCCAGTCGGGATTAGAACCCCAATGTCCCCGTTAGGCTTGATATTTAGTCCCTATGCTTCCCCATGAGTGTGGCCTGTATAAACGTGTGAGTAGAACTCTCAATGACGTTGCCTTCTTGGAGATTTCAAAGCTAGTTTGTGAAGCAGGTTGCATCTTAACTTGACGCACGGCCAGAGCCGGTCCTAGGCAATTTGGGGCCCCCTGCGAACTGTAGGATGTGGACCCCATGGATTTTTTTTATTAAATATTAGAGCAGTCCAATCACATAATAAATTATATAGTATGAATCAGACTAAACAAAAACTATATATTATGGTAGTAATATCTTATATGATCTTGAAAATAAAACGAGCATGTGAGCTTGAACTAATTATTTAAAAAGAGACTATTGATTGACGTATTATTTTAGGATTGAATAAATCAAATTAAATATGATAATTTAAAATTGATTATTAATCTTGAAATTTAAACTTTAATTGATGAATAAAAATAAAATTTTAAATAATTTTTTCACATATATATTTTGAAAAACCACAATTAAAGAGAAATTAAAAAACCACAAGTGATTTTAACTTATGATTATTTAAATATTTTGCTCTAGACCTTATCTTGTATTTCAAAAGGGTAGTTCACCCTCATAAGACGACATTATCATAATGTAAGCTTAGATAAAGAGGGTAATTAGAGGAAAATATCTCATTTTCAATATAACCAACACTATTTTGTTCAAAAGAAAAATACCTGCTATTGTGTAGCATCATGAACTGACAGTCACTGCTATGAAGCAAATAAAACATTCTACAAAGCTGAGTTGTTCTATCCTTGCGTTCATTCTATGTTTAGTCCTTGATATCCTCCATACAGGGGTGGCCCGAGGTAAATTGTGTGCCCGGGCGGGATTGCTTTTTGGCGTCCCCAATGTAACTGGTAGATAATATAGTCCATTCGCCATAGAAGTGATTATAACTGACAGCTTGTAAATGATACCAGATCTACTTTCATGTATCCATTCGACAAACCAAATGATCTTCAAGACCATATATTGATTTGTTGTCACTTTTGGCAGTCAAAACGTTGACAAAAATAATTTATTTTTAGTTTTGTTTTTCTTTTGACCATTCTTTAAATCTTCTGCTAGCTGTCAGCAACCACATTTCACATGGCGATTGGACTCTGGAAAAATATGAAAATAATTCCCAAACCTAGCATTTTTTTTTTAGACAATACTATCTTCCATTTATTATTATAAGTTTAACACTTAGCAATATAGACGGTTTAAATCATGATTGCAAAAACAAACCGTTTTGGGGTACCATTTTTTTAAGATGGCAAATGTAAAATAATCTTTTGAAAAAAGGTAAAATTCTAATTTACTCCCCATACAATTATACTAATATGTAAAATTTAATGTTAGTATCAAAAAGTGAACGATTGTAACTCAACTATTACGCCTAGGTTATGTTAGGTTTGGGGACTATTTTCATATCACGCTCAGGCTACGTTGGGCTAGGTTTAGCTCTGTTTGGCGCCCCCTCGAGCCAGCACCCCGGGCATCCACCCGGCTCGCACGGCCCTTAAGCCACCCCAGCCTCTATAGGTGTACCGATACGGGTACCAATGATTTGTAACGGAGCGATTATTTGTGTATCAGCAATTAATCATAGTCGGTGATTATCATGCTTATTAATCTGTGATTTTTCTTAATATTCAAAATTTGTAACACAATTAACACGGACAAATAACGGTAAACACTAGAAACGCGTGGAACTGATTTTAATAGACGGTCATGTTTACAACATTATACTCAACAATAACTAAGAGAAAGAGAGAAGCGTGACGTGGCCTCAAAAGAGGAGAGATGAGCAACGTTGCCTCAAGAGAGGAGGAAAGAAGAGCGATGTGGCCTCAAGAGAGGAGGAAAGACGAGCGATGTGGCCTCAGTAGGAGAGGAGAGATGATAACATGGCCGCACGAGGAGAGGAGGGATGAGAGGTGGGACCTCAGGAAGGGAGGTAAGACTAGCGATGTGGCCTCAGGAGGAGACAAAATATGAGCGACGAGGCTTCAGGTGAGGAGAGATGAGTGACGTTGGACGTGGCTTCAGGAGGAGAAGAGAGACAAGCGACGCGGCTTTGGGAGTTGAGGAATGACGAGCAATGAGGCTTTAGGAGGGGGGGAGAGACGAGCGGTTGGGCCTCAAGAGGAGAGGGGTGATGAACGACATAGCCTGGGGAAAGGAGGGGGAAAAATGACAGATACTAATCGAACAGCTGGTATGTTGTAATTAATTTCATTTTACTGCTCTTATTTTTTTCTATCTTTTTATCTATTTATTTAAACGACTTTAAAAAAAAGGGTTAGGTTTGGGGGCCCCTAGTCCTTGAGGGCCCCCTGAGGATGGCACACTCGCATATGCCAAAAACCGAGGGCCGGTCTTATGACTCCTGGATAGATATTAATCTGGCCGTTAAATAATTTTATCTGTTCGATAAACTAAAAGTGCGTCTAATGACCAACAGATAGCATTTATATGCCAGATAAAATGTATGTATCCATCACATTTCTAGCTTGAGGTTTAATTATCTGATAACGTTTATCTAAAAGTTAGAATTGGCGTTGCCACAGTGACGCGTTGTTTTTCATGAGGTTTCACCTTTCAAAATCTGTTTTTAGGTTAAAATCTTGGTTCGCGTGTTTAGTAAGCACAGGCCCAGGTTCTAACTATATATAAAGTTAGAACATTTAATTAACACTTTTAGAAAAACTGACAAGCTATTTGTTGAGTTATAGTTATATAAGAACAAATTATATAAATGTCAGTACAATAAATTAAATTTTGTAAACGTTATACCCAACTATTGCCCACATTTTGGCAGACACTGAAATTAGAACTTGCAAAGCAACTTAGCTTCTGAGCCCACATGACGCCATCTGTTTCATCGCACTCGTTTAGCTGCCATTATTTAACAAATGTTGAGGGTTGTCACCACTTGCTAAGTTGTAGTGGTATCAGCAGCTCTTATACGCATGCGCGCACCATTAAAAACAGTACCAACCTTGCGTTTTCTCCATAAAAATATATTTATCCTACAGATAAATTCAGTTCATAATACGCGTAAAACATTAAAGTGGCTGATAACCTTTAACTGTTAGCTATATTTAACCTCCCGATAGTAATATTTATCTGGTAGTCATAAGATCAGCCCTTAGACGTCAATGTACAAAATAGAAAGAGAGTGAAGAAAATAAGTTCCCACTGAGAGGGCTCTTGTCTATATGCTGACAACCTTTTCCCTCTTCCTCTAACAAGTTTACACAGTCACTTAAATATTTGCGTCTTGAAAACATTGACTTGGTTTTTAATTTTAATTTTTTCTTGTTTCCTATTCTAGATAGACATATTATGCTTCCACGGATATTATTAATCTACATCCTGGCAGGAAGACTCCTACATGCCATTGTCGTGACCAAGACAAATAGCCTAAGTTGTAGAGGATTTATAAAAAAAAAGTACGTTTACAAAAAAATTTCTTAAAGATAAAAATAATAATTTTGTGACACTGTATGACAATTTTTCAAATTATTTAAGAATTTATGGTTTTTGTATCAACGTTATAAAACTCACGGAGTAAAACGTAAATATATTAACATGTGAAATCTTATTTTAACCAGCCGTGACGTCACAGGTAGTCAAACGTCCTTAACGTTGAATCACTACGTTCTACCTGCCACGATGGTCACATTGTCTAAAGCCTTCAGCTTGCTATTGAGACTGAATTGTCGTTGAAGGAGGGATCAATATTTGAATCTTGCTTAGGTGCATTCGAAATGGTGCTCTTTATATGACAAAGATCCTGATATTTGTTAGCTTAAACTATTTTCTTACTATAAAAAAAAATCAGATCAATCTAGTCAGAGTTTCTCCGTTAAGAACGTAATTCCTTAAACCAGTGTTCGAAATTTAATATAATTTTCTTGTGTATGAAATGTTTTTGACGGACTTACCGTTACGTTGTTATATTATTTGCCTTCCTTCAAACTGATAAATTAAATAAACTTAGACGCTGGCTATTCAACCATGCCTCAATAGAGTTTGCCAACAACCCACTTCGGTGGTAGCATGGTTTAAGGTGCTAATCTTGCTGTATACTAGACTGCTAATGATGGGGAGATCGAGGTCCGAATCTCAATCGGGTGTAGGCATACAGAGGGTGGTTTTTCCAAAATGGTTTTCCACTCTCCCTCCATGCATATCATGGTGCACTTACTCTAAATATTACCTTGCTATTTCCTAAGGCCATTGGTATAATTAATACTCAAGCGTATAGCCCGGACGGGTAGTTAGACGTGGTTCTAGAATAAAAGGGGGGGAAGAGAGAGGTTGGTCAACTGTCGGAGCACTGAGATCTGTAGTAGACGTACAGAAATCTCGCTTTACTTAACAAGTTGTTTATTATTTCAAAATAAATTTAACTCTAAAATAAACAGAAAAGGTAACATGTTCCTATAGAACCAAACATAAAACATTTGGAATTTTTATGATTAAAAATAGTTACTTTCTATAATATTAAATAATTTTCAATGAGCTTGAACGCGAAAACTTCCGGTTCTGAGATCAAAGTATATATTAAGAAACACAGTTATAGCCTTCTACAAATAAATAATGCAATGTTTTACTTTCTCATATCAAGAGAAAGTGTTGTAAACGTGAACATTTTCAACACTTAGATTATTATTAATTTGTATGCGTGTCCAAAACCAAAAAGAGTGGATTTTGTCAATTCTGTCTGTCTGTCCATCTGTCTGTCCCTGGCATAGACCAGTTGAATGTTGTTTTCAAACTTGACATCTAAATGTTATAGGGTAGTACCACAGGACTTTTAAAAAAAAATTTAAATCTAGTTCTTATATTAAGGGTAGTTTACTGATAAGGGATTTTTTTGATTTGAATTTTTTTTAATGTCTCTAAAGATGTTGTTTGAAATCTATATCTAGGGAGTGATTGACCTCCCAAATGATACTGTCTACTTGTGTTTGGGTAAATATTCGTTAGTGATTAGTGTACTGATGAGTGATATTCAAAAATTCAAAATATTTTGAAAAAGGCTTTAACAAATTTTATTAAAATCTACATCCTGAGGAGTGTTTGACATGGCAAAAAACGTGTAGGCCTATACTTTATTTTAGGGGTAATTTTTTAAGGGTAGTTTACTGAAGACTGATTTTATAAAACAAATGGAATATTTTAAAAAGTGGATGTAACGGTGTGGTTCAAAATGGGTATACCTGCTAAGTTTTTACATTATAAATAATTATGTGTATTTGTTTTTCTAGGCCAAATTAATTTTATAGTAGTTTACCAATGACTTATTTTTGTAATTTTTTAAATGGATTTAACAATTTTGTTCAATATTGGTATCGATGAACTATTTTAAAATATAAATAAAAACTTAAAGATTATTTTTGTAAAATAAACTAATTTAAGGGTAGTTTACTTAATAAAACCGATAGAAAATTTGTAATGTTTCAAAATTAGCTTCAAAGATTGTGTTTTAAATGGGTATCTGCATATCTTGGAATTGTTATTCATGATAAATAATGATTTTTTTTTTCTTTTCAAGCTCAAAATAATTTTAAGGTGGTGTAGAAATAACTTATTTTTGAAAATATGGAAATTGTTAAAAATATTTATTTTAAGTTTTTTAAATGAATATAATAACAGTTTTATTGTGATTAACAAGATGATGTGTGTTTGGTTTTATGAGGAAAACCTATTTGAGCGTAGTTTACTGTAAACTTAATTTTGAAATTTTCTTAATATGATAAAGCTTGTGGGATTGTAACTTACTATTTATTTTTAACAAGGTCAAGTCCCGTTTCAGTCATTCTTTGAAAGAACTGGACTGCCTAGGTTGAGAGTATAGGAGTTCGAATCACGGAAGAATGAACTGAGGGTTTTTTTCTTCTAGGGTTTTTCACTTTCCCTCCACGGAAATGTGAGTACGCCTTCTATAAATGGTACCTTCCTCGTCCCTAATACAATAAAGTAATTAACAAATCTTAGTAAGCAATACTTTATTGTGGTAACAGTTCCCTTTAAGTACGTGGCGTCCTTAGGTCCTCTATTTCTTCATCTATCCACGCATCCATCTATCTGCCTCATCCCTCAGCAAACCCAGCTTCAGACCCCCGAGGCATCACGGGAGCACACACATTAATGAATCATACCAGGATATTGCATAACCGCCCCACACGGGGAACAGAAGGAGCTAGGAGGTATTCACAAGGCAGAAGCAACCCTTACCTTACCTCCCTTCCAACCGTATTCAAACTCATTAATTATATGCAGCCGGTAATAATCAAAGACGAGTATAATAGGGTGTGAAAGGGGGTGGGGAGGTTGAATAGGAAGTGGATGGTTAGGCATGAAAAGAGGAAAGGAGGAAAAGGGGGGTAGGAACCGTGTAAGATGAGGAGTAATCAAGTAAACGATTTCTCCTACCTCTCTCAGATTGATCTTAATCCACGTTATAATAATTGATGAATTTCAAGACTTGACGTTGAACAATGTGAGGCCCGAGCCTCTGTTTTAGCCTCACAATGCTCATTGTTCTACCAATTTACCCGGGGAGGGGGGCGGGGGATGTATCTGTCTTCCCATGCGAAGGAAGGCATATTGTTCTATTGCAGGTAAAGTGAGGAGTTTACCCCCAGCGTAGGGGCTGGAAAACTTTACTATTAATACTATCCATTGCTTTCTGAGCAAAATTTCATGTGCTTGGATGGAGTTCATTGTTGATTAGTTTTGTTAATTAAGTTACATCAACGCACTTCGGTGGTCGAATGGTTTAAGGGGATGGTATTCAACCTTTTTAGTTCATGTACCCTCAGATACGGTCTAGTACAACTGGGCGCTGGCAAGACTGGGTGCCAATACAACTGGACACGAGTGTAAAAACGTAATTATAGTTTTTTACGTAAATATTCATTTTTGGATTTGTTTTAAAAAAATCATAATAAAAGACCCTTAATTTGTTTGTATTTATAAAGTTAGACTACTTGATATTTTGTAGAAAAAAATCAAACACATGAAAACATTAAAAATACGTAGCCTAACCTAACTTAATTTTCGTTTTTTTTACAATTAAAACACACATTTTTCGTGTTTTTTTTACAACTAACACACATTTTCAAGACCACGCCCAGTTTTGGCAGCACCCAGTTGCCCCAGTGCCCAGTTCGCAAGAGCCCAGTTGTCCAGATCCACCTCAGATATAATTTCTCTTCAACTTTGTACCCTCAAAGCGGTTGTTTATACATCAAAATAAATTACATCCAAAATAATGTACTAAATAGTAACTTTTAAACTAAAAATATTTTTGTGTAAAAATATGAAATATTATGTACCCCCTAACATGTCATCGCGTACCCCAGGTTGAAAACTACTGATCTAAGGCGTCACACTTGCAATAGATTGTACCTCTGTTGATGGAGAGCTATCGTTCGAATCCTGGTCAACTGTACTGAGAAATGTGGTTTTCTAATTGCTCTCCACGCAAATGTAGGTTCATTTCCTCTAGATTCAACCTTTCTCATCCCTCAGCCATTATCGATATTAATTCATGTGTGTATAGCCCAAACATGTAGTAAGACGCGGCGCTAAGAAAAAATTGCATTTATATTCAAAAAGTTGTATATAGTGGAAGAATATATACATCTAGAATAGAAACCAGAAAAAGATTATTTTCAAATTCACACAAATATTGTCCAGACGCAAATAGAAGTGTGAGTGTTTATACTCGTCAGAGGAAGAAGTTACGTGTTAACGCAGGGTGAATAATTAATTTTCTTTCCTATCCTATTTTGTATATTGGCCTCCAAATATGGTGGTTTAGTATGTGTTTCTTCATTATAATATTTTTTGTAATTATTTCATTTTTATTATTAGCACAGTTTCTGTTTACCACTTTCTTGTAAATTTAATTTAATCTTTACTTTCTCGCTATCTTACAGGTAGAGAAAGTATTGTAATCGTCAAAAAAATCTAACTTGAGATGTTGATAAATGTCGACGTTTCATGATCCTCCGAATCCAAAAAAGTGTTTTTTTTTAATTTACGTCCGTGTGTCTGTACTTTGGACTAGAGCCTACATTATTTTACCGATCGGACTAAAACTTGGTATCTAAGGTTTTCATAGGGTTGCCCCGAGGTGTTTTGGGAATTGGATATCTAAGCCTAAAATTAAGATCAGTTTACTAAAGGGTGAAAAGAGAAAAATTCAATTTTCTCAAAATCATCTATAAAAATTTTGATTAAAATTCTTATCTAGACAATGATTAATATTATAAACAAAATGGATTTTTTTCATTTTTCCATCAAAATTAATTTTGGGTTTCCTTACAGAAGCAAAATTTTTAAATCTCCGCAACTATTTAAGATACTAAATAACTTATCATTGTACAATTTTAGTACTATTAAAAATAAGAAATAAATTATTTGAAACATATTTTTATAGAATCAATAGTTTCTGAGATATTGGCAAATATGTTAATACAATTTTGTGAGCTTTATTTGTAAAAGAGATACTGCTTAAGTCTAAACGCAATAATTCGCTAATGTCATAGAGTAAGTAAATAAGTCTCTCACAAAGTTGATGTTTTTCCTTTAATCTCCCAGGGGAAATGTTTGTACAGCACAGGGGCGAATCAAGGATTTTCGTGAGGAAGGGAGGGACGCGCGTGCCTCCATTGGGAACGGGTCGGGGGCACCTCAAGAAATTTTGACATAAAAATACTTCAAAATTTGAGATTAAAGCTTTTAAGTAATTTTTCAGTGTAGCGCTAAACTTATAGGAGAATAATCCTATAATGAAGGGTTATTACACGAAATTTGCGATTAGTATTGAAATTTATTAAAAGCAAATAATAATATAAAAAATAGTGATTATTAAGAGGGAAATAAGTTTAAACATTATAACAATTATTATATAAATAGTTTTCTAGCTATTCAACAGCTAGACAAAATAGATGGAATTATTCAAATTTCTTACAATCCAACTTAGTATAGCTAGTTGTTTCTCATTCTAAATCGAAATTTTACCACTAAGCCATACTAACACGTTATGTGTGTGGTATTATTAAAAGATTTTGTTTAAAGCACATTATTTAAAAATAAATTATTTTAAAGATCTTTATTTATTATTAATCATTGAAATAGTAGTAATAAAAATGATATAATCAATTTTAACCTAAACAATGTTTGTGCAACAAGGTGAGATGTACGTAACTTAAATTTGGGTGATTTCATTAATGCCTATTTTCACCATTTTAATATTTAATATGATTGTTTTAAGTATTAATAATAATTATCATATATTAATCATTTAATAATATTACCAACAACAGTTTAAAAAAACGAAATCTGGTTAGTGAGATAGTATTTCATGACAATAAAACTAGTGAGTGACTTTATAATATTGATTTAATTGGTTTAATTTCTTGAAGGGGGCGCGCACCCCACGTGACATTCCTGGATCCGCTTCTAGTACAGCAATGATCCTTCTCCTTCATTTTAGATTCAATACTTAGTAATTACCTATTTTATTAGTCTAAATTAATAAAAGAGAAATGTAATAGCAATACGATAACCATAGAATGTGCATCCCCTAATAAAATGGCGAAAATTTTAACCAGAATTCAAAATGTTAATACTAAGGGTTGACCCTTGGAGACCCCATTTCTATATTTTTATTGGTCCAAATGTACAAATGAAGACGTTAATTATTTAGAAATAAAATTATAAAATTTAAAACCGTGAGTCAAAAAAATATTTTAAGTATGCATAGCACAATTTGTTCTTAGGTTCGCTATTATATATTATATTACGAATTTTGAGCAAATATCTACATTTTTAAACACTAGAGCGAGAAAGTCCGTGCGGAATTCCGTACCATTTATTTTTATGGTGGTTCATGTGATAAAGTGTGTTTTCGCGCTGGCTTTGGACCAGTTCTCACAGTGTTTAGTCCGATATTACACGTTTTTTTTAACACGGCAGCTAAACATCCCCATTTCTTTTGTTTCTGCAACCAATGCAGCACCTCTCCAGTTTGTTTTGGTGAATGCTTCTCTAATATTACTTTTTAATTACTCAAAATGAAAGTGAACTTGAGTTTAAGGGATGTGTTTTTTAAGTTTATATTGCAAAATATTTTTTGATCCAATTAAATCAAAATATTTCTCCAGTATTAGCATAGAGTTTAATTTTCTTCACATGGTGGTATCTGCAGTTGTTGAACATCTGTCATGAACATATTGGCATTAGATGACAAACTTTTTAAATGAAGAGAAAAGGTTCTTATTAAATTCTAAGACACCCTTGACAGATATTCAACAACTATTGATAACACCATATGAAGAAAGCTAAACTCTATATTTTTACTGGAACCATATTTTTTTAAATTTTGACCAATATACAAAACTGCAAAAACACTGCCCTAACGCTATCTACATCCCAAAGTTTCGATGCAGCCCACTCAGGAAAATATCTTCATATTCACTGAGAAGGCAGATCCCCCCACGGGTGACTTGTGAACAAGTTGAGCACAGGTTGTAATTTTGCTACACAGTAGGTCTCACAAGATAGATCTGACATAAGAGAGGAGGAGGGGAGAGGTAGAAAGAGGTGGCTGGCTGACAACAAGAGAGAGACAGGATAAGGTGGGAGAGAGGCGGGTGAAGGTCTTCTGCAACTGATGTCACCTTAGGGGGTACGAAATTAAAACAGTAAACAATCCCTGAACCTACCCCTTCATATCCTGTATTTACTCTGTGGCACATTTCTCTTCTCATTACGGTTTTTGATGCCGTCTTCGTCCCTTGTTTTTTGAGGGAGGGGAATGAGTATGCATGGTGTATTTTTGAGCCTCTGGATTATAAATTTCAGTGACCACACGGATTTTTTTTTTTTTTTTTGCTTTGCGTTTTACATACAATATACCTGAGCTATCAACACTTAAATTGTCATTTTTCATTTAATTGAGGTATTTAACGCGCACTTTCCGAACCAACTGATTATATCAATACACGACTAATTATAAAATAACTTAAAGTCCAGGACAGAAATAACATCAAGACCCCAGCCGTTAATTCGTCACTGTGAAAGGGGAAACACACATTTAATCAATGATTTGTTTTACCATGTTAGGAATTGAACCCAGGACCCATAACTCAGTAGAGAGACATGCTACTGACTAAGATGAGGTGTTGGACTAACATTAAACTAATGGAGTAGAGATGAGAAATTTAGAGTTTTTAAAGAAAATGTACTCACGTTTGCATGGCGGGACAGTGGCTAGCCATTTAGGAGAAGTCAATTCTAAGTAAACTCGGCAGAGCTTTGCAGACCAACCTACCATTATCGGTAAACTAGACTAGAATATCTTGAAACCTTATTCCTCGTTCCCAACAATCCGGGTGCCAATATCTGGTATATGTCTATACGCATATGTAATAATTACACTAATGTGTTAGGAATGAAAAGGTTAAATTTAGAGGAAGTGTACCCATATTTGCGTGGAGGAGTGGAAAACCATTTAGGAAAAGCCACCCTCAGTACACCCGACTGAAATTAAACCGATATCTCTCTCTTTCATTGCAGTCCAGTCTTTTGCGAGTCACGCCCCATGAGGCCACGGTAGCAAGCTATCCCGCTCTTATTATAAATTCCGTTAGAAGGGACTGGTCAACGAACGATGAAGGCACGGTGTCTTAACAATCATGAGCACGAAATAGGCCACTATGTTACTATTATGATTACCATCTTGAAATTACTGATTTAAAATTCATTAAAATCTCATATACATCTCATATATATAAAAATCTACACACAACACTTCTCTATGTTTAATTTTTGTTTATTTTTTCATTATATATAGGAAATATATACTATGTATTTAATTTGTCTATGAATCTGTGTGTGTCAATATTTATGTCTGTATGTAGCCCCCTATAATCTTTAAACTATTTGAATAGTATTAATCAAACGTTTAAGCTCTGTAAATATACACGCACCAAGATAAAGTTTAAAAAATAATTAGTTTTTTCCACACCATTTTTCAAAAACAGGAATATCTAAAGCTATATCATTTATAAATAGTAGTACTAAATTTCGGATTATTTTATACCCTTAAATTATAATAAAGTCGTTAACTACTCTTGTGAAAAGTAGGTAGTCCCTTGTTCCTGTCATACTATAAATAAACCCATTTTAATCTGACTAAAAGGTTTCAAGTTATAGACTTAAGTATGTTCAAATCTAGCCGAAACCCAAAATTAACCTATTTTATCCAAACAATCATAGTGAGTACAGGTAATACATCATTTTGCGCATTATTTGTATTTGGCTTATAACTTTAACCAACAGGGATGAGTTAAAAAATTATATATTAATTCATGATTGATACTCAAAACGTAAGAAATACTTTCATACACACTTCTAAAAAAAATGTTACGTATAAAAAAGGTTTGAATTGATATGCAAAAATCGAAAGATTGTTCGATTCAACCAATCATTTTGAGAAAATAAATTAAAATATAAGTGTTTTCAAGCAAATTTGACCAGTGGTGCTAAATATTTTTTTTAATTAACGTATATTAACTAAGTTATGCTTCTTGTAAAATTTCAGAAAGCGATTAATAAATGAGCTGTACTTATAGAGGTAATCAATCATGTTTCTAAGTTAAAATGTATTGAAATGAAATAATAAAATTATTTTATGTTGAATGTTAAAATATGCTAAGTTATCAAATATTTCGAACAACTTTTTAAAACATATCTTTCATTATTTTTTGCGAACCAAACTATCATAGGAGAAGCAAGTTTATAAATTGAGATCCATCCCTACCGTCGGGGATACGCGATATATCACTAAATGTTGATTTAAAATAAACATGTATATTTATTTATCTCTGAAGGTAAGAAAGAGTATTTGGTTAGATTCCACTATGGCGCAGCATTTATGAGAGCCGTGGGGGAATCTGTCACGGTAGAAAATAAGATTTCACCGTAAACAAAATATACGTTATTGTTAAATTTATATTTTAGTAGTGTTAACTGAGCTTTAAAAATAACTATTTTTTTTATAAACTGTTTTACCATGTATTTTATGTATGTATTGCATCCCATCTCATAGCAGTTAAATTATAGAAAAGGTGATCCCCCCTCCCCTCATCCTCACTTTTTTCTCCAATCATATACACACACAAGTTTACAGTATTTTGGAAATAAAAATCATAAGAGTATGTCATATTTTAAACTAAAGAATAAGTCTTCCAATTTTAATAAGGTTTCATACAGACCCACATTTAATTTACTCATTTGTTTTCCAACTCAGAATTTTTCACTCGCAACCAACCATTTACCCCTTTCTCCTCCTTCCATTCCCTTTGTGCACCCCCTACCCCCCAAGTTCGTATAAAAATTCTTACTCTTCGTAAAGCTTTACGCATAGCCTCCCATTTTGAAGACAATGGTCCCAAGGGGGTTGATTAATGCTACCGTTAGTCAGCAAGGAGGAGGTGGGAAAAGGGGGACGGGGGTTAGTGTTGGGGAGGTGAAAATGAAGGGATAATCAAGTCATCCTTCCACCTCGCAGGATGTAGCTCGGTGGCTCAACGAAAGGCTTAACGCATTTTCGCTTGCTCTAGTGTAGACAGAAAAGGTAAATTAATTGATGATGTGACAAGATTCTTTAAGCTTTTCAATAATAAAAAAAAGGGTTGAAAACTTTCTACAGACAGACTCATTTAGCTTCCTTCTTACATTTTTTATTCCTTACAAGTTGAAAATTAACGAGGAAGAGATCATCAAAATCGACGTTAAGTTCAACTTATTTGAAGAAAGCTTTTTGATACACTAAGTCTATATGAACTGACTTGTACATTATATATTTAGAACGTTTCTTTTGATTACATTTGATATATTTTTGGCATATTATATTATTTTATACAGGGTCATTCAGAACTCCACGGAAAACAATATTCAAGTTGTACGGGGTGTTAAGACAAGTACTTCCACCTAATGAACTTGGGGTCAGCGACTCCAAATGGCGGCGCTAAGATACGTAAAAGTTGGCACTGTATGCACCTGTTGGGTAGGCAGCACATGTAGCACGTCATGTAAACCAACACAGGCATCCCCACCACTCCCTGCATTGACACGCAGGATGAGGCCAGCGTAGAAATTCGACTTCAATTTCCTCAGTAGAGATGCCTCTGCGATCTCAATATCTGCCCTTGTCGGGGCCAACAACATATATGTGAAAGAATCAGCATTTCTTTATAAGTAGCCTACCTGTTGTCAAGCAAATAATGCCTGTCACTAGTCATCATTTACCTCACACTCCAATTTTTGGTGTTTCCTACCCCCCAGGTGCATACAGTGGCCTCAATAAGGAGGGAGAACATGTGATGTAGTCTCAGGGAGGGGGTGAGAACGCATGACGTGGCCTAGAGAATGACCTTGGAAAGGCAGGAAGAAACTTGAAGCAAGGAAGGTAGTTTGCTGGTCATTCAAATACAAATAAACAACACACTAGTAAAATACCAGCTTGAGTGCCCCTCTAACACCCTTTTGCAACTTAGCACCCCCCCTGTGCAATCCCACCGCCCACTTTGGGAACCACTAATCTACAACATGAAAACAAGAGAATGACAACAATGTTTCCTCAATATTAACCATGCAGCTCCTTCAGAGATGATATCCAGTGTACCAATGCTTGAGACAGTTGTCCTGAGAGATAAAATTGATCCGCTCAATATATCTCCCTTTCCCTTTGATCGCAGCTTAAGACAAAAGACTCTGAGATAGTGTAGGTACAATCAATTCACCCTGTAAAGTAATAAGCTTACCTTGGACGTTTCCAGTGTGGCATGGCTTATTTCAAGCAAAGACTGCTGCCTTTCAGGGTAAACCGAGTGTAACTATTTGGTTCCCGCCCGATAACAAAATTGAAAACGTATTTTTAAAGCTAATACATTATAGATCTTGTGTTCTGTATACTTTTTTTCTTTATACCTATGCCACCCCTTCCATATAAAAATGAAGTTCGCTCAAGAGCCGACCACCTGAAAGTGACGGCAGACAATCCATGAAATTTTCCGGGTTGAAGAGTTCTACCGCCAGGAAGAGAACAGCTGAAGTGAGAACGCGTGCTTCTGGCCCTCTCTGCAGTTGCCGGAGTTCACATGCGGGATAATTGCCTGCAGTAGCCTTTTTTTTTTCTATTTCTTGGTCCGATGATCACTACCATTAGTCAACATCAGAAGGCCGAGTGAATGAAGGGTTTGTGAAAAGGTAATCAAGGTTTCCGTCTCAAAATTACTTCCTTTTCTCACACTCCTACATCTATCTAAGAACTATTCTCAAAGAGAGAAAGAAAAGGAGAGAAGTAATTAGGTTTACACCTAGTAAAAGGTCCGTTTATTTCTGACAGTGACTGAAATAATAGAATGCAAGCTCGATAAAAAAATGTTAGCCATTTAAGGCTGGGTACTAGTGAGCGCGAATTTAGTGCGCTAATTTTGCAGTTTTTATAGCATAAACATTTTTTGAACAAAATAAATCAAATTTTTCTTCTATAGAAACATATAGTTTAGTTTTATGCACGTGCTAATATCAACAGTTTTTGAATATCTGGCATGAGCATGGTGGCATTTGGTGACAAACTTTTTAAATTAAGAGAAAAAGTTGTCATTAAATTCTAGGACCCCCTTGACAGATATTCAAGGACTGTTGAGATTAGCATGTGCAGAAAACTAAACTATATGTTTCTATAGAAGAAATATTTTATTTATTTTGGCCAAATAAATGTTTATGCTATAAAAACTTCAATAATACTTCCCTAAACTCACGCTCACTAGCACCCCATCTTCAGGTGGGGATTTAGGGTAAGCGAGAAATGTTCAATGTTTTTGCAGTTTTAATGGCAAAACATTTTATTGGCCAAAATAAATAAAATATTTCTCTAGTAGAAATATAGAGTTTAGTTTTCTTCACATGTTGATATAAACAGTTATTGCATACCTACCATGAGTATAGCAACATTAGATGAGAACATTTTTAAATTAAGGGAAAAAATTGTCATTAAATTACATTAAAGCCTTTACAGATATTCAAGAATTGTTGTTATCACCATCTAAAGAAAATTAAACTCTATGTTTGTACAGGAGAAATATTTTATTTATTTTTGCCAAAAAAAATTTTTGTTATAAAAACTTCGAAAATACTTTTTTCTTGGGTCTCCTAAATCCCCACCTCTAATGGGACTGTTGACCTCATAATGTAGGCAGGATTGTTAAAGTGGCTTTCTGATATCAACCTCTGAGACACTTGGTTTGTCTGAATCCCAGTGGGGTAGAGGTTTTCTCCCCACGAGGTCTAGACGCAGGGTGAAATTCTGATGGAGTAGTTGTGTAGGTGTTTAAAATTGACACCCGAACAGGGATTTTAAAAATGGCCAACTTACTTTACTTGTCGAATGTAATTTGAATATCTAAATGTAGATTTCTACTGTTGACTAATACAAATAAGTGGTACGGCGCACCGCACAGACTTTCTCCCGCTTTTATCTTAAAAAATACATTTAATAAAAACTCATAAGATATTTGAAACTATACATTGTTGTAGCAACAATACACTAAATATCATAAATGAAGTAATATACACTGTGACTTAATTTATGGCATTAGGAATTAGGGACACTGTTACAGAAAAATGGAGAAAGGAGAAACACCAAATAGCATAGTAATCAAATGTATTTTCAAATACCTGAAATTAAAAGTGTATATATATTTACTTTTAGCTTAAAAATTATTGGATAAAAATATAGTCTAAAGATTTTTGTTTTTATTAGTAGTACAATTTAAAAGTGACAAGTTACTTTTTATCTCAAATAACTGCGGAGAAATGACTAAAATTGGAGATTCCCCTATATAAATTACCCTCAATGTCTTTTCCATAAGAAAAGGAGAACTGCCATCTTGTTTATAAATGATAAACAGTGTATGTATACAAAATGTAATCAAAATCATTTCGGCGAATTTCGAGAAAATAGATTTTGTCCTCTTTTAGACCTTTAGCAAGCTACCCTTAATTTTAGAGTTAGATGTATAATACCAAAAATTCCTCAAGGGGACTTTATGAAAACCCCAGTCCCGAAGTTTGAGCCCACTCGGTAAAATAGTTTCGGCTCTAGCTTGAGATACAGACAGAGACAGACAGACGGACGGACATACAGACAGCATTGCGAAAACCACTCTTTTGGTTTCAGGTCATGAAACGTCTACATTTATCAAAGTCTCGAGTTCAATTTTTTTTAACGATCACAATACTTTCTCTCCAAGGTATCGAGAGAAAGTAAAAGCTCTCTAATTTAAAGTAATTGTTGTAATACAATGCGCTCTTTTAATAAGTCTCTGCGGTGACCTGGTGGTCTAGGGGTAAAGTGTCAGACTTCTGTGCTGGGAGGGTCCGGGGTTCAATCCTCGTTCCCGGCACAGATTTATCTGATTGCCAACCCCTTCCTTCACCTCTGACAAGACGTGTATAAATCACAACTTGTGAATGTATGGAATTCCAGGCCTCCACCGTGGTTCGGATTCCACGTTTAACTGTACGTCCTCCATTTCATCTCACAATCACCCTACCATTACACATTAGCGTAAGTGCGTATAATCCGAACGGGTAGTAAGACGCGGTGCTAAATAATAATAATAATAATAATAATAATAATAATAATAATAATAATAATAATAATAAGTCGCTGCACTTAGTTATATCAGTACATTTAAAGGTTTATATAACTGAATGGAACACTACCATGGAGGGGATTCCGGTTAGTTAAGTCAATAGAGCATTGATACGCAAAGCTAGATGGCTAGGTTTTAAATCCTTGTCCGGGTGTCATATTTCAAATTTATATCAAGATTGAGTTTGTTTTACATGTTGTAATTTTTTTTTGAGCTTTATTAATCAAGAGAGGTTTCCCAACAACCACAAAATAAACAATGTTAATATCTGTCCAAAGCTTGATTGAAAAACCACTCCGTAGATCCAACCTATTGTATTTTGTCGGTTGAACGTGCATACGATGTGTGTGACCATTAGTATACTATTAAATTAACATACTCTTTAGATAGAACACCCTTTCTTGTTATAGTGTCCTAATAACTTTCCTGGATCCTTGAAAGAAGAGCCATCATTTGCAAGCAAGATTACATCCAGTCAACTTGGTCGAAGATGGCTGGTGGGGGGGAGTAAGGGGAGGGAGGATGAAGTAAAAAAGAGTATAAAATGTTGGAATAAAAAGAGAAACTGAAAAATCTCCCATGCCAAATAGCTTCTTAAAGACCCTTTTACATTCCAAGATTTTTTTTATTAGATAATTTTTTTTCTTCGCCCCCTCCTTCTGCCCTTCTCCACCCCACCTAAAGTTTGCGCTTTGAACTAGGTTAAGATATTTTTGAGTGTAATGCGTCGCCATTTTAAAGTGGATTGTGTTTAATGGGTAGCGTCGTTTCCGTAATGTCTGGGTCGGGGCGTGTAGCGTTGTTACACCCAGAGCGCCAGAAGGCGCCACGACGTTCATGTGAAGCGGGAAATAAAAATGTTGAAGAAAGGGATGTTGGTGTTAGGGGAAAGGATGATGCTGAGAAGGGGGTAAGGGGTGTAAGGAGGGTTAAGGAGATTATTTTTCATTGCACGTGCCCACTATAATGCCTACCACGAGAACCGGTCTCTTACAAACACGGCGGCTTCAGATTCAAATGGTTATTGTTATTTTAGCTGTGGATTTTCTCGGAGAATATTTATTTACTATTCGTGCATACATTTTAATAACAAGATTAGGAGATTTGCCATCTGGGCCACGTTTATTATATTGAAATAAAATATATATATTGGATAATTATTGGATAATAGTCATAATAGCCTTCATTGGTGGATGCATGATCTAACGTGTCACGTGTTATACCGGATTAACGGTTTAGGGGATATCGGGGCTCAATTCATGGTTGGGTGTACTGAGGGCGGTTTTTCCTAAGTGATTTCACCACTGCCTTTCCACGCAAATGTAGGTGCATTACTTCTGAAATTCTCCCTTCATTATTACAATTGCATCAACTTGATTAATGTATGTGTATAGTACGAAAGGTTACTAAAAAGAAGTGAAAAAAAATCTCAAAAATTAATTTGCTAAACACCAAGTCATGTGTAATTATTTTATCAAAACTTTTAATATTTAAAGTTATTGACTAGTTAATTACTCGCAAAAATGGGAATAAGAACTAAATGTCAAGCTCTGGTTTGCCAGTGATGAGGTCTGGGTTCAAGTCTCAGCCGGGTGTACTACGGGTTGTTTTACAAAATGATTTCACACTCTCCCTCCCAATCTAAAAGAACCGCTGATCAACCAAAATTCTCTCTAAGACCACCGATAATCCAGCCACGGTTTTGAATCTGTAATCTTCCAAACAATCCCCTCATTGTTTCCACCTCTCCTTCTTATTAATGAGACTCAAAACGGACGCACTCAAATTGCGGAATAAAATATACCTGTCAGTCGGTGCACATGAATTTCAGAACAATCTGTAATCCCATTCAACTCCTAGCCCATAGCCAACCTAACATAACTTAACCTCCATGTTCCATTTTGAACAAAGCCATTATGAATTTAATTTTTAGCCTGCAGTTCGTGTAAGGGTATTACCAACCTCGGATGAGTTGTTCCGTAATTCGTGTGCACCACTCAAAACATTGAAAGCATAACTTGAGGTGGTTTTGGTAAGGCAGGGGTTAGGGGAAGATTTACCGGTGTTCGAAAAGCGATGTAGCGAGTGTTGGTGAGTATATAATACCCCACAAAAATCGTTAACTTTACAATTATAATCCAAAGCCCATTTCGTTAATGCTTATGTGGTAAGTTATAGTTCTCTTTCCACCCCCAAACTTACCCTAGAATTCACCTCCTTCTCCCTTAAACCCCTAACAAACCCTTATCCACACCCTCCCCTCTGTATGTAGGCGCCGCAGAAACCCCTCTTTCACCCAAACCCCTCAAAAGCTCGCTTTTCCTACTTTGAAAGGCTCGCAGTTTACGTTGATTTATTTCCACGTCGGGAGATCTGGCCTATTCACTGCAGAAGGTGGTGGTGGGATATATACCGCTTGGTCAGCACATTTCCGCACACCGTGAAAAGGACGCAAATATTTTGAAGGTTCGACTTGCCCTTCTTCTCCTCAGAAGTATCACGAATGAAATTTCATATGTAGTAGTGCTATCGTAAAAAAATATATATATTTCAGTAATAACTCTTCTCAAGGATAAGACGAAGGATAAAAATAATAATAGTATAATGGCTACTTGTTATTGTAACTTCGTTTGTCGTAATAATATTCAATTATAACAAAGTCGATATATTTTTTTAGAATTATTATTTTTATTCAAAAGGCTAAAATCAACCTGCACAGTATAGCCTGTTCGGATTTTTCTTAAACATTTTAAAATTGTGGAAATTATTTAAAAAAAAGTATAGACCTAAAACTAATGTATATATATTTCCAAAATGATACATTAAAATGTCATAGAAACCTCGTGTTAGTAGCGGTAGTGTGAAATATATCCATACTACATAAAGAATCGAGGGATGAAAACTAATTATTTCTAACTAACAAAACTGGATGTGTTTATAAAATTTACTCTTTTTTTTATGCAACGCGTCTTACTACGTATTTATTTTATTTTATCACCGCGTCTTACTACCCATTCGGATTAAACGCGTATGTTCTAATTACGTGAATGTTCCAGGGATGAGGAAGGTAGAATTCAAAGGAATTATAAGCATTAGCGTTGAAGGAGAGTGGAAAACCAATTTGGAAGATCCCGCTTAGTTTGATGTTTATTCTTCGTGATCATCGATGTGAGCTATTGATAATTCAAATGTGATTTTAGATTAAAACATTTTATATTCTTACAATTCTCCTGGGCTGGCAATAGAAAGAGCTGAAGCAGCTAAATGAATATCTCCAGAATTTCATCATATTTCAAACATGCATTTCAGATATGTTTTGTAATATTAAATTATGTAATATAATATTGTTTTTATTAATTAAAAATCAATTCACTATTACAAACAATAAAATATTTTAAGACTATGTAATGCTATTTTATGCATTTTAAATAATTAACTTGTATTGGTTAATCCTAGTTACCTTTGAAGTATAATACTATGATACTATTTTTCTGTTAATAATAATTTAGTTTCAAACTATACTTTAAAAGTCTCTAGTAATTAATAAGTGGTTTAGTAACAATGTATTCATGACGAGGGTAATTTCAAATCTTATTTGAAGTTACCATTGTTTCTTGGTGATCAAGTTAGAGAAAAACCAAATTAATACTATATTAAATAGTGCATAATATTATTATATAAAAACCATTGTTCACACGGCTTTAGACGTCAGTTTCTCAATGGATCTCAATTTTTTTCCAAACGCCCTAGTAACTCAATCGAAATATTAAGATTTTAAATTAAAATCACTTGGGATGAGCTACTAAACCAAAAACCTTCTGAGCGGTCGCCATATTAAAATGGATAGCCAGATTAAAAAAAAGCTGTGTGCATACAAGATTAGGCCTAGGTTCATAGACTGTCCTTGCCAAATTTCGTTAAAAATTGGCCCAAGAATTTGACAGATATCACGGGACAAAAATCCCGACATCTCGACATAAAAACAAATTGTATGCCAAGTGGTCGAATTAAAACAAAACCTCGCTACCCTTGGTCAAATTTTAACTTAGAAATTCAGATGAATTTTTGTAAATATAGAATTTAAAACTTTGAAAATATTTCACATTACAATCCCATGAAAAAAGCGTGGATTCCGAATGCACAATTTAGAGTATCTTTTGATTAACACACTCAATGAACCGTTGAAACAGAACCAATTGAACGCTTTGTCCGATTTATTTAACAATGACGTGTCTGCCTCATAGTGATTAGCTAATACGCCAACTTTATTTATGTCTGGGACTTGCGTCGTTGGGCATGCGGAAAAATCGTAAAGCCCGTCTGGTCTGGTTGGCTCATGATGGGGAAGTCAGGATTTCAATCCTGGCCGGGTGTAGTGAAAATGCATTTTCTAAATTAATAATAATAATAATAATAATAATAATATTAAACACCGCGTCTTACTACTTGTTCGGGTTATGCGCTTAAGTACTAATTACGCTAATGGATTAGGAATTGGGAAGGTTGAATATAGAGGAAGTGAACCCGCATTTGTGTGGAGGAAGAGTAGAAAACGATTTAGGAAAAACCACCCCCAGTTCACCCGACCGAGATTCGAACCTCAATCTCCCCGTTCTCGGCGGTCGAGCTCTATATGTAGGTATATTTTCTCTAAATTCTACTTATTTTATCCCTACACCATTAGTGCAATTACATGTCAATAGCCTGGACTCACTTTCTCTTTCTACATTATTGTATTTTTTTCTATAACTTTTCTTTTCATCTCTTCACTAATCTCATTGTCTTTGTATATTTTTTTTTGTCTCCAATCTTCTTCCTACTGCTATCTTATTAAGATTGTTTGTTTAATTATATATATATATATATGGAATACGTATATATAAAGAAGAATGGTATATATATACATATTCCATTCTTCTTTATCTCTACATTTATATAGCTAATTCCATAACAAGTCCATTCTATACACTTCCCTAATCCACCCCTCTACGCCCCCCCTCCCCTTCATATTTTTACACTATTTCAATCTTATGTATTTCTATGTTTTTCAAATAAACGACTAGACAGTAAGTTCTCCACTTACGTGGTTAATTTTTTCCAAAGGTTTATGCTCAATTTGTAAACCACCTAAGTCAAATGATGGTTATATAAGATGTATTTTTGAAATATTTCTTCGTTTCAAAGTCTAATCAGTGCTAAACAGAATCTTCTAGAAGCACACAAAATGACGGCGGTGACACCATCATATGAACATAAGCTTAATAGAGCCGCCATCTATAATGTTTATTTAAAGTGTCGTTTGAAAGATAGCGTTACTAGTCGTTGGTCGAAGTAGCGCAACTTCCCAACTCAAACAAGTATAAGTTGAGGACTTACTGTGAGCTTATTTACACTAAACCTCTATCTATCCTACTTTATTTGTCCTTTTTCTTTTCAATCGTTATTTTCTTAACACACTTTATCTCTTTAATATCCTCCTCATAATGATTTCCACATGCAAATTTTCCAACAACCCTAATTATTACAATCTCTTTCTGAATACTATATAACCCCACCTTCCCTTCTCTTTACCTAATCTTTTATAATATATTTTGAAAATTGAAAAATTACACCTGGACACGGGAATCGAACCCGGGACCTTTTACTTAGTACGCCAATGTTTTAACCACTGAGCTACCCCGGAGTCGTCCCGTACCCAGGGTCATTATTCACTCATATTTTAAGGCAGAGTCTATGATGGACATGCGGAAATCGTCGGCTACAAATGTGTGATTTTATTAAGATTACGAGCTATCAGATAACGCAGCCACCTTCGTCTCGGTAGTTGGCTTAATGCTGCCACATATAGAATTATTATAATTGTAAGGGATTGCATATTTAAGAATCAAATAGCCAAAGCTATTATTTATGCTTTTAGAGAGGAATACTCCATATATATATATCTGAAAATTGAAAAATGACAGCTCAGTGGTTAGAGCATTGGCGTACTAAGCCAAAGGTCCCGGGTACAATTCTCGTGTCCAAGTATCATTTCTCAATTTTCGGAATATTATATCTAGATGAAGTATTCCTCTCTAAAAGCATAAATAATATGGCTATTTGATTCTTTTATAATATAGCTTATCTCAATATTACCAACCTCACACATATAAATCTCTTTATAGAATCTGAATCCCTCTCTCAATTAAATCTATCACCTTCATTTCCCCATGTATCGTCTCACTTTATTTCCCTAATTTCTTGAATTTTTTCTCTAATTCTTTTCCGTTCTTTATCTATACCCTTTCTCAGCTCATTTTTTCTAATAAATTAGGTATAGTAACTGGTTATTTAAGAAATCTAATAAATTAATAAACAAAAATAAAAGAAAGAAAGGGAAGCTAAGAATAAAAAAAATTAAAAGGTTATTTAAAAGGGGAAAGAAAACGAGGCACGGGAAATGAGCCACGAGAGTAAGTATAAGTTAAGCTAAACAGAATTGATCGTTTGAAATGTTTACAGCTTAAAACTTGGACTCTTTGTTTCGATATAGGGAGGATTTTGACTACCTAACCTGGTCAAACCACGCTAGCTTTTATTGTAAAACTGGACGCTTGTTATCTAAATAACACAATTTTCCTTCGAAAACAGAAAAACCGTCCCTTAATAAATAATTTACAAACTGAACGCCCTAAATTTCTTGGAAATGATTGTTTCTGGATCACTTAACGGTGTTCTCTAGTTTATTGCCGAAGTAGGCCCTTTAATCTTGGGTTACATAATTTACAGGTAAGGACAAAATAAGACAAAAAGAAAGGCGCCTAATAAAGCGGTTAAAATATTAATAAAATATGAGTTTTGAATATTCATATTAATATTCAAACAAATTTAAAATAATACATTTACGTCCTAGGAACCAAAGTTAAAAATAGAATCAATAAATAACAAATAAACCATAAAGTTTGTCGACAAAATTTTCAAAAATAAATTATCAGTGAGCTTCCACTTAATAACTTTTTATAAGGCTTCAAAACTACTAAAACAATTTTAAATTATCTTAAAATTGTATTTTGTGACCCTGTTAAAATGACAATTTGGTTTTTAGGGAGGTTAAATCTACTTTATTTTTCTAAAAAAATATTTTGCCATCAGGACTGTGATACTTAGAGTGAAACTTCAATGGTAACAAGTTAATTCATTCATTTCATTACATTTTTTAACATAGATAAACTTAAAATGTAAGGTTTTCCATCCTATAGGGAAATAATAATTTTTTTCTTCTTAGTTTTGGTTTGAAAAATATTTTAAAATAAGAGATAACTTCTTAAATTACGTGGGATCTATGAACGTCTGCAACGCATCTTCTGTAGGCGGCGTCCTTAAGCTACATAGTCATCACCAAAATATTCTCTTTGACAATGCCATGACTAGGCAGAGAGGAAATTATACCACTTTCTACAATTGTTAATAAATTCTTTTCTCACCAAATGTTATACTAAAACAAAATTAATTTATATGTTAATACCAACGAGGAAAACAATTTCATAATGACCTAATTCGGTGGCCGCATGGTCTAAGGCTTCAGTCTCGTGTTAGTTTAGACTGTCGATGACAAAGATTGGGGTTCGAATCCTGGTCGTATGTACTGGTTTTTAAAAAATTGTTTTCCAATCTCCCTGCACACAAATGCAGGTAAACTTCCTCTAAATGCAACCTTCCTCATCCCTAAATAATTAACATAATTAGTACCTATACCTATAACCTGAACATGTAGTAAGATGCAATGTAAAAAATCATAATAATTGAATTAATTTTACTCCATTTATTTGTACTGTCATATTTTTAGTAGTGGTTTTTATACTTGTATTTTCTGAACACAATTATTGAACCAAAACTTGATTACAAATGAAATTAAATCTAGATCAGGTTCAAAACCTTCCTAGTATAGATCTTCTCCATATCCTTGGTTTAATATTTACTGCTATCTAACACAATAATTTTAGGTTCACCTAGGTTCGATTTCGGTTTGATCTGACGAATATATTTACTATTTATTTTAGAGTTCGTCCTACGATCCAAAATGTACATAGCTAGGCGCTAGTGCTAGGGATGAATACTTGTGATATTTTAAATTGTGTTAGTTTTAAAGTCATGTACTGATTAATAATAAAATTGTAAAATGTTAATAATTTTGGCCAAAAAAAAAGTTTAAACTTTTTTTAAAAATATTTTCTTATGTAAATCAAACTGTACGAACCTGTTCTGTTCGGAATGATTGAGACGAGTGTGAATTAAGATTAATTAATGGCGTGCTGATCTCTAACCTCAAGATGGGCACATAGATGTGTCTAAGAAGATGGTGTTAAACTGGTGTGTTTTATTAACAAACTAGTACAAGTACGCGGAGTAGCCCATTTATTACAATACATTGCATGGTTATCCTGGGTAACTTTGCTTCAAACTGACAAAAAAATAATCTCTTCATTTTATCGCTTCCGATACGGTTTAAAAAAATCAATATTGGGAAATTATGGCTTCGAGGTGCACATGTTCGTGTACAGGGGCTACTAATGTTTAAATTTCAGATCTCTATGGAGGTAGATAACACGCAACGCTCATGACAGATAAACACTTCATTTTATTTATATAGAATAATCTATAGTAAAGTGAAACATAATGTGTAGATTAATGAAACCGTTTGAACATGAGCTTGCTTTTTCAACATTTCCTGAAATCATTTGTTATTAAAAAGAAAAAAGGAAAAATAAATACGCAGAATTTATTTTAATGCAAAACTGTGTTTGAGGAAAATACTTAATAAAGCAAACAACTATAGGATGGTCGGATTGCCTTAGAAAATACTATATTTCTTAAGTATATTATTATTTATAAACTAGTAAAATATATTTCAACGTGATTTAATCAAAGGTTTTCAATTTTATGTTATTATCAGTTTTAAAATTAGGCTTATAATTCTTTAATGGAGCTTATTTGTCAAAACAAATACATTTTAATCAATATTGATTATTCTCTACTTAAACACCATTTATATATTTTTAATAGTATGTAAGTCAAAGAAAGTATATATTTTGGTATCAAATTAGTGCATTTCATATAATGGGCTTCCTTTTTGCATTTAATTTAATTACAAATATAGTTGAAAGAGAAAAAAAATGCATCAATATGGTACTCACGATTAAATGAAGTGAAAATAAAAATAATATTACTAGACAAATCAATTCTTGGTGTTTTATTTAAATTAAATTGTTTTGTCTGTTTTTATTAATATTCTATTTTTGGGTATTTAAAACCTTTATAGGCTATACATTTTAATATTTTAATATTACTGTATTCTTAAAACCCAATTATATTCTTATTCAGTACTTAGAAATGGCATTCTAAAGCCTTTAATACCCTCTTAGCTTTTACATAGTAAAATTCGTCAGGACTGTCGATCACGTAATTTTCAAAGCCCTCGTTGGTTATAGAATATATATATATACTATATATATATAAAACTACCTTTCCCAGCCCGTAATATAAAATACGGCTGTCCCTCAGTAATGCCCTATATAATCCATAGTATGCCCGGTGCGTGTATATATATTATGTTTCCAGAACCACCCTCTCCCTTTATTCTCACCCACACCCTAAATTGCTGCCCTTGATAGCCTCCAATGCCAGGCGGGTTGCGTTAGATATCTAGATACCAGGGCTGGGGGATCAATTGCGTTTCAAAATAGCCCTGTGAGAACCAGAACCAGTAGACTGATCCCCCCCTCCCCCCTTCCATACCATTCCCTCCGGATGCCCAAAGACGCCCGGATAGTAATATAAAAATATATGGTAAAATGACCATATAGTTTACTACCATCATATCATTTTAAGTCGCAGGTGTGAGACATTTAACTGGTAGACCAAGGACCAGAGGAAAAGTAGTCAGACACGATTATGGGAATTTGATGTGTGTGATAAACTTTACTTATGGCATTAATGCCGTGATCAGAGTCTTACTACCCCTATCCGGGCTATCTTTGGGTGGAATATATCAACGTCATTTAATAATCACTTATACACAATCTGATTTGAGTACCGTTGATTTTTTTAAAAGTGTTTAAAATTTATTTCCAACTAAATTAAATACAAAGAATAGGATCATCCACCAAAACACGCTCTTTAGTTAAAATACTTGACGTTATAGAGTTCGATATAAAAAAATCAATAATTTAAACTCTATAATAATATGTTAAGTGTCTCAAATATTTTTTAAGTAGATAATAGTTAATATATGTCAAAATTGTAACTGTAAATGATTATGATATTTTTTAAGTCATTTTAAAGTGTTTTTTTACATTCTCTCCCCAGACAAATGGGGGGTTGCACTATCTTTTACAATTCTTTTACAGTCTTTCCATGGAGTTATAGCTATTATGTTGATGGTTTAGTAACTAAAAACACAAAGAATATTTAGTATCCAACAGATTTCACTGACCGAGCGTAGACAGGTTCTATTTTAACTTCACCATTTAGCATTTCTTCTGTCTGTATGTCAATCCATCAGGATGTATGGATGTTAACTGTCAAACGCGTTGAATAATTTTAATGAAATTTGGCGGGGACATTATTTATAGCTAGATCTAACAACGGCTGTACACTCCATTTACCCTGATAAGTAGGAGTCTCACCTTGATTAATTACACTATAGCTCTATCTTATAATCTGAAAACTGGAAAATGACACCTGGATGCGGGAATCAAACCCGGGACCATTGGCTTAGTACACCAATGCTCTAACCACTGAGCTATCTAGGATTCGTCCCGTGCCCAGGGTCATTATTCACTCATATTTTAAGGCATAACCGATAACGCAGATCAGATAACGCAGCCATCTTAGATTCGGTAGTTGGCTTATTGATATAATCACACACTTGTAGCCGACGATTTCCGCACCTCCATCATATGCTCTGCCTTAAAATATGCGTGAAGAATGACCCTGGGCATGGGACGATTCCTGGATATCTCAGTGATTAGAGCATTGGCGTACTAAGCCAAAGGTCCCGGGTTCGATTCTCATGTCCAGGTGTTATTTTTCAATTTTCAGAATATGATATCTAGATGGAGTAATCCTCACTAAAAGCATAAATTATACCTTTGGCTATTTGATTCTATCTTATAGGCTGCACCATAGTGTAGCCATGCGAGGTAATATTACAGTTTTCAGGGTAAACGATGGGTGCATAATTTATCAATATGGTTAGACTTAAATGTTTTTTTGTTTAAGATCATTCAAGGTTCATAAGTATATAGCATAATTTAAACAAAAGTATCATAGTGACTTCTTAAACATATCAGATTACGATTATTCTGTATGAATATAATGTTCTATTGAATAGAATATTAATTAGTTTTCTGTTTAACTTGATCATCAAGGCAAATTATCAACTTCAAATCCAAATATAAATGTTAAGACTGTAGTAGCGATAATAACATGAAGTGAGTGAGATCTACTGTTCACAGAACTACTAGTAAGACTAGTAACGATAAAATAAGCAGGGAACGATGTGTGTGCCAATATGCAATTTTAGTGCAGATTGGTTCATATTATTTTATCACGCGTAATTACTATGTACTTGATTTAATTTTTATGTTTATATTAAAACTTCTTCGTAAAGATATAAGTTTTGGGGTGGTAACAAAAAGAAAAGCTTCAAATTGATTGATGATTATTTTAAAATGTTTTAATAGTAGATTTATGAACAGTAGATCTCGCTCTACCCATTAAAAAAATGCATAATACATCATGTTATGAATAATTTCATGTTCTTATTAATGCTACAGCCATAAGATTTATATTTGCATTTCAAGTTGAAATACCTCCCATCAATTTTTCTTGTATTTGAAGGATATTTAATATTTTTCCTTGGTAATCATGTTAGACAGAAATAAAATTAATACTATACTCAATAGTACATTGAATGAGTCATCATCATCATCATCATCATCACCATAAACTGTTTCCAGCCTGTGGCCAGGTAAAGTTTAGTAAAATGTTCCCATCCTCCTAAATCCTTCCACCATTCTTCCTCTTTTTATTTCTTCCATTCTTTTCCTATTACTTGCACACTTTATGTTATCTGATCCTCCCATCTCTTTCCTAAATTCCATCGTGGTATTTTTCCTATATACTTAATCGCCATCCTTCCCTTTCACATCCTAACCTTTTCTGTCCTCATTACATATCCATATCATCTCAGTCCTATCTCATGTACTCACACTCTTTCCTGGATAATTTCATTTCTTTTAATATTTAATCCTCAATACAGTTAACATGATCCTCGTAAACTTCATTTCCATGGTTTCCACTTTTTTTATATTCAATGTCCATATAACTGCTGCGTGTGTGATATCGAGTACAAAGTACGCCCTGTACATAATTTCCTTACACTTCAAAGGCATTCCTCTTCTCCATAGCAGGTCTCTTACACACCTATAGAACAACTCTCCCTGCTGTTTTCTTCTCATTAAATCACGCTTTCGAGATATTTTATGTTCTGTATTTTTCTCATCTCTACTCCATCCAACTTTAAAGTTTTAGTATGCCTCCTTTTCTTTGTCATTATTATCGTTCACCCTTCTCGATGCTGAATTTCATTCAACACTATTTCACTTCCTCATCCCATTCCTGTAACTGTTCCTGTACTTCCCTTTTCTCCTCCACCTCTTCCTTCCCTTCTCATACTACCAAGTCATCAGCGAAGATCATGGTTTTTATTTTTCCTCCCCGAGCTTTTCTGCCATTTTATTCATAAGTCATGACCATTTCCATGACCAGTACAAATAGTAGTGGTGCTATGGTACTCCCCTGTTTCACTCTATTTTTTATTTGGAACCACTCCGTCCTCCCACACTTCGTCTTAAAACATCTCCTGTTATCCTCATACATACTTTTCACTCTCATTGAAACTCCTCTTTCCACTTCAGCCTCCTCCATCGCTTTCGAAACTTTATTTCCATGCACCCTATCTTATGCCTTCCGCATCCATAAATACAGCTACCAAGTATTTAGCAAGTTCATAGCTTCTTTCCATCTTATTACAAAATCAAGTCTATTGTAGACCACTGTTCCCTAAATCTACGATGTTCATATCTCCACCTCCCTTTCATTTTATTTCTATCTCTCTTTTCCAGTACCTTCTTATATATTTTTACACAGTAGCATACAGTATTATCACCCTATAATTTGTACACTTCTTTCCGTCTCCTTTCTTGAATATAGGTATCATAACTCCCTTTTTCTTGGTTTTCCGTTACTTTGTTTACCTTACAAATTACTTTCAGTATCCTCTTTAACAATTTGATACCTGCTTCACCTGCAGTCATTTCCAAAGTCAGTTTGTCCACACCCGGTGGTAAAAAGGTGTTGTAGATAGAGAATAATCCTGGTTCACATGGCTTAAGACGTCACTCGCTTAACATGTCATAAATAAAAAATCACTTTAGGTATTCGATCAATTGCTTAAAATGTTTAATTTAAATCACTTGATATGAACTTTTAAATAAAAAACTCTTTAAGTAGCCACCATTTTGAAACGGATTACCAGAATGAAAATACATTTGTATTGTGCAGGATTTGTTTAACCTAAGTTAAAAGAATGCCCCTGCTAAACTTAATTTAGATTGGTCACGCATTTGGAAGCTGTTATTGTGGAACAAACATCTGAACAAAGAGATGAAATGCCAAATAGTTAATAAGGTCATTGGACAAATGAAATTTTACTAGACAATTTTAACAAGTGTATAATTATAAGCTATAAATAGTGATTTAATTATTTAAAATCATTTCAGTTCATAATTTATGTGTTTTATGCTTTTATGCTTGTTGTGTAGGCTTACTATTGTTTGAGTAAAATAATTAATATTTATTAATAAAATTATTATTATAGTACATATTTCATTGTGGACACCCCATGAATGAATTACTTTACCTTGACAAAGGTACGCAAACAAGCAGAAAAATTGCTAACTTTACCCCTTATAGCTCGTGAACAGAAATGATTTTAAATCAATTAACAACTATTTATAAATTATACACCTGTTAAAATTGTGCAATACAGTTTTTAATGTCAAATGACTTTAATTTAAAACAAGAACTCGCTACGCTTGGTCATTTAATTCATTTTTAATTGTGATTGTATATTTACTAGGATGGCAAAAAAAAAAAATCAAAATATAATGAAACCGTGTAACCACTCCAATATCTGTATTCAACAAAGATTTGAATGGTGATCAGTTTCAAATAACCTACCCCTTTATACAAGTGAGGGACACGTAATAATGGAATTGAAAAAATACCACAAACAGTATCGATCTATCCTCTGGTTGTAACGGATAACAAGAGATCGTCTGCCGTTCCACCACACCCATTGCCAACACCCTGAACACACGCGTATAAACTATATTACAACCCTCGGAGGATGTAAAGGGTTGTTAAGTGTGTACGCACAGTAAATACAAGAGGGCTGTCCAAATTGAATTTTGTGATTCAAGAGAAAAAGGAAGTTTTTATAAAATTGTCACTTAAGACTGCATTTTCCTGTGTCCTATTATTAGTTCCGGGTATGCGCATCTAACTACACTAATGAGGTAGGGGTAAGAAAGGTAGAATTTAGATTAAATTCACACGCAATTGCAGGGAGGGAGATTGGAAAGCATTTAGAGGATAAAACACTCTCAGTTCATCCAACCGGAATTCAAACAATCACATCTCTGTCACCGGTGACCCAGTTCATTGCGAGACTAACACCTTAGAACAAGCGACTTGTGGTACGGGCTATCAACAATTACTATGGTATATGGATTATTATATAGACCTCTCCTGGATAATATATTGTTTCTGTTTATAACACTGTATAAGGTTTCCATTTATGTGGTAAGATACTTACTCTATGGCATTAGGAACTCAAAAGTTATTGCTGCACTTACAAATCTACGCCACCTATCCTTATCTTGAGCTAGTTCTAACCAGTCCATCTCATTACAGTCCATCCCTATCTTGAGCTATTTCTGTCTAGTCCACCTCATTACAACCTATCTCATTCAAGTCCATTCTAAAGTTCTCCTCCCATTTGTGCCTAGCTATTCCCTCTGGTCTCTTCCCATTACCAGTCAGTACCGTGAAAGCAGTTCTAGATTCTTCTATTCGCACTGAACATCCTGCTCACCGTAACTTGCAAGAGTTGATTACCCTAATAGTGCCTGAAGACTAGCACAGAGTATGTATCAAATAATATATAATAAAACATATTAATTAAGTCTCAAGCTATTAAGACAAACATAATATGCGTAGTTAAACATGAACACCAGACAGGTCTGTTTAATCGAGCGAGTGGAATGAGAGCTGTGTTTAAACTAGGCCATTTGTAATTTCCTCTTTATGTCTGTCTGTATGTCCCGCAATTACCGTCAAATACTTGGAATAATTTTAACGAAACTTCGTAGGGACATTCTTTGAACATAGGTCAAACGACGTACCGGTACAAATATGTTTTTTTTTAATTATGACGTATATTGAAAGACCGACGTTTGAACCGTGTGAGAATCAGTCATTCTCTATGAATATAATGTACTATTAAATATAACATTATTTTGTTTTCTGTATTAACTTGATCATGGAGAGAAAATACAAGGATACATTATAGGAGATACTTCAACTTGAAATAAAAGGAGAATCTTAAGACTGCAGTAACGATAAGAAAATGGAGTAGTGAGGGATCTACTGTTCACATAACTACTAGTTAGGTATATTCAGCATGTACTTTCTAAAACAAATGATAAAAGTAGTTGAACTCTATATTAACACAGCACCCAGTCTCCTGCTCATTAATTTATCTGGCCCTCGCTGTGAAAGGGGATTCCAGACTATCAATAAAGTTTTTTTTTGTCCAAGCATGGAATAAAACCCAGGAGTCTTAACTTAATAGAAAGGCACGCCACCTACAGATCCAAAGCATTGAACATGGATCTACTTTCACGTATTCATACGTCGAGTCATAGAATATGCACCTGTCACTTATGATATATATTATCAAAATCAAAAACACTAATAAAATAGTTTATAATTCCCAAAAGATTATTTTTATTAAAACTAGACGTTAACTAATCCAGATCGGTAGTAGGACTTGGATGGAAACTTAATTAAGAAAAACACGATTGGTAATTTTAAGATGGTATGGAAGGAAACGTGAGTTAAGGTATATATTTTTGTATTTCAGTATTTATGTAAAAAAAATACTTTTCGGCCAAAATAAATCAAATATAGATTTAGTATATACATTTAGTTTGATTTTGTACACACATTACTCACAGCATTTGATTATTGAGTCATATGCATAGCAGCATTTGACAAAAAACAACATTTAATTTAAGAGAAAAGTTATTCTAAAATTCCACGATGATAATGCCACTAGAATCTATTTAGAGTGGTCCTTACTTTTAAATTCCCGACAGACAGCAATATTCAAGCACTTTTCCCGGTGCTTTTTACAGATGCACAAAATTCAAACAAAATTCTCGTTCTTCCTGGTTTGGTCGAACATAGGCCATCCTTTTTGAGATGTTTATAACATTTTTGTTGGTAAACCATTTGTATTATCTTGGTTATAAAACTTTTGTTCTATTATAAACCTTGTTGGATACATTAAATAAATTGTCATTGCTTACTAAGAAATACCATAATATTTATTGAACGTTTAAACATTCATTAATAAGTGAAAACACTGTTGGTTTAGTAACAATAAAATTATTGGAGAAGTTTTTCAACAATGTTTATTTTGGAGCAAAGTTTGGCTAACCAAACGAGTGAAAATGGTTTACCTACAAAAAGTAAAATGTTCACAATAACTCAATATTCGCCTGAACAACATTAAGGAACTATAGGCTTACCAACCCGCTTCGGTGGCTGTATGGTCTAGCGCGCTACTCTTGTGTTGGACTAGACTGCCGAAGACGGGAAGATTAGTGTTCGATCTCAATCGGATGCATTGAGGGTTTTTTCCACTCCTCCTCCACACAAATGTGGGTGAGCTTGATCTATATTAAGCCTTCCTAATCCCTAACAATTTAGTGTAATTAGTACATAAGCGTATAGCCCAAACGGGTAGTAAAACGTGCTGCTAAAAAAACTATAGGCCTACCAGATATATATAGTGTCCAATCTATCATGGAAAAAATAACACCCCATATCAACTGGTGATGCACGAATTCTACCTACCCTCCACCCAAATTCGAGTTGCTAGTCCCAACCTGCAGAGTTCCCTAGAAATTCCTTCCCCATCCACCTCCAATACAAACTGCTAGTTCTAACTTGCAGGGTTTCTTACTAATTCCCCACCCCTCACTCCGATACAAGGAGCTACTCCTAGCCTACATGATCCCCTAAGAATACCCCTTCCTTCATCCCGAGGTGCACTGCTAGTCTCTAAATACAGAGTTCCCCACCCCTCACTCCGATACAAGGAGCTACTCCTAGCCTACATGATCCCCTAAGAATACCCCTTCCTTCAGCAAGAGGTGCACTGCTAGTCTCTAAATACAGAGTTCCCCACCCCTCACTCCGATACAAGCAGCTACTCCTAGCCTACATGATCCCCTAAGAATACCCCTTCCTTCAGCAAGAGGTGCACTGCTAATTTCTAAATACAGAGTTCCTTTAGGAGTCGAACTTTGTGAAACCCTGAGTCACTGAACCCACATATGAAGCCAGTGAAACTCATTATCTCGTGTACTGGCTCGGAATCATTGGACAGAAGCGATACCTCTTCGTCCTGTTGCGTGACCTTTTTTTTCGGATGTGGAAAAAAATAGGGGCGCACGGCGCCTGGGGAGGGAGAACACCTTTAAACCCCCTTCTTGATTTGGTCATTGTATCCCTTTTAACATCTCCCACCCTCCCACACCGTCTAACACACATTATAACAGAAGATGACCTTAGTAGTTTTGGTGTAAAGTAATCTCCTCAAGATCCGGTGTTCGTGAGTTCAAACCCAGCTGAGGTTGACGGGTGTTTACCAAGCGATAAAAATCCGTAGCACAGCTTCCTTTGGAGGGGAAGTGAAGCCGCCGGTCCCATGTCAATTGTGGCGTGTAAAATAACCCTGTAAGTTGTGTGAAACTACTATTCCTGGCTAAATGTGTAAAGTTCTTTCTCACTCGCTCGTAGAAATAATGTAGGGGGTGGTCTGTTAACCTATTACAGAAACTGCAACAAGTAATATCCGGAGTAGTGAAGCTTTGTTGCTGCCCTATTATTCACATCAAGAGTTAAAAGGAATTAGTAATAATAATAATAATAATAATGGTGATTTCATTTTCATTTTCTTTTATTAAAGTAACAGCCAATAATAGTAATATTATTATTATTATTATTAGCACCGCGTCTTACTACCCGTTCGGGTTATACTCACGCTAATGTGCAATGGTAGGGTGATTGTGAGATGAAAATGGAGGACCTACAGTTTAACGTGGAATCCGAACCACGGTGGAGGCCTAGGCAATCCTCACATTCACAAGCTGTGATTAATACACGTCTTGTCAGAGGTGAAGGAAGAGTTTGGAAATCAAATAAATCTGTGCCGGGACCGAGGATTAAACCCCGGAACCCCAGCACAGAAGTCCGACACCTTACCCCTAGACCACCAGGTCACCAATAATAGTAATAATTTTAACAGAAGTAGTAACCTTAGTAACAGTAAAAATAATAGTACATAATGTGGTTTGGTGTTGGTGGTGGTAGTGTGAATTGTAATGATAATGTTATAGTGTTAGTGTTTATAGTTATATTTTATTTTTATTTATGTTGGGTATTTAAGGTGCACTTTCTGAAGCGACTGATTATATCAGCACACGACTTATAAAATAGCTTAAATATAGAACAGACACAACATCTAGACCCCGGCCGTTAATTCATCACTGTGAAAGGGGGAATTCACATTTCACCAATGATATATTTTCGGCCTTTTCGGGAATCGAACCCAAGACCCTTAATTCAGTATACAGATACCCTACCAACTGAGATAAGGTGTTATACTGTATAGTTCTAATAATGTATTTGGCCTACACCCTTTATATCCTTTTAAAACTTTTTACAATTTTTAACCCTTTTTCACCAATTTATTGGAGCTAAGTCGGATAATTTTTATAAAATGGGATAAAAATAGCAAAAAGGTCAAAAATTGTAAATAAAATCTAGTAAAAAGGGGCAATAATACCAAAATGTCAAAAATTGCTAAAATGTCCAAAGATGACCAAAAATTAAAAAGGGTTAAAAGGGCACATGTGAACAAATATAGAAAGAGGTGAACCGCTTCTCCTATCACGTAGAAAAAAAAAACAATTACTATTACATAATTACATAAGTTCATAAAGGTAACGGAAGGAAAATGCATCACAGATATATATAAGTTTAACAAATAAGTTTATTAAAAAGTAAACAAAAAGATATGGAATTACATATGAGTGACAAGATTTTAATTAAATTAATTAACGATGACTATATTCCGTTATCGAGGTAGAAAAAGTTAGTTGGACAAAAAAATATTAACCCTTTGTAGACATGGAACCGACAGAAGTTAGATAGAACATTTCGTTTAGTTTAATAACTCTAGAGATATTCACTCTTACTCGAACTATGAAGCGTCTGCCACAACTCGGCAACAGTAAAAAAGGGAATTAATTTTCAGGCAATATACATAAAGATAATCTAGCCAGGCTAATACCAGACTAATATCTGAGGGGTATAATCATGAATGATAGTGAAACAATTGAAAATAGAAACATAGCATCAAATTCTATATTTTTAAAGTTACTAAGAAGAATATTATTTAAGCCAGCGAGTTTGTATTAACCCTAATGGAGAGTTACGAAAAACCTAAGAATAATATTCTATGAGAGGAGCTTCCATTTAACAAATAATAGATGGCTAACAAACAGGAATCTACACAGTCATTTTACTATGACCAGTCATTTTCTAATGAATACTGCCTGAACAATCAATAGTAAATTTATATATTTACCCATTACTAGGGCATACAATAGCTAGTACAAACTATCTTTGAACACTTAGATACATATGGCGCCTGAAGGGGCAGGAACAAAGCATTATCCTCGCGGGCCACTACTTCAATCTAGTAGTGCTCCCACAGGTTGCGCACCGTAAATAGCTACACAAAAAGGGTGCAATCATGACTGCAATCAGTCATTGACCTAACTAGGTCCAAGAAAAAAGTGTTAGATCATCTGATTGTAGGCATACAGAGATCCTAAAAGTGATCATACCGTTTAGGGTGTCATAAAAATATAAAAATATCTTAAGGACTTAGAAAAGGAAAACAAATTCATGGACTCAATATACACAATCACCTGGTCCTATACATATAAAGAGCATAGAGCCCTCGTATTTAAACTATGCCTTATGGGAATAGGGAAATAACTGTCAGACTGTCTGACCCAAGAAACTATGTCTGATGGACATAGAAAATAACGTCAGACATTCTGACTAAAGAAACCATGTCTGATGGACAGAGGAAATAACGTTAGACATTCTGACTAAAGAAACCATGTCTGATGGATATAGAAAATAATTTTAGACCTTCTGACATTAAAACTTGTGTCTGATGGACATAGAAAATAGCTCGGTCACTCTAACACAATACACTATGTCTGATCGACATATAAAATAAAGCAAGACATTCTAATACATTAAATTATGTCTGATGGACATATAAAGCAACGTCAGATATTCTGACACGATACTCAATGTCTAATCCACATTTAAAATAAAGCAAAACATTCTGATACATAAAACTATGTCTGATAGGCATAGAAACGGAGTTCAGAATCTAATGTAGATTTTAAACAGAAGATACAGATAATTAAAGTCTCAGAAGAGGCTTACTCTGCGACGTGGTGGTGAGACCGACGCCTGACATATTGTGGCCACCAGTAGTCTTCGGTGCTGAAGTTTTACGTCATAGTTCTTCCTCCGGTGAATAAATACAATGGAATACAAAAATGCGAGTCACAGGGAATCCGTTATATAGTAACAGAACTGCCTCGGAATTGGACTACATCAGGAGATATAAGGGGAGAAAGGGGGGCTAGAGCTGTAGAATTATTACACTTTCTCACTAGCGCTGTCAGAAGGTGTGGCGAGCAGAGACAATTAGCTTTCTTTTCTTCAACGTGTGCCCTTCGATCAAGACGTGAAAATTCTCGCGGTGCCGGTATGGTCCACTGGGGCAATCTTCCTCGACGCATGGGCGTTTCCCGGCAACATCATTTCACAGTGAGTCAACACCTGCCACATCTTATTGGAATAGATTAGTACTTGTTATCTTGTTTTAATAGTCTTTATGGAATTTTTATTGTCTCTATGGAATTTTAATTGTAGATGGCATATTATATAAATGGCTTGCTACAAATGGCAAAAAGGGTTAAAAGGGGTTAAAAGGGCAAAAAGTAAATCATCAAATATAATAAAAGTGTATAAAGTTTAAAACGGGTAAAAGAAATAAAAAAAAGGTGGAAAGACGTTAAAGATGTTGAAAAGTAAATAAAGGATAAATGTTTAGTTGGGTAAAAAGTGTTAACGGGGTGGAAAGGGTAAATAAGACGGCAAAGGAAAAAAAATCAGCAATAAGGTTGTTACTTTAGCTTAAACTGGGTACAAAGGGTGTAAGATAAAAAGGGGTAAAAATATTAAAAAGTCAATTTAATCAAAATGGGATCTAGGGCAAAAACTTCAAAAATTTCCAAAAGTGATCAAAATGTAAAAAGGACACAATTGAACAAAACTATCATAAAAAACAAAAAGAAATAAAAAAAATGAGAAAATGTTAAAAGGGGTAGAGAAAATAAAAAATGTTAAAAGATTAAGAATCTGCAAAAGTTGAAATAGGGAAAGGGTAAAGGTTCAACAAGTTGAAAAGGGTAAACGGGGTAGAAAGGGTAAAGAGCGTAAAAAGCGTAAATAATACAACAAGGGCAAAAAGATTAAAAACGTTATTTTTAGAGGTAAAGAAGGTAAAATGTTTAGAAAGGTGTAAAAAAGTTCAAAAAGGGTAAAATGGGCAAAATAGGTAAAAACTGTATACGTGGCCAAAAAATGTTAACATACTTTTGATTGGATTTAATTAGAAGAACCCTAACTACCAATTACTTATGCTGTGACACTGACTTCTTTTTAATAGCACAAGCTATTCTATAAGTTCTATTTTAACAAATTGCACAGGTACTCCAACTCCACAAAACCTAAAGACACTCTCTGCCCGGGGAACAATTCTCAAGATGGAGGTTAAACATAGTTTGCTCCAAGCCCAACTATATCCTACCCGATCATCTGCACCTATTAGTTCAACACACGCGGCTTCATAGGATCAACAGTGCATCTCCCGGTTATTTGCATATAACCGTTCGAGTCCAGGTTTTAGTGGTTATTTTTACCCCAATATCACTCATATTTCTCATTGCGGCCGTAATCTCGGTAATCTCGGTCTTCTCTCGCCAATACCAGTCGTACCGTCCTTACTTTAACGACAACTCTTTTCGCCGTCAATCCATTTAGAGTCGCTTGGTCTACTCGATCGTCCTCCTAAACGATTCGATATAACAAAATACGACTCTTTCACCCTAGATCTTACCACCGAACTTTCTAGCTATGTCTTACCCAGTGAACCGACCGGTAACACTTGTTTCAAAGAACCGACCTTTCCCGCTCGTATTCGAGAACCAACTCCACGGTCTCCGTATCCGTAAGGTCCGTAAGAGATCGAATCCACACTAACAGATAGCACAGTTTACAGAGTCCTTCCTTATCCTTAATTCCTTAGTCCCTATCACTCTGTAGAAGTTGACACAACTTTTACTTTCTAAGGACTAGTCGATACGGACTGCCAAAAGCTACCAATCACGACAAAGTAAGCGTGCGCCAGTCGAAATGAAAGCACCAATGGCATAATCATAGCAATTACACTAACTAGCTAATGTTTTAGATATTTGTGACTGCACTTAACCTACTTTTACAATTCAGCCTATCTTGAAAGTTTTATCAAAATATGATGTGTAGTTACTTGTGTTAATATTTGTTCAACTGAGATATCGTCCGCTTCACAGATGACGTCTGCTTGCTTGCGCCTAGCTTTAGAAAATTTTCTTGCGAAGAGTTTAATTGGATGTTGTTTCCAACTTTCTCATTGGTTAGCATGGTAACGTGATCAGGGGTATGGATATGGTCTGTGTATATGTGATGTCGATTTCTAAGGACTTTAAGGATGTGGAGCTTACGGACTCCGTAGATGGGTCTTTAGTCTACTTTTTTCCTATCCAGTCGCGTGTTCGAGTACCACGCCTTTGGCGGATACTCTAGTAACTCCATTAGTTATCTTCAAAAACTCTGGACGTGACGTAACAAGGCACCTCAATCGTCGTGACCTATGGGACCGTTACACTGGTGATGGGGAGATTGGTGTTTGAATCCCGATTGGATATACTGTGCTATTTTCTAGAATAATTGACAAATCTGCATCTCTACAAATGTGGGCACATTTCCTCTAAATTAAACCTTTTTCTTTCCTATCTAAAAATTGTACACATGTGGGTACCAACACTTGTAGTAAGACATGGTTTACGAAATATTTATATTTTAATTTGTGGTATCTAACGTGGACTTTCTAAGCTAACAGTTCACAACTTATAAACTAACTTAAATCTGGAACGGTCACAACATCCAGCTCCCTGCCGTTAATTCACTAATGTGAAACACACATTTAGCCGCTCACATTTTACTATTGATAGTTATTTTGTTTATGCCAGGAATTGAACCCGGAACTCTTAACTCAGTAAGTAGAAACGGTACTAAAACTAAAGTTGATGTTGTTCTTGTCACTTTAACAGTTAATTTATAAGAAAAAAAAATTTACGTAATCTTTGATAAGATTTAATAATAATATTTAGCACCGCGTCTTACTACCCGTTCGGGTTATACGCTTAAGTACTAATTACTCTAATAGATTAGGAATGGGGAGGGTTGAATGTAGAGGAAGTGAACCCGCATTTGCGTGGAGGGAGAGTGGAAAACCATTTAGGAAAAACCACCCCCAGTTCACCCGACCGAGATTCGAACCTCGATCTCCCCGTCCTCAGCGGTCGGGCTCAACACGACTAGCGCGTTAGCCAACTACGCCACCGAGGCGGGTCTTTGTTAAGAGATTAATATAAAGTTATCGTATGCATGTCTCGTATTTACTTTCCTCTCGACCGAGAGAGAAATTCTCGTGAGAGTTTCTTCCTGAAGATTCGTGGATCCGGCCGGACAACTTGACAAGGCTTGACCCTAGACCGAAGTTCCTAGTTTCACATTAAGATTGGTAAACCACTAAACTTACTACACTCCGAGGAAAGGAGAAGTTTGTCCTTTGCTAGGGGTTTCAATTTTCTGTTTGGGGAAGTCACATTTCTTTTTTTATCAAAACTAAATAAAAATAAAAAGAATAAGTGAGGACTTCTAAATAATTCCGGTTTTTCTCCAAACTTTAAGTTGCATCAATGTTTCAAGAGTTAGAACCTCAGTTACCCCTCCTCAACCTTTATTTCTTCTTCTTCTTTTCCAATCGCACTCCTTCCCTTCTTGTGGAGGAAGACCAAACTGTGAAACACGGTTCAAGTCTGGCACGTTGGATCTCAATTTAAGATAAAAAAAATTAATTTGCCACCTTTTCTTGCTACTCGTTTGGATTATAGGCTTATGGTGAGCTGGTGGTCTAGAGGTAAGGTGTCAGACCTTTGTGCTGGGGTTCCAGGGTTCAATCCTCGGTCCGAGCACAGATTTATCTGATTGCCAAACCCTTCCTTCACCACTGACAAGACGTGTATTAATCACAGCTTGTGAATGTGAGGAATGCCAGGCCTCCACCGTGGTTCGGATTCCACGTTAAACTGTAGGTCCTTCATTCCATCTCACAATCACCCTACCATTACACATTAACGTAAGTGCGTATAACCCGAACGGATAGTAGGACACTGTGCTAATGATAATATGAGATTATGTACTAATCACGCTAATATGATATGGATGGGTAAGGTTGAATCATAAGGAGGTGTAGCCGAATTTGCATGGAGGTAGAGTAGAAAATATTTAGGAAAAACTCAGTACACCCGACCGAGATTCAAACGTCTTCATGTATACTTATTTAATGCTGTTTTCAGATAAAGATTCAGAATATTTCTATCCAATTCGATCTTAAAGAAATACGTAATTCAAAACACATGAATCTAATATTAAAGTGAAATCACAGGTAGTAAGACGCGGTGCTAAAAAAATACAGTGAAGTCCCAATTAACGGATGCCTCTCAATTGTAGATTAATATTATGTTAAGGCTGAGGAAAGTTGGATTTTAGAGAAAGTGTACTCAAATTTGTATGAAGAGAGAGTGTAAAAAAATTTATGAAAAAACTCAGTACATCTGACCAGAATTGAATCCCCATTCTCCCCATGATCAGAAGTCAAGTCTGGAAAAAAAGGAAACTTAGACCAGTGAATTTCAACCTTTTTAAATTCATTGAAGATTGAAAAGGCCGCTAAAATAGTTAAGGCATACAATCAGTTTTTTAAAGATAAATTTTCTAATAAAATAAATGGTACGGAACTCCACGTGGAATTTCTCGCTCTGTTGTTTAAAAATGGAGAAATTTACTCAAAATTCGTAATATATGTGAAACGAAACAATAAACACTAGCAAACCCAAGCATAAATTGCACTAAATTTATGTAAAACATTTTTTTGAATCGCGGTTTTAAATTTTATAATTTTATTTTTAAAGAATTAATGTCCTCATTTGTATGTTTGGACCAATAAAAAAGATCAATATTGGGTCCACAAGTCTCAGCACTTTGTATTAAAATTTCGACTTCCGGTTAAAAATTTGACATTTTATTAGTTGTTTTACATGTCATAGCATTTCTATTAAATACCTCATTTATAAATTTTGACAAATTAAAAAATTGTAAATGTTGACTATTGAGTTTAAAATGGAGATAAGCCTATTATAGATACTGTACAAATATTTCTCCTAAGAGGTTTAAGGAAAAAATAACATAAAACTTTTTAAGATACTATTACTCTATGGCATTAGAGAATTATTGCGTTAACACTTAAGTATTATCTCTTTACAACTAAAGCTCACAAAATTGTATTAATATATTTGCCACTATCTCAGAAACTCAAAGTTTTATAAAAGTTTTTATTTTTAATAGTACTACAATTTTTTAATGATATGTTATTTATTATCTCAAATAGTTTTGGAGATACGGAAATTTCCTCTTCTGTAAAGTACCATAAAAGTAATTTTCATTGGAAAATGAAAATAGCCAGTTTATTTATAATCTTAATCAACGCCTTGATACGAATTTTAATCAAAATAGTTAAAGCCAATTTCGAGAAAGTCGATATTTTCTCTTTTCGCGCTTTATTAAACTAATCTTAATTTTAAGTTTAAACAGACACACAGACAGACGGCATTGCAAAGACCACTTTTTAGTGTTAGGAGGGTCATGAGATGTCGACATCTATCAACATTTTAGGTTAAATTTTTTTTACGGTCGCAATACTTTACCTTCTGTTTTCGAAAAGTTAAAAAATAATAATATTATAGCTCGAAATTTATTGGTTTTATAAAAATATGCTTTGAATAAAATATTTGTATTATCAATAGTTCTACATATTTGTAATGGTAATTAATTTCATATCTCAAATAGTTTCGGAGATATGATAAAAAAAAATTATAATTTACGCATCAGACTGGAGCCCTTAATGTCATTTTGCCGAAATATTGAGAGTAGCCATTTTGTTTGGAATATTTATAAATGTTTTGAAATGAAATTTAATCAAAATTGGTTGAGCCAATTTTGAAAAAATCGACTTTATGTATTTTTGTTCTTCAGTAAACTACCCTTAATTTTAGGGTTAGATGTCCAATTTCAAAAACGCCTTGGGGCAATTCTATGAAAATCCTAGATACCAAGTTTTAGCCTGATCGTTAAAATAATTTAGGCTCTAGTTGGAGGTACAGACAGACAGACGGACGGACGAAAATTCAAAAACCACTTTTTCGGATTCGAGGGGTCATGAAACGTTGAGATTCATCAAAATCTCGAGTTCGATTTTTTTGACAATCAAAATAATCTCTCTACCTGTAAGATAGCGAGAAAGTAAAAATAGTACAAATATTGTGTCTAAAAGTTCAATAACTAGGTTTCTAATAATAATAATAATTGTCTTTATTTATTTATTTATTTATGTAGCACCGCGTCTTACTACCCATTCGGGTTATACGCTTAAGTACCAATTAAACTAATGGGTTAGGAATTGGGAAGGTTTAATAGAGAGGAAGTGAACTCGCTTTTCCGTGGAGGGAGAGTGGAAAACCATTTAGGAAAACCACCCACATTTCACTCGAGTGAGATTCGAACCTCGATCTCCCCGTCCTTGGCAGTCTAGCTCAACATGAAACTAGTGCGATAGCTAACTACGCCACCGAGGCGGACAGTAATAATTGTTTTAAAAATAATAATGTTGATCATGGATTTGAAAAGATTTACCATTATTCTTCAAATTTGCTATATTTTTTTTGGTATTCCCCCAAACACCCTCGGCACACCTGCTGACCTTCGTGACACACCAGTTGAAAAATACTACCTTAGACCATTCTAACTCGAGGCGTGTAAATTCCATAGTCAATAAACAATTTATTAATATTGTTTGCTAAACATGTGTAAGATACCACCATATCTATTTAGAAACAAAAAATTTTGGCCGTTAAAAAAGTTACATAACCAAATTTAATGGACCTATGTTTATGGGTCGGATCATGTGATTGGTAGCTTTCATTTTTGATAGGTGATAGCTGAAAAGATTATCCATAAAATATTACAGTACTAATACAATATTAAAATAATATCAATGTTGACTTGAAAAAGAAATGTTTGTATTTTCTCCAAGTTTCTTCCGACGACTACGCACCTCTATCTTAACATCCAGAAAGTGTCTGTGCTTGGTGGAACGCCCTGTTTCTGCCCCATTCTACTCTCCAGGTCTACTTCTTATCTGGCCAAGTCCGCCAGAAAGTGTGTGAGTAGGAAAGTCCGCTAGAAGTTTTGTGCAGAGGGGACACTCCCAAACCCCGCGGCCTATTAGCAATTTACAAAACATTAACTCTCCACCCTTCTTCTTTCCAACATCCCTCTTTCTTCCCCTTACCACCTCACTAGGGTCCTCGAGGGAGTTGCACTACTAAGTTATTAACAAAGCGATCAAACTTTCACCAGGGAGGCCAAGAAAATCAATGTGGCATCGGCCGACGATTGTTTTTCGATCTTAAGTTTATTTCATTTTCACCCCCCCCCCTTTTTTTTTCTGATCAGTAGTGCGTCTGCTTATTGAACCAAAGGTCTTGGGTTTGTTTCCTATTATAGCAGAACATAATGTTATTGAGGGGTTGTAAGTATTGATGCTACCGTCCAATTTTCATACGAAGAGCCTTTTATAAAATAAAAAAATATTTTTTTTCAAAATTGATAACATTTTACAATAATATTGATGTTATATTATACTGGTATTAATAATATATATCAAAAGAGATGGCTGCAAATCACGTGACTTATGTATGAATACTTGAATGTATATGCAGTAACTTTTATAGTTGTTAGATAAGGCCCTTTTTGTGAAAATTGGGCTGGTGTTCTTTATGTTCCAGTTTTTTTTTATCACCGAGTCTAACTACCTGTCCAGGTAATACGCACATAGGATAATTATTTTAATGGAGTAGAGATGAGGAAGTAAACATTTTAAATGTAATTTACCTGCATTAGCATGAAAGGAGAGTAGGAAACCGTTTAGGAAAAACCACCCTCAGTAGACCCTACCGGGATTCGATGCCTGATATTCCCATCCCCAACAGGCTAGTCTAACAAGATAGTAACGCCTTAGACCGTTCAGCCACTGAAGCGAGCTAAGTTCTCTTACTAGGCTAATTTATAAATCATGTGCTTCTATATTCAGTGAGTTTAGAAAGTGCACGTTTAATACATTTAATAAAAACAAATTTAATGCTGCTGTTTTACAGCCTAGTTACAAAATAAAGCAAGCCGGTAACTTTTCTGCTCCACTGATTCGAATCGGATCAGATCGGAAAAATCCAGTCGAAACTAAATTAAAAGGATGTGATTAAATGAGAGCGGGTTGGAGCTGTTCTGAATGGAACCAATCTGACTTTGTGAGCGATGCCTCATTTAACTATACCTTTTTCAACTATTACTAGCAATGGGCACGTAGACAAAGGAATCAGTCTCTGAGAGGTACATTTTGTCAGTGGTGTGTATAAAGAGTTAGGAACAGACAGTTACATTTGTTTATTTTCCTTGTGGGAGGCTACGAAGCTGTCTATACTGTAACATTATTATTACCGCGTCTTACTACCTGTTCGGGTTATACGCACTTATGCTAATGTGTAATGGTAAGGTGACTGTGAGATGAAATGGAGAATCTACAGTTTAACGTGGAATCCGAACCACGGTGGAGGCCTGGCATTCCTCACATTCACAAGTTGTGAATTAATACACGTCTTGTCAGAGGTGAAGGAAGAGTTTGGCAATCAGATAAATCTATGCTGAGACCGAGGATTGAACCCCGAACCCCCAGCACAGAAGTTTGACATCTTACTCTTAGACCGCCAGGTCACCCACCCTACACTGTATCGCCGTCCTAACAGATAAGGAGAAACAAAGAAGCTTACGGTACCTTTTCCACAATTTGAATTTGGCAGATTCCCGTTTGTGCAAATTCAAATAAGTTGAAGCGTTGGAATGAAATGAACATTAAGGTGGAGATGCAAGGAACGAGAGAGTTTGAGGATATCCTGGACGGTTAGTAAGACGCGTAAAATCCCAATTATCTTATTTAACAATAAAACATTTTTAACAATCATCTCCAATCCTTATTTCTCGATATTGGTAGTTTAACAACTCAACCGTGGAAATAGGCATATTGTTTCTATAGATGACTGAACAGGGACATAATTAAAACTAGATAAGGATCAAATCCATTATTATACTAATCTGAATCTTGAATCCAAATCTGAATATTATAAACAAGGACGTATTAAGGAGTGGGGTTGGTGTATCCAGGCCCCCTGGATATTAATGAACCACCCTTAAGGTTGTAAATATATATTATAAGTATATATCTTTTTTTTTTTTTTGCTAATTGGATATAATAGCATTTTCTAGTGGACCCTCCCTAGAAAAATAAGATATGTTCAATTGTTTCTATAACGCATTCATACATTCAGTAAAGTGGTAAATTTTTTGGCCTGAGGAATGGTTGTTGTGTTGTGTCACAGTTTAAATTTGTCAGGTTACCATTGGTACGAATTCAAACAAGGTGAAGAAGGGTAGGGATGTGATGACCGGTAATTAGCGGTTCAACTGAGGTATTTAGTAGGGTTGGACCGATAAAGCAGAAGCACTTTTGTTAAAAACTCAGCAGGACTCGGGCACAATTTGTAGGCTATCGTGTGTAAATAATAGGAGGACTTTGTTTACAATGTATTGAAAATCAATGAACCTACAACGCAATAAAAGTTTGATCCATCAATATTTACACTATGCTATCATTATTTTAATGGCCATAAATAAGATATAAAAAAATGATCGTAACAAAGTTTACCCAACAATAATGCTGGGATAAAGCACCAAAAAGCAGCATAAAAACTAATTCCTGCTCACAAAAAAATCTAATTTCAAATCTGATACTTTATCGAATCCTAGAAATTCGAATATTATAAAGGGCTCAAGGATTTTAGGATTTTAAGGTCACATCCCTAATTACAACTTTTTTAAAATAAACTGGTTTACAGTGGCTAATAACATTCGTTGCCGTTTTTACAATAGGCTAAACTAAAAGTAAATATCTGTGCATTACTTAAAAAGCATTTACTAAACAAACAAATCAGTTCCACGATGGTGAGTAGACAACATAAGCTTCCATTCAAATTCAAAAAATATATAAATTTTTAAAATAAAATAACAGAGAGTGGCGAGCAGAATATGTTTGACTACTGAATTAAATTCTAAGCCATATAATATTACTAGAAAAACCAACGTAAATGTGTTAGCACCGTTACGAGAGAAGGTTATCAGAGATGCGTTTGGAATGGGGTAGGTGGATGGCCAGAAGAGGGGGGTGGAGGGGTTTGAAGGGGGTGCATATGACCACTACGCCGAACCCGAATGTCTAGTGGTCAACTTCAGTCCGGTCGGTAGAAAGCAGTAGAATGTGAAGTGATGAAAAATTCAGAAGTCAGAAGGTTCAGCGGACACATGAAAAGTTTTTGGGTATAGGTGTATGTGTGTGTGTGTGCGTGTGTGTGCGTGCGTGCGTGGTGGAAAGCTTTTGACATACTGGAGACGACACATGGAAAATTCTGGCTCACTTTTTTTTTCACACCACATGTGGTTTAGAAACCTGCACACCAAAGCCAAACTATGATGACGTCTAAAAATAGAATAACATTTTATTAAAAAATAAAACATTTCACACAAAATGTTATTTTAATAAGAATTTAATCACGTGCACTATACTATGTATTTTATATATATGTATTATATGTTAGGTAAAGTCTTAATAATCGTCCAGGTTAAATGCATCCATTAATTACGCTAATTTTTTAGGCATAGTGTAATATCATTTAAGGAAAACCATCCCCGGTACACCCAAGAGGGATTCGAACCACAATCTTACCGGTATAGTCAATTCAGTATATTGTTAAAGTGACACCCTAGAGAAGTTTTTCTCAATCTTTTTCCAACTGTGGCCCATTTGATAATCGTTCGATTCACACGTGGTTAATATATATTACTATAAAATATAATAATATACTCCCTACGTTTACTTTGTCAAAGTTGACCATTTATCTAATGAAGATGTCAACCAGTAAAAATAGCATATTTTATGTATAACATTGTTTCAAATACATATTTTATAGCCCAATTTTTGTAGTAAGAGACGAAACTAAATCTACTTTCGAGTCAAGTCATGATTTATCACTTTTGATTTATACTATTAACATAATAATACTAATAGTGCAGCATAAATTTTAAGTATAAATGTAGAAATTCCTATGAAAATTGGATTGTACTTTTGGAACAAAGTAAAGATGATTCAGTGGAGTTATACTGTCATTATTGTACTCTTGATTTATTTCACTTTTTTACTTTCTAATAAAGAGAAAAAATATTGTAATTGTGAAAAATGTTGAACTCGAGATTATGATGAGTCCTCAAGTTTTATTTGTCCCATAACCCAGAAATAATTCTGTCTGTCCTCGGGGTGTTGTTTTGATTAGGATTGAAGCCCTCAAATAATGAATAGTTTAATATTGGGATTTGGGTAATTTTTGAAAATTGATATAGGCCTAGTGTTATAATAAAGATCATTTAAGGATTACTGATTACTTATTTTTAAAGGTAGTAAAAAACAATAATATAAGTTACTATTTACGTAAGCAAATGCGATAGTTTCATACCATTAATTTTTCCTTGTGTCAAATATGCGAAGCACCTGGTACATCACCACTGACAACCAGTGGTCCGCAGACCACAAATTTGAGAACCACTGCCTTAAACAATTCGACCATTGAAGCGGGTAAATAATAAATGTATAGTTTGTTTGTTATGTTCTAAACCTAAATGGATTATACCGAACAATCAAAACATTCAGGGACTATACCATTCATTTACCAATAAGTTAAAGGCCATACTTCTAATTTCATATTGATGAACTATATCGAATCATAGTTCGACGTTCGTCCTGTAGATTGAGTTAAGGCGTCTCACAAAAATTTTAGATGCATTCATATGTATTTACCATATTTAGTTTTTTCGCGTTCTGCGTGTCTAACTAGGTACCCATTTCAGCTACCCAAATAGTTTACACTAATGACAGTGGTCTAATTAAGGCAAAGTTTAGATAAAAATTAACCCACATGTCCATGAAAGAAGAGTAGAAATTCATTAAGGATAAAAACTCACTGAACCTGGCAAGAATTCGAACAAAACTGAAACCTTTGTCCTCGTGCGGGTACTAATTAATTACGACGAGCAATTTATTATTCTTTAAGTATTTAACTGATAAACATAAGCCCATTTTAATACATGGCTAACAAACTTATAAACTAAAACTTAACACTAAACGACCAATCCTAGCACCGTCAATTTGACCTTCTTGAAAGGAAATATCGTCACACTTTAATATTTCTCATGGGAATAAATATATAAAACATTAAAATAATTCTCAAATATCCATAAAAAATAAGCTGTCGTGTCCTTATCAAAAATTACGTTATTTAGTTTAATAAGGTCATAGATCTATGTTTCCAGTTATTTACTTTCATTTTGCGTAGAACTATGTTGAAAAGAATCTAATTTTTAAATTTTCCAAACAGCTTTTTAAAAATAATTTTTAAACTTAATATTAAAAACTTATTATTTTCTGACATGTTACACCTTTACTAAGTTGATAGCGTGTCTACTTACTGAGATCAAGGCCCCAGGTTCAATTTCTGGTATGTCCAAAATAATTATTGTGTGTGAAATTGGGTTTTTTCATTTCACAATGATGAATTAATGGCCGGAGGACTGGATTTTGTCTCTTCTATATCTAATTTAGATTACAAGTCGTGTTCTTATATAATCCTAAGGTTTAGAAAGTGTACGTTATACGACTCAAATAATAATAGCAATATAATTCACCTCCATTGTGGCATGAGCCATATTTTAAAATAACAAACCTCTTCTTAAATGATGCCGAATTTCTGAACGTCTGTAACACGACTCTGCATCTTGGAGGTTGTGGAATGGGTCTATACCTAACCTAACATAGCCTAACCTATGGTACATTACAATCATAAGCATACAATCCTAGCCTAATACAAGGCAAAACACGATTTTAAGTATTTGTAAAATGAGATGGAAAGTTTTTGGTTGGTTCATGGGGCCGAATTCATACGGTCTGTGGGGCCAAATTAGTATTTCCAGGTTGGGATGGAAAGACATGTAAAATGTCCGTGTTTTTGCAGTTTTTGGCATATACAGATAAAATTTGTATTCAGTATATACGTTTATTTTAAATTTCTACCCAAAGTAATATCAACAATATTTGAATAGCTGTCATGAAAATGGCAGTATTTGATTACAATTATTTTATGGAAAATAAAAATGTATGTTCAAATTACACAACACCTATTGCAGATATGTAAAAACATTTGAGATTATTATGTGTAGAAAATTAAACTAAATGTATCTATTGAAAATGTATTTAATTTAATTTGACCAAAAAATTTGTTTATGTGAAAAAATAATAACTCTATCTAGCGTTCTCTTTCACCCCTTCTTAAGTGTCTACAGATGGAATGTACCCTTGTACAAACACAACATTCTTCTGTGTATACCCTGAGATTAAAAAAAACCTGTTTTCTCCCAAAGTCTGAGCCAGTGTATCTTAACACTAATCTCTAGGGACGAGAGACAGGTTCTAGGAGAGCTTAAATACCCCTTTTCAAATAACTTAACTAATAAAATAGACTTGTTTATTGAACTAGTACGCTTTCCACTGTACTTTGTATGGTCAGCCTAATTGTACAAGCCCACATTTTCAATAAAAATGTCATTCTTTCAAGTCGATAAATCCGTGTAGCATCCAGCAACACACTAACTTTTTATATCATGTGAGTTGCATGTGTCTCTACTTATTGTCAGTGGTTAACCAAACCATTGTAGAAACTTGTAGACTTTTATTTAGTTTATTTACCTTACAACTTGATTAAGAGAGTCGTAGATGAGGTCTCTAGATGAGGTGAATTTGTTTATATTCCTGATTTCCTAATTAGTTTAAAAAGTAAGCCAACTTGTGAACCAATGAGAAATACCACGTGTCGATGAAGGGGAAAAAAAACACTCTTCTGTCTGACCACAATTTTGAGTAAAAAACGGTAGCAAATAATTGAAAAACTCTTTGTTACAGCACAGTTTGAAATTTATGCTCGTGTTATTATAAATATAATATAGCTAACTATAAATGATAAAGATATTGTAATGTCGGCTTTATTTAAAGGATAATTTAAATATTACAGTAATGTTACAAAAGTTGTTTGATATATTTCTAAAAACTAATTTGGTTAGAAATAAATATGATCTGATTATAAGTTTTCTAAAAATTTAGTTTTAAAACTAGTATAGTTGGTAGTAGTTGGCATTTCTGACTTTGACGCGGGTGGTGGAAACTCACTCCCATCAGGATGCAATGAGAGTGTTTTTTTTATAAGTAATTGGTTTTCTATGCTCTCTTCTAAAAAATTATGATGCATTTAAATTACATTCCTAATTTTATCTCGTGTTATATTAGCTGACGTCAGGTGTGATATCCCAAACGGACATTTGGTAGTGACAGGACTGGTCATTTATCAACGTGATATCAATTCTTGAATCAACCCGTGCTGTACTATATCATTAATATTATGAATAGTTTTTATTTTAACTTTTAAAAAATATGCTAAGAATCAATTTTTTACGATATTTCAACCAATAGACTAGAAGCACCACGCCATTGTACGTTACTCCTTTATTTTTTTTTTTCTCCTGGTCAAGCAGTAGTCCGAGCCCATACGAAACAGAAGTTTGAATGTTCCCCCAGACGGCGAACGCACACAAAAAGATGGCCACTCCCTGAACATTTCAAGACTTGGTCATTGGTTAGAATGGAAGTGACATCAAGTGTCAAGATTCTCTCCTCCTAAATTTTCTCATTCCTTTTCCCACCCTCTCTATCTTTTTCTTGTTCTGCCGCTTCAGTTTCAGTGAGAATCTCAAATACTAGCCCGTCTAACATAAAAATCTGTTTTATTCTCCTATAAGACCAAATTCTACTTTCTTTTTTTTTTCTTACATGTTCTTACGTTTTCTCTATTGACTTATTTTTCCTCCGTTGCTTCCTTTGCCCAGGGACTGCTTTCCATGCAGAATAGAGGTTTCGCTAAGAATAAGACTTGTGTGTGGTTACGCCGGAAGGAAGTATGAAGGCAGGATCAGCTTGGATTGTGATATGAAATTATGTAAAGAATAGAAAAAAAAATTACATGTCAAAAGTAGAATAAGATTTATACTCGCGGTATAAACTCTTCTTAGAATAAAATTTATTAATTTATTTGAAATTGAGATTTTTCTGAATACTAGTAATCAGTAGGCTATTTGAATTTCGAAAAACTTAAACTTTTGAAATATTCTGTTAGTAAACTGAATAGTTGATTAAGTAATATTGGTAAGTTTTATAGTGAATAGTCATCCGCTTCAGTGGTAGAATAGTCTAAGGCGTCACTCTTGTGTTGGACTGGCCTGCTGATGACGGGAAGATCGAGGTTCGAATTCTCGAATCTATCTAAGGGTGTTTTTTCATAAAATAGTTTCCCACTCTCCTTCCACGCAAATGCTGGTAGATTACCTCTAGAATGTTTCCTTCCTGATCCCTACTCCATTATAGTAATTACATTGTTATACATAATTTTTGTTTCCTGATGATACATGATTTCAATGGGGTTTTTTTTACTGTTGTTAATCGATTTAAAAAGAGAATTATTTTGCTATTATCCACGTATTAGAAAAAATCAAAAAGAAAAATGTCGATAGCACAGAAAATTTTGCTATCACTCACAGGTTTTAGAAAAATAATCAAAAATGCAGTGTTTAATAATGTCAATCAATAGTGATTAAATAATTGTCTTGTTTATTTATTCCTGTGAATTGTCTTAGACTTCATTATAATTATTTAAATTTTACTGAATTATATTAAAAACAAATTATATCACTTTATTTTTATTTTTCTATTGGCACGTTAAAGAACCAATAGAGGCTTGTTTTATAAGGATGATGTATTCAGATATTGAGTCAGATGATAGCTATTTTATAGGAACAAAGCATATTCAAACAACAAATAGCTTTTCAACTGATTCAGTGAAGTGTTCATTAGTTTTATGAAATTGATTATACAACATGTTACTGAAAGAGTTGAAATATAAATAATTTTTTTAATCTTTTAATAGCTTTTACTGTTATTTACATCACAAATTGTCGTAGCATCACTAAAACAATTTGTTTCAACAATTAAGTGTCCTTACAATCAGTGGTTGAGTGAGTACTGTGTTTAATTATGCCCAGAAAGTGTGAAAGTGATGTAGACAGTTTTTGTTACGTGTTTGATAACTATACTATAAAATCCAATAACAAGACTATAACATCATTAAATAAGAAATCATATGAACTCTTCTTTGGGTGCAAAATAAGGGACCAGTATAAAGCTTCGACTCCTCACATTGTCTGTAACAACAGCTGTGCAGTGTATTTGAGAGGATGGTTGAAAGTCTCTCGGTAATATATGCCGTTTGCTATGCCAATGGTCCGGTGAGAGCAAAAATATAATTTGACAGATCGTTACTTCTGTTTAGCTAAGATAACTTGAATTTTCTTGAAATCAAAACATAGTCGATAATATTCATCATTGCCTTTCGCCATAAAGCCAGTGTTTCACAGTCAAGACCTGCCAGTTCATAAACCACCCGAAGCATGGACCATTATGATGGCAACATTAAGTATGAGCTGGTATCTATGAAATAGGACATACACGATCCAGACTTTCAGCCTTTTACATAAAATGAACCATATATTATCAGCCAGGGTGAGTTCAACGACATAGTAGGGGACTTTAACATAATTAAGAGTCAAGCTGAATTGTTGGGATCACGATTACAAGGCTGTAATCTGCTGCAGAAGATTATTCTGGCAAAAATATATTGCTCAGTATTTTGCTTCAGATGCTGATGTGGTTTACTGTACATATATTGATATGTTCATAACTGCAGTAGGTCAAATAACAATATCGATGAGTGACGAATTTTCATTTATTCATTAAAGCATAGCCTAAAATAGTTCTTATTTACAGTGTTAACAAACATCCCTCCATACCAATTGGTTAGGCATTGCATATGAAGTAAACTTATGAAAACATAGAAAAACTTACTTGACAAAATAAAATACAACAAGCACTGTAAGACCATTTATATGGTGATCTAAAGCTACAGCAATCTTGTAAGACATGCAAATGGGACATAAAAAGTATTGCTGCTTTATTTGTGAATGGGATAGCCGAGCCAAAGACAAGTACTGCTCAGTGAAACTTTAGAATTAACGTCACAATCTTACCCAAGGGGAAAAAAAAGTTTTATACCATCCCTTAGTTGATGCAGCAAAAGTTTTCTTATAGCCACTTCATATAAAACTTGATTTAGTAAAAAACTTTGTCAAAGCCATGCAAAAGGATATCCCTGTTTTTTTTTTATGTCTGCAGCAGAAATTCTCCCACTTGAATGAGGTAAAAGTAAAAGAAGCGATTTTTGCTGATCCACAGATAAAATGGAATTACTAGCTTGTAGGTCTACAGCAATCTATTATGCATCCATCAGTTTCTTGGGAAACAATAAAGCAGACAACAACCAAGACATTTTGGGAAAACTCCTTCAGTCATATGAAACAACGGGGGGTGCAACATGCCACTTTTTACGCTTACCTTTTGATTTCTTCCCACAAGTTTGTGACGAGCTTAAAGAGCGTTTTCATCAAGACATTGCTGTTATGGAAAAACTGTACCAATGGTAGTGGAGTTTTAACAAGTTGGCAGATAACTCCTGGAGTATTATCAGGGATGTTCCCGTGACTAATTACAAGTGGAAGTAATCAGCTAAATTAAGAAAAAATATGTTCATTGATTTTATAAAGTTGTTTTGGTTTCATATGTGGATAAAAAATATTAGATTTTGAATAAAGTATTTCATTTTAACTGAGGGTGATAGTAATATTCTGAGGACATATCTATAAACCATATAAAAACATTTCATAAAGATGTATCATACATAAGGAAGACTTTTTATGAAAGAAATATTGTAAAATAGTGCTATGTGAGTATAACCTGAACAGTTGATAAAAAAAAGCCTTCCGATTCTGATTTAGGAAGGGTTTGAATCTGAAATAGATGCAATGGGAATAGTTATTCCCACAATCCTTCTCTTCTCTACTCTACACTAATGAGCTAATAACAAAGAAGGTAGAAATTAACGGGAGTTGTACCCGTATTTGTGAAGAGAAAGAGTGGGAAAACATTTAAGATAAAACAAACCACCCCACTCTGATTCGAAACCCAATATGTTTGGCACTATCAATCAGGTGTATTACTAGAATGGCGGCTTATACCACGTGACCAGTGATGGTATATTTCCAAAATTAGTTTATCATCCGCTCGACCGGCTAGTTCTGGCTTAGAATCTCAAACTTTATTCTAATAATTTTAATCCATTAGATTAAATAACCAAAAGCGCAAATAAGACTTGCCAGAACACAAAGGCCACACCACTTAGGCTGCCTTTTTTATGTTTGGAGAAAACTACGATTAGTCTATTAAGGAGGACACCCAATATGAACAGCCTGCACAGCACACCAAGGCTCGTTGTTAACCCACTATGAACAGCTAGAATGGCACGTCATGGCACTGCGCGGTATGGCATGACGCAGCACAGCTAGTAGTTAATCCACTATGATTGACTAGCACGGCACCAGACCAGCCAAAACGTTTGTAGAAACTCCTATCAAGTCCAATTTCAATGGAGAGCCTCGGTGGCCTAGTTGGCTAGCGTGCTAGTTGTGTTGAGCCAGACCACCGAGGACGGGGAGATCGAGGTTCGAATCTCGGTCGGGTGAACTTAGGGTGGTTTTTCCTAAATGGTTTTCCACTCTCCCTCCACACAAATGCGGGTTCACTTCCTCTAGATTAAAACTTCCCAATTCCTAGTCCATTAGTGTAATTAGTACTTAAGCGTATAGCCCGAACGGGTAGTAAGACGCGGTGCTAAAATTATTATTATTATTATTATTATTATTATATTCAATGGAGAATTTATCTGAAGAGGAATTAATAGTAGTGGGTGCAGTTTGTGTTGAGGACGAAGAGCGTGGGGGAAAAAAGGTGCTATAAACCCAGTTTCTGGATGCATGAAATATTTAAGAAGAGGAAGAAAAATGATCAATTCCATCATCTTTTCCAAGATTTCTTAAAATATGAGAGAATTTTTTTTGTACTTTCATATGTCTAAAAATTGCTTACTATACACAAACAACTTCACCCCCTCGTGGTCACAGACGTACTGGTGGTTCGAGGCAAATTGGAATTAATGCTCAGGGAATCATTCAGGTCATTCCGTTTATGTGCCGTGTCGTGCCGTGTCATGCCGTGCTAGCCGTTCGTTGTGGGTTTCCTTCTTAGGCGTCACTATCATAATAGACCGGACTGCTGATAATGTAATCCAGCTGGCTACACCGAGGATGCTTTTCCCTAAAAGATTTTCCACTCTCTCCTCCCGCAATTAAAGGTACACTTTATATGGATTCAACCTTAATCATCTCTAAAACATTCACAAAATTTGTACATATGCGTCAAACCCAAACGGGTAGTAAAATGTAATACTAAAATAAAAGTGAATATCTATACATAAATATAAACTGATTTGTTTCGTGTGATGTAACTGGGCTTACTTGGCAATTTCCAGCAAAATCTTGCTGAATTGTATGAATTGTTTTAAGCACTTTTTAAAGTTTAAGCTGTCACATAAATTATAACCATTCCCATAAATTTGTTCAAAATCCAAAGCATATTAAAAAAGTTTATATTTATTATTTCGAAATGAAAAAAAAAGCAAAAGACATACTTCTAATTTACATGAAAATGTGAGTGGTATTAGTTGTAAAATACGATATCAAAACATGACGTTAATCCATGGTTTTAACTAAACTAAGGAAAATGTCAATAAAAGAACTATACATGTTATTAGTTTATCAAGTTAACGTCATAAATTACGAAAACTTCTCAACTAAACAAACTAAGTTTTCTAACAATTTTGTTTTTTATTATTTTTCTGAGTCACATAAAAATTAATTATCTTGTAGTGTTTGTTGTTTGGACAACTTAGTTTTTTTAAATATAGACCTATAAATGATTTGTTTGTTCTATTATAAATTACATAATTAATAACAATCCTTAAGACTACTTCAAATTTAGGATTTGTCATCTAAAACCAAATTTTAAGTTATCCGTGAAGTAAGAAAATAATTTAAGTCCCAATTATTTTTTTTAAGAAAAGCGTTGAAAACATGTGCTATAAAATAATCCATCCAACACAAGCAAATATAATTTATTGTAATATTTTTGAAAGGTCTAGTTAATTTTTACTATATTAGTTTAAGACTCGTTCTTCTGTTTATCAACAACTAAGTATTTGACTATAAACAAACTATAAATTAGTCCTTAGATCCAAATTAAAATCTTGATTTTTTTTAAATAAAATTTTATCTGACTATAAATACTCAATCTTGGATAATATTGCGCAGCAATTTTCTGTACGTGGAAATATGGTATAAAATATATTATAAAATGCTTAAAGTTAGGGGAACAAATTACATAAAATAATAGGACATATTTTGTGGAAAGCACCATTAAATATTGTGGTTAGTGTTCTACTACTACTACTACTACTACTATTACTACTACTACTAATAATAATAATAATACCACCACCACTACTACTACTACCACCACTATCACTACCACTTCTACTACTTTAGTATTTATTGGTTTTTTACTTTTTATTCTTATTAATATTATGTAAGTGATTAAAAACACATTAATAACTACATATAAAATAAATACATATTCATTGCATATTCAAATTAAACTAGAGCATTTATCAAAATATGAATTCAAATAAATAAAAATATTACTAAATGTATTAAATAAAATATTCATAAAAGCGCTATTTCTAAGATGACCTTCATTTCAACATTTATTGCTAATGAAAAAATTATTTGGGTAATTATAATATAATTAATAAAAATTATTTAAAAATTTGGGTATTATTTTTTAAATCTAGAAAGTATCTCAATAAAATGCAATACTATCATTAATTGACTTTGAAGTAGCTAAGAATGTGTCATAAATTAATACTGATACTAACTACTTCTGCTTAGTCCATTTTCTTTATTTTATTATAAATAATAAATGAATTCTATCTAAAATTATGTAAAATATTCACTTTGGCACTCAAATGGCCTTATAAGTAATATAATGTTTGTATCTTTCATGCATCAATTGATAATACTGTATTTATTTTAAAATTTGTATAAGTGCAAAATACATCTTTTTTTAAAAAAAAACAATATTACGGTTTTGAACTCTAGAATCCACCAGTCATAAAGAAATCCAATAAAATTAAAAATCACATTAAAGAAATTGAGGTGAGTTGTGTTCTTCATGTTTAATAGATAACCACTCTTACTTTCTTTCTCTACAAAATAGTGTACAATTTCTCAAAATAATTAGTCCGCGTTTCGTAATGAGGTTATACAGAAGTATACATTACACATTTCTCTCATGGATATATAATGAATGTGTTCATAGGGCGAGGGCACAGATATCTTGTTAAATTTGGTATAATTAACGGAAGAAAGATCATATTTCCTGTTAGAAAAGGTTGCTGTTATAAGATATTTTCATAGGGGAGGAAATGTGATGTGTTTTTACTCACATAATAATTAATATGTCTTGTATATTTTAGTGTTAAGGTAAACATTTAAGTATATTAGGGCCTATATAGTTCACGTTATTACAAATATACATTCAAGCTTTTATTTTACGATATTTTTGGATTGAAAGAATAAATAAGCCATAAGGCATTAAGAATTAATACAAATTCCCAAACTTTTTATTTTTTGCTCGTCGTCCTACTACCTACCCGGGCTATACATATTTAACTACACTAATTGTGTAGGCATGAGTAAGGTGGTACTTATAGGAGATGCACCCACATTTGCGTAGAAAAAAGTATGGGAAATCATCTAAGATAAACCCCCCTCAAAGCACCCGATTGAAGGCAAGCATTGCAATGCAATGTATTTTTTAAAGAGTATGGCATTTTACGACATTACAACTGAATGTAGCTCGGAAAAAAGGTCAAATGGGACACATGTATTTACTAACAATTTTTTTTTGTCTNTTATCCACCACTGACGTGGATCCCACATATTACGGTACACCCTGTTTATTCGTATAGTGCTAGCGTGTAGTGAGACGTGGTGAACTAGATATATTTAGCATGTTGTCAGAAGTAGATGCATGTTACGATTGTAAATGTGATTCAAAATGGAAGGGAAATATTACATAATTTAAATCTTTTTTTGAGCTGTAGGTCTACTATAATATTCATGACAATAATAAAATAAAACAAAAAAATCAAATTTGATTTAATGACTTTGCCTACTAGGAGATTTCAAAGCTATTTTGCGAAGCGGGTTGCATCTTAACTTGGCGTACCTAAGCAGTCTAAGTACTGTCACACTTAGACGCCAATGTACAAAATAGAAAGAGGAAATAAAGTGAGAAGTTCATCCTGAAAGGTCTCTTGTCTATGTGCTGATAACACTTACCCTCTTCCTCTGACAAGTTTACACAGTCACTTTAATAATTGCACCTTGAAAATATTGACTTTATATTTAATTTTAGTATCAATCACAGCCTGTGAATGCATGGAATGCCGGGCCTCTACCGTGGTTCGGATTCCACTTTAAACTGTAGGTCCTCCATTCCATCTCACAATCACCCTACCATTACACATTAGCGTAAGTGCGTAGTAAGACGCGGTGCTAATAATAATAATAAAAATAATAATAATAATTTTAAATTTTAAATTTATCTTATTTCCTATCCTAAATACACGACCTTTTTTTAATCTACACCCTGGCAGGAGGACTTATACAGGCCATTTTCGTGACCAAGACCAATATCTTAAGTTGTAGAGGATTTATAAAAAAAATTATACAATTACAGCAAAAAAATCTACTTCAAGATCAAAAACATAATTTTGTGAAACTGTAGGACTAGTTTTAGAATTATTTAAGAATTTATGGTTCTTGTTTCAACGTTATATCCTTAAAACTTGCTGAGTAAAACGTAAATTCACTAACATGGGAAATCCTATCTTGACCCGCCGTGACGTCACAAATAGTCAACGTCCTTAATACACCCTTTAACTAAGATACAAAATATGTTTAAAAATAACTATACAGTTTAATGAACGTTCTTTTTCAAATTAACTTTTAAATTAAGTGTTTTTCAGGAGCTTATATGGTAGGGCAAGGAGGTTTGGTCACTTTCGATTATTAATAAGGAACACACGATTTAAGTAAGACTTTAATTATTACGTTTCATTATCAATCGTTGTATTTTTCTTTTGAATTTTGCACTGTACGCTATTCCTTATTAGCTATGCGTTTTGCATCAATATACTATTATAAGTCATACGAAGAGACTACTTTTTTTTTTATCACCACGTTTTACTACCTGTTCAGGTTATACGCATATGTACTAATTAGGCTGTTGCGTAAAGGATGAAGAAGGCTGAATTTAGAGTAAGTGTACCCACATTTGTTGTATGTAGGGTGGAGAACCACTTAGTAAAAACCACCCTCAGTACACCCAACCGAGATTCGAACCCCGATCTCCCTGTCATCGGCAGTCTAGTATACTACGAGAGTGACAGAAACTACATATCTAATAATGTTCATGTTTACTTGGTAAGGAGTAATAATAATTGATAGTAAGGTTATATCTTCTTGTTTATTATTTTTATTCCTTTCTCCTTATTTTATATACGTTTTGTTTTTTCTTCTATGACGACATGTTTCGGTGAACGCAGGAAAAGACTCATTCACTTCAATCATCGTTGTTGTATTCACGTCTTACTATCCATCCGAGCTATCCACATCTAGTTACATTTATGAGGAAGGTAGACAATAGAGGAATTGTACATGCATTTACATGGAAGAAAAGAGAAAAATTCTTTTTAAGATAAGAAAAACAATAGTTTGCTGGTATTTAAACCCCGATATCCTAATCGTACCGTTGCCCACATTTCCACCGATGGGGGTAATGCGTTGGTGATTGGGTTACATTCGCCTCCTAAACACATAAATTATACCATATACCTAGACTTACACATTAAATCTAATTCTAACATTTAATAGAATTAATAATCTACAAACAAAGAGTAAATGTATGCATCTGCACTAATTGGGGGACCAAACCAGGGATCCTTGCTCTTGAGGTTTATTACTCTAACCACTCAGACACGAACAATGGGATAATATATTTTTGATAAGGTAACTTTTTAACACCACGTATTATTATTATTACCCGTTCGGGTTATTCTCCGGTGTACTAACTACTCTAATAAGTAAGGATAAATAAGGTTGAATTTAGAAGACGTTTACCCGCATTTGAGTAGAGATATAGTGGAAAACCATTTGTAAAAGCGACCATCAGTACACCCGACCGGGATTCGTACCTTGATCTCCCCGTCATCAGCATCCTATTGTCTATTGCAAGAGTAACGCTTTACTCAGACTATTTGGTCACCGAAACGGATGACAATGTAGCTATTTCGAAATTGAATAGTCATACAATTTTTAAGTTGGCAGAAAGTGTGTTAGAAATCAAACTGAGCGTATCTAATACCTATTGAACTCATTCATTCTCGAGATCTGCAAAACGCTGAAAGCTACGATGCGTGTGGAAACTAGATTGCCAGAAAAAATAAAGCCATATAATATATTTTATCAACAATAATTTCTTTATGGCTGTAAAATGAAAAATGAGTCACTGAAATCTATATTAATCTAATAGTAATATATAAAGGTTTTCATTGTCTGCATTATTTTATTATATTTGAAGACTTATATATCACAAAGCCACTAATTCATTTAGAAGGTTTTCTTCTAAAACAATGCAATATGGCTAATGTAAATAGGATTGGGGTTTCAACTTTAAATAAATATATTCTAATCAGCATTCTTTGCGCCAGCTACCGTCAACCGAAAGAAACACAGCCACTCTTACAGCTAGCGCAGCCTAGCAGAGATTTGATAAACCAAGCGATGCCAGCTTCACTGGATAGGCCAATATATTTTCTATATTGCTAACAAATCATTCATAAGACATAAGCCTATAAATTATATTTTTTTTCTTCAGCGTTTTTTGAGTGTATTTGTGGTGTATTTTAAACCATGCAAAAGTACAAAATCTGGGTTTTGTGTTGTTCGTGTTAAGGTAGAGTATTCTGGCACCAACAGTATCAAAACTTGTAAATACAACTAAATCAGTCATTTTTTAAGCTTTAAAAATTACATAAATAATTAGGCTATCAATTGGAATGCCTCTTATAAAAGTCCCAATTATTATTTACAAGGTGAGGTAAAAGGAATGATACAATTTATGTTATGTAAAAGTTTACTAAATTTAAAACAAAATTCCTATTTAGCAAATGTTGAAAAGAATTTCTACTTCATAAGTTGTATCTTTGGTTTTATGAATTAGATAACTTTTATATTAGTGTGAGCTATCTAAATGAATGAGTTAACCAATATTACACTTGGAATAATCACTTAAATTTAATTTAATTTTTTATGTTTGCTTGTATAGGAATTTATAAATATATATAATTAATTAAGTTAGACTCTATAGACTTTATTTTTGTAGTTTTACTCTCATTTTTTAGGAAGTATTTTAAGTTATTTTGGTGCATATATGGTGATTATTCGAAACATAATCATAATGGATTATAATGGATTATAAGCATATCCTAAAAAAAGTATATATTTATAATATCGGCAAGAATATATTGTAGTTAAATTGCGTTAAAAAAAATTGAAATTAATTTTACCAAATTACAGATTTATTTATTTTCTTCACGTTTAAGAGTGGGTAAAAATGTAGTATTTCAGTACACCCAATTAGTATTCGAACATTGATATCACCGTCACCAACAATCCAGTCCAATACTATGCTGAAACCTCCAACCAGTGTTCCGCCAACTTTTAAAGTTTACGGAACACTTAACAAGCCTCAAATTTTTGCTGTACATTATTTGTTGTGGGTACGCGATGCGACAGCATAAAATGGATTACGCTACCTGTCCAATAATTGTACGATGAATAAGAATCAATAAAGAATAGATTAAGTTGTTTTTAAGTAACTTCAAATGTTCAAAGATTAAAGTCTGAAGTGCATTTTCTTTGCCCGCGTCTTTAATACTTGAAAACAATTTGTTCAAACCATTAGTAATTTGGATTAGCTATAGCTCCGCACACAAACTTTTGATTTTCTCAGATATATTAAAAAATATTAATATGTACGAGTACGTAAGAAATGCGGATGATGCGTTGCCACCACTCGTACCATATTAATTTGTGTTCTTATTTAACAACGATGCAGTCTAGGGGTAAGTTGTTAGACTTTTCTGCTGAGGGTCCGGGGTTCAATCCTCGGTCCCGGCACAGATTTATCTGATTGCCAAACCCTTCCTTCACCTCTGACAAGATGTATAAGGCCTCCACCGTGGTTCGGATTCCACGTTAAACTGTAGGTCCTCCATTTCATCTTACAATCACCCTACCATTACACATTAGCGTAAATGCGTATAAACCGAACGGGTAGTAAGACGCGGTGTTAATAACAACAGCGAAGTGTGGCGTTCTGGTTTGTGACCGCAAGGCACATCTTATTCACCGCCGCGGCACACCGCTTTTGGAACATTGCGTTAAAGTTAGATCATATTATCACCATGTGGTATCATTTAATGATTCAAATGTATAACTTGATTTTAGTAATGTAGTAAAATTAACATAAAATACTTAATCAAATATCATACAAAATTTCAGAAAGAGTTGGTTTACTCTGGTTTAAGGTAAATAAGTTAGAGGAAAATAATTATAGACACTTTATCTCATAAAAAATATATTTAAATTTATTTTCTTCGAGATAATTGGACTACTTAGACACTATTTAAATTAGTATTGGTTCATAATAAGTCTACTTTAGACTTATTGCATTAATTTATTTTATAAGTATTCCAATTCATATTTAAATATCAGTGCTTTGTCTTGCTATCGTAGTTAATTAAGCTTATCAATTTTCAATTTTCGGTCGGGTGAACTGGGGATGGCTTTTCCTAAATGGCTTTCCACTCTCCCTCCACGCAAATGCGGGTTCACTACCTTTAAATTCAACCTTCTCAATTCCTAATCCATTAGTGCAATTAGTACTTAAGCGTATAACACGAACGAATAGTAAGACGCGGTTCTAAATAAAAAAATATTAGCTTAGTGATTCTACTTTGAGAATAACATGGTACAAAATAGAATGTCTATGATGTTTTGCCTATCAAACAAAAAACTATAAATAGTGGTTTGACCGCCATTTGCTACCCCATCGGGTAATCACGGTCACTATTGCTCCCATGGTTTTACAATAGTAAAATATGTATTTTTATTTTATTTGCTAAAAAATGTGTAAAATAATTTGAAACAAAGTAATTCAACAGCAAACCTAAACTATGCATATCAATTAGTAATAATAATGATGAACTTAAAATAAATATGATAATCAATAGGCTACATGATAACATTAATATAAAAAAATCAGTTTTATCAAAAATGAAAAGTAAAAAAAGGTTTTAACAGTAAATATTTTTCAGAATGTCTTTGTTTTGATAACATACAGAAAGTTATATAAAATACTGTAATCAAAAAATCTATTTCAACTTATTTAGTCAACATTATTTTAAATTTAGTGTCAATTTTTCCCTATGCATACGTCACACATGTAGCCCCTGGTGTTCCCCACCCGCAACATACTTCGTGAACCCATACTCCACAAGAACTGCACCGGTTCCATGTCTCTCCATCTTGTCCGAACTAGTCACAGATAAAACATTTGTCACTCTCCATGTCACAATCATTTATATAATTATCGTCACACAAATTATCTTCACTAAAATAACTGTCTTCTGTCGATGTACTATCGAAGTCCCGAAGGTTTATTCGACTTTTTTTAAAACATTGCATCTTTCTTTTGAATCTTTGTCTTTCCTTTCCCCTGTTTGGATTTTAATATAAAACCTTTTTCATTTTTTCCCCGACAGCATTGAATTCATGGGTGTAATTGTAAGAATTTGGGAATGTTGTTTCCTTCTTTTGCCTTCTTTCTTTCTCTCATTTTTCTCTCGTTTTACTTCCTCATCTTTCTATTCTTTCTCTATTTATTTCATTTTATATATCGCTTTGCACTTTTGTCTTTCTCATCCCATCTTTATCTTTCATATTCTTTATCTCTTATCCTATTTATCTTTCATCCTCCTTGGCTTTCATTTGTCTTTTTATCTCTCATACTTCTATTTATCTTTCATCTTTTTGATTATATTTCATTTTTATCTTAATATATCATCTTCTTTATCACTTATCCTTATATTTGTATTTCACCCTCCACTTTCTTTCTCGTCATCATCTTTCTCTCTCATCCTCCTCTCCTACTATCTCTTTTTATCCATCAGTAAAAATAAGTCAAACACGCTAGTTCCAAGATAAAAACTTCGACCACAGGTTTAGCAGAGCTCTTTCTCACTCTCTTTATATGCGTAATACATTCACGTGTCCCAATAAATGAGGTCTAAATGGTCTAAATAGTCTAACTATATTCTGGGCCGGAGATCCTAGCTGATGACACTCAGGTATGGGACCAAGTAGTTTGTTTGTCTGTGTTAAATTAGTCTGTAAGTCATGTGATGATACAAACTCAATGTTTAGAACTTGGATGTTAAATTCTCCTAATAAAGCAATCACGGTAAAGCCCTGACTCTGGAGTAGTTTAGCCGATACAATAGCTGTCAATGGCAAGCAACACTAGCATGGCTGTTTCCAGACTTCAGTTGTTTGCATACCAGCGGGGAATGATTTAATCCCGCGCCGCGGTAAATCCCCCGGTAAACCACAGAGCCGCGGTGGTCCTCAGTAAGGTGGGTACGACTAATCCGGTATGGACAGGCGGCTGACGCAGGTGCTTTAGCTCAGTGGAAGCCTCACTGAAAATGTATCTTCTTCAGTTGCAATGAGGAAGGTTTGACCAAACTTTGATCCAAACTGTTGTTTTACCATCTTATTTCCAGGCGTGTGCCTCATTCTTTGTTATTAATATTGTGTTCATCGTCAAGACGCTTAGCAATATCAGATTATAATCTCAGTGGGATTAAAATTTAATTTTCACGTCATATGATTTTTTTATAGAAATTCAGAGTTTGCTATAAATGCCAATCCAATGGTGTGTAGGTGGCGGTTGTAAAAACAATGTTAAGCTACAAATTCGAGGACGTATACTTGATTTACTGCTGTACAGTTACTTCCATCAATTTAACATTATAATATTTTTTAGTAAGTCTACACATTTAGTGTTTTGAATTAATTTGTTGCTATCACATTTAAACAGACAATAAATTGTGTGACACGATTGTACGTACTTTTATTTTATTAAGAGTTTGGAATAACATTTTCGAAAACTATTTCTTAGTTAACTGTAATGTAAATTAATTTATTTTTCTTCGAAAAACCAACCTTTTTAAACAAAATTATTAGACCCATTTTGGAGCTATTTAAAATCGTCTAAAATTTCTTCCTCACACCTACCCCATTGTAGTAATTATCATTATATGGTATAACCTGAACAGGTAGTAAGACGTGGTGATAAAAAATTTAAACATTCTGTTTATATCCTAGGGACAGTTTCATAGTCAGACCTAGCACGCCTTAAGTGCGGCATTATACTAAATACAAGATGACACCTACCTAAGCTCGAATGGAATGGGCCAATATCTCATATGAAACTGGTTCACTCCTTCCTGGTCTAGGCTGGTGTCGTCTTGTATTTAGTATTGCGCCGCACTTGAGGCGTACTAAGTCTAACTATGAAACTGGCCCTAACTGTGAAACTAGCTCTTTGTAACGTCTTGAGTCCTTTTCACAGCCAATCAGCAGTGAAATTAGATACAGATTTAGGCTCGAACCATAAAACTTATCAAAGTCCTGTTTTTTGAATTCTTAATTTTGACAACAGTGAAATTAGGATAGATTTAATTATTTTTTTAGATATTTTTTATTTTATAACACATGATTTCACTGATATAAAATCCATTGTATTTTTTAAAGTATATTACAGTAAGACGCGCCATGATTAAACGTCTGGTTTGAGCTGTATTACCAACTTAAACTAGGTGCTATCCATGTTGTGAAATATTTACACACATTATATCTGTAAGCATCTCTGTATTGTATTATTTTTTTTATCGCCCACGCTCTCCTCTAGTAGTGACCGCAAACTGTTGGTGTGTAAACAGATGAATAAATCTCTGCCACCTCCACCTTGTAACGGAAGTCCGCAATCTCGAGGAATGCCGAGGCTAGAGAGAATAATGGCCGCCATTCCATGTTGACTGCGACCTGTGGCGCCTCCAGTGGGGGTGTTTGTGAGCTCCACCCTGTCTTGCATCACGTGAACACCGTCTATGGTGTCCAGTACAGGCCTATCAACAGACACTGTGAACCTTTTTTCACACTTGGGGTGGTTCGGGAGAAGGTGGGAGGCTCTTTCCCTTACGCCATTTAACAGCAATTTATTCTGAAAATAGGATAACAGCTATACCGAAAGTAACTATACTAAGATATTCTGTGATAGCTTTCCACTCTAGCAGTGAATTAGCTAAATACCACCAAAACATTTATGTAAATCTTGTTAATTGTAAGTTAACGTCGACATCTTGTGGTAACGTTCTGGTCTCAGGACTCGATGTTTATGGGTTCAAACCCAGCCTGGGTCAACGAATTGTTCTTGAGCGATACAAATCGGTAGTACATATTCCTTCGGAAGAAATGTAAAGCCGTCTGTCCCATATTGATTGTGACATGTAAAAAAAACTGGAAAGTATGTGAAAATACCTTTTCCAGCCCTTTCACTCTCGATCATTAAAAATTATCGTGTGCTGACATAATCAGTAATTTCAGAAAGTTCACGTTAAATACCTCACAGAAAATTAAATATTAATTAAAGACACAAATATTGTTTCGAAAACACAAAACAAATTAGTAAATCCATTTAATGTATTGAGAAGTGTATTTGAAACATTTTTTCCATCAGTTCAGACAAAACTCAGAAGATATTGGGCTTCGAGAGATTCGAGTGTCCCAACACTAATTTTATGGTTTTATGACATTCAGGGTCACTTTGTCATCGGTGAATCAATTTGGTATTTAGTTGAAGGCTTAAAAATATGAAGGTAAGGACAGATAATATTTGTTCACAAATAAATTAACGAGGGAAGGGCGAGTCACCCATTTTGATTTATTTATCTCTTTTTTATTATTTTTTCTTTTTTTTCCAGTATTTTGGTGCATTTTTATTATTTTACGGCCCTCAGGGGGTACGGTTTATATATATTTTATAGAATGAAACTGGGACATAAAATTAATCTTAATTCCCACCAAGGGCGTATGAAACACTTGCGACGGCCCTTGGCGCAATCCCACAAAATGAGATTATTCCCCTTATTTTGTACACCACCCCCGGCTGGTACTAGCTCCCCCTTAAATCCTCCCCTACTTGGACGAGCGCGTCCATCAACTGGCAGTGAGATTTTTCGCACGGATGGACGGTGAGATGGTTCGGTGCTTCAGCAGTTACCCCCTGCCCCCAGTCCTCCCCCTCGTCTATCTCACAGACGTATCAGGGATGTTGTCGTGGACCCCCCCTCCTCCGATTGTAATTGGATAGCCCTTGAGGATATATGTGGTTGCGTGTAACGTACGTTCCTGACAAACCCTGAGGACATAGACATCGCGACGCTGATACGAAGCAATGCGCGCGTGTGCGCCTGTCCCTCAGACGTGAGCGTTTTCCTTCGGATAGACGGAGTAAGTGTACATATTTTAATCTGTATCAATTAATTAAGTTTGTTCAAATATATGCATTGGAGTTTATTATTTCACATTTTTCATTAATCCCCTTATTTTATTAATTTAAATGTAACAATAATAATAATAATAATAATAATAATAATAATAATAATAATGCTCATCTGGGTCATTTGTGGCACTGTGGAAAGATTAGTCAGTACAGTACTAATGTACCGTTGACCAGGGGACGCCCGAATATAATTATCGTACATCCTTTCCGTGGAGGCTCTTTACATGTCCCGATGAGACGAGATGTGATAAAGTGAGTATGAATTTGTGGAACCAGTGGAAATATTTAAACCGGACTTAAAGATAATTAACGAAACTCTTGTGACTATTGGGGTAATTCACCTTTCGGGAAAATACCTGAGGTACTATCTGGGAATCGAGCCCTGGACCACTTGGATCGTAACTAGATGCACTGACCACTAAACCATGAGGCCAGTTAATTTAGATGTACTATGGTATTATTAAATTTAATTTTAATTTATTTGAAATATCTAACAAGCACTTTCTGAATAGACTGATTATATCATCACACAACTTATAAGCTAACTTAAATCTAGAACAGACATAAAACATTCAGCTCCGGCCGTTAATTCATCATTGTGGAAGGGGAAACCCACAATTCACCAACGACATATTTTTCGGCCATGCCAGGAATCTCACCGTGACTCTTAGCTCAGTAGATATACACGCTACCGACTGAGCTAAGGTGTCAGAAAGTATGATTAAATTCAATAAAAATAATAATAATAATAATAATAATAATAATAATAATAATAATAATAATAAAATTAGGTGACCTGGCGGTCTAGATGTAAGGTGTTGGACTTCTATGCTTGTAGTCTGGGGCTCAATCCTCAGTCCCGGCACAGATTTATCTGATTGCCAAACCCTTCCTTCACCTCTGACAAGACGTGTATCAATCACAACTTGTGAATGTGTGGAATGCCAGGCCTCCACCGTGGTTCGGATCCCACGTTAAACTGTAGGCCCTACATTTCATCTCACAATCACCCTACCATTACACATTAGCGTAAGTGCGTATAACCCGAATGGGTAGTAAGACGCGGTGGTAATGATAATAATTATTATTATTAATTGATTACTAATTAATTAATAGAATAACTAATTAATTAATTATTATATTATCTCTATGGTTATTAGTTTTAGTAGCTTTACACCATAACTCAGCTTGTAGAGCATGCACCCTTTTATTCAAGGGTCCCAGGATATATTATTGGAGTAGTTTGAGGGTTGAGTGATGTGAAATTGGGTTTAGTACCTTTACATATTTTATTTGCACCACGTCTTATTACCCATCCGGGCAATCCACATTTAACTATTCTCGTGTGGTAGATAATTTAGAGGAAATTTATTCACATTCGCAAGGAAAGAGAGTGAAAAATCATTTTAGAGGTAAAATCTCTCAAAAGCCCTAGCCGGAATTGAAATCCTAATATCACCATCACTGGAAAATCAGATTTGATGAGCCTGACATTAAGTTGGTTTATGTGGGTTAAAAATGATTAATTTTATTATTATTTAATGCCTTCTTGAACACCTTATAAGTTATATTACAATAAGAAAGAGAGGGGAGGAGTTTAGGGGGTTGAGGGCCCTCTAGAGAACCCTCTCGTAAAACAATGCTACATATTGTGCACTGGGTTGAGTCTCAAGAGTGCTGTCAAAAAGATTCAAGGGAAAAAATAAAATGAAAAAATAGTATATCTTCTTTTAGGAATACGTTAGGTTCCCCCTTCATTCTCCCCTCACCTTTCACTCCACCCTTATTTTTTTTAAACACGTGCCCGCCTACATTTGTGACCTCCGACCTCTAACGAAAGGCGAAAGACCTCCTAGAGTGTCAGTGCCACAAGAACCACCCCCTTAAGACATAATTGCTGAAGGGAACCGAAGCTCTAAGGTACAAGGGGAGTTTAGGACTTGAAATTATTATTTTTTTGTGATGATCACGCGTGTGGAAGATTTTTGGGAGATGTGTAATTACGTTTCAAAACAATAGATCACTCATTTATCTTTCAAAGAATTAATAAAACTTGCCCGCACTAACGGACATGCGTGAAAAGGCGTCAGTCTCTTATATAATAATTTGATGGTGATGGGAAGGTTAGGGTTTAAATCCCGGATGTGTGTACTAAGGTTCCCAAAATGAGATCACTTTTCTTTCACTAAAATGTTGGTACATTTACTCTAAATTATATTTATCTCACCTTTATCCCATTCGTGCAGATCTGATGATGGCGCGCTAGCGTATAAAGACGCGGTGCACATTTTTCTTTTCTTCAAAAAGACGTTTTGGTTTAGTTTCACTTTTAATCTACCCATCCAAGTGATCAGGATATTTACCTTAGTGGGTTAGAGATCATGGATTTCGAATTTAAATAAATTGTGCCTGGATGTGCGATGAAAGTGTGGGAAAGCTTATAGGAAAAATAAAAAGCTCCCTATCCGAGATTCGAACACAGACCTTCCCGTCAACAAAAATCTACAGACAAGTTGCTAAAAATAGTATCTGTTGAAAAATACGTCCTATAACTTAGGTTCGTTACTGACATTTAACCAACAAAAGTGTTAGAATCTTTTCAGTTAGTCCTCTTCCAATAAGATTAAAAAAGGGTTTAAATAAATTCATTGAAATTTAAATGTATATAATTGTAGGATATTACTTTTTCTTGTTATTACTTTGTTGTTTTATCATGATTATACTTTATTAATACATTCAATTAATAGCTACGGTTGGGCAGAAATATAAATATGATTCATTTTAATTTTACGACAGGGTGTCCGATTTATAATGTGTGAAAACAATAATTATGATTTTTACTACTAATCATAAAAGGTAAAACTCTCTAACTGGAACTACATAAATTTAAAATACAGTATGTGGTCAGCACAATTTTCATTGATTTTTATTTTTTTAGAAAAGACAAGGGAACATAATTATTTATTATTGTCTCAATATTATTATAACTATATTATAAGTTTATTTGTAATTATTGTCACGTTAATTATTATCTTGGTGATGGCTCCGAAAGTTGTAATTTTTTTCTAGTATCACGTATTACTAACAACTCGGGCTTTATACGCTTATGTGCTAATTATGCTAATGATTTTAAGGATTAGGAAGGTTATATTTAGAGGAAATGTACCCACATTTGCGCGAAGGGAGAGTGGGGAAACAATTTTGGAAAATCAACCTCAGTTCACCCGATCGAGATTCAAACCTTGATCTCCCCGTCATTGGCAGTCTAGTTTACTGCAAGAGTAGCGCTAGACCACGCGGCCACCGAAGCAGGTAAAAAATATATTTAATAGTGTTCGTGTGTAACATATGAAATCACTAATTTTTCAATAATATATGTATATTGATTAATGTCACGATTCGTAGTGAGTGATAAGTAATCATGAAATAGTAATTTTAATAAGTTAATCAATACAACATACCGTTTTAAGAGATAATGTTTTAATACAAGTTTATTTGAGAATAACCTATTGTTCTTTCACATAAAACTTTGATCTAATTGTTTATAAATCAAAATTTATGGGAACTATATATTCAAAGAACTTTATGTAATGTAATAAACAGCAGTGTACAGATATATTTATAATGTTTAATTGGTTAAAATGTACTACACTCTCCATTAAAAACTAAAATTAACTCTTTTAATTTACGGTTGATATTGGATGACTTAATAAACTTGGTTAAAGCAATGTGCAGATTTATACACATCTATAATAGTGGTGTTAATCTGAGAATATAATAATTTGATATAGGATAGTTGTAGCATATTTTTGTAAATGTTTCGAAATAAAATAAAGTAATAAAACCATAGCAACATTCGCTTGAACAAACATATTATGTAAACATGGATAAGTAAAGCAAATAGGATACATTTATAATGCCATTTGCTATGTGTATCATCAACATGTAATGGTCATAGACAACTTAAATGATCAGTTGTTTATAGATATAAAAATTAACCAAGACTTCGTAAACTTGCACGTAGTTAGACTTTGGGACTATCTCGTGTTGAATAATTAATAATATAATGAAGAGGTTACAACTTCTTTGCTTCATGCTAGCAGTTAATATTGTGCTTTCAGCCTACGGTACTGTGAATGGTAAGTCTTAAATATACTTTCCTTATTCATTTATTTATTAAATGCTATCGCAATATTTGTGTGAAATGTAAGCTCTTTACTTGATAGCTCCTGGGGTTTACATATTAAATTAAAATTAAGGGATTGTCACTTATGCGTGAGTTTATAAACTGAACAGAGCTCGAACTTTTTACGGATACATTACTTTAAAAAAACACGCAAAATCTGTAAAGTACTTACTTACATTACCTTAAGTAGATTTTTTATAATACAAGTTTACTTTTCCATTATAAATTTATACAAAAATAAATTAGGGACTAATCTATTTTGTTCAATTTAGGCTATGAAATATCACGGAAATGCCACTTTTTCCATTAGTAGACTATATATGTTTAAGAGTCACCATATACTTTTAAAAACATTCAGTAATTCATCTTTGTTGAATTTAACTGACAAAATATGGGACTAGTATGGATATAACATTTAAAAAAAAATCAATTGATCAATCTAAATAATTTCTCACAGAAGAATGCCGTTTTGATTAGAAAAAGGAAAAAACCTTTATATTAATTTCAAGAACCAAATATATAAAGTTTTTTGTAATTTGTAAAGATGGATAGTATGAAGAGCATTCATGAAATTTATATAATACATTTAAGCATTATTTCTTTCTTGGTTATTGAAAAAACTACATTTCTGATAAATGTATCTTTAGAGTAAAACCACATACAATAGAAAGAATTCTTATTCTCCGGTTAACCTAATTTGACCCGGTTCAGTGGCCAAATGGTCTAAGGCGTCAATCTCATGATAGACTGGCCTGCTGAAGACAGGACGATTGGGGTTCAAATCCCGGTCGGGTCCACTGAGGGTATATATATATATATATCCTATAGCCTAAACCAATTTGGCCATAATTGTTTCCTTTTGGTATGTCAAGTTTGTTTATTTATTGTTGCTTAGTGCTCACTGAGGCATTTAGAGCTAAGGTACAATCTGTCACTAACTTACAGTTTTTCTCCAGGATCTGACGACATGAAGGTCAATGATTGTGGTATTTTCGGAACCACAGATACTTGTAAGGTGCGTTGCGTGGGTCTCAACAGAAAATTCAAAACAGGTCATTGCAAAAGGGGTACATGTAAATGCAAGAAACATTGACAGTTTCACCACATCATTGATGTTCGACATTATTTCCTTACGCCACCCGGAACTAGAAATTGAAGGTCAAATCACTGTTGCCAAATAACATGTGTTTATGTAAGTTAATTTTTTACTAATTTTCAAGGATTTAAATTTGCACTTGGGAGATTTGAGTTTGTCACATATTCTATTTATTCTTGAAAATTTGAAGTTTTTTTTAAAGGTATACTTTTTTTTTTAATTTATACCTTAGGAATGTTTCACATTATTATTATAATTTGTGCATTAATCTGAAGTAAACTTAAGTAGAATTTACTGAAATACTTTTTTTTATTTGTCCCAAATTATAGACTATATGAGAAATTACGTACGATTGTGTCGTGATATTTATTTTATATGCGTAAACAATTAGTTTATAGGCAATTATGGATTTACTTTTCCTAAATGTGTTTTCATTCAACTTCATTCCGGGATAGCGATCAACTTAAAGTTCACTTACCGTAAAGAAACTAGTGTGTGATCAGGGTTCACTTAACTTTAACGTAACAACTCTAGAAAAACATAGACAATTGATGTGGATTGTTTGAAACTTTTTTTTATCACTGAGCTTTACTGAACATACAAAATCACATGTATCAAAAGGTTGCGACGGTTTAGATTCCGCGAAACGTAGAAATTAAAATTGTCCCTAAGAATTTGACTGCATACCATAATCAAACAAATGAAGTATTAAATAGCCCTGTTGACGTCACTCATGTTTGGCTATCTAGAACACGTGATAGTCTTCGCTTAACGATCACTTAACGTGAAAGTTCTCCCTGGACAAATCTTAATTTAACTGAACGTTTAGTTAACCGCATCGTGATGGATTCCATTTAAAAACAAGAGGAGATCCTTTAAGTTCCGTTAAGTTACGTTACGTGAAAGTTAAGTGAACATTTAGCTGATCGTGATCCCGGCATTTACAAAGTCACTCAAAATACTTTCTATTAATTGACGTTTATAAATTGTTTTAAAGTGAAGTGTAATAGTTCAAATTGTTATGGTGTCACAACCACAAAGTGAATTATAAATTCAGGGCCTGTGATCTATGAGCTCTATTATTTAATAAACTCGGACAAGGAAAAACCAAGTTTCGGTGACCTCTTCCCTTTGTTAGCACTCAATCTTCAAGATAATTACCAGAGGCGATCATTTCATCAGCACGAGCAGGGTATGGCTCTTTGAATGGAGCAGCATGAGAGGTCATGAGTTTGTTAAGGAGTTTATCCATGTCTTTTAAGGACATTAGACAGTATAATATTTTTTCCACAATTTTAACAAGTGTATAATCATACAGTCGTAAACTTCTTCGGGTACAACAGGAAGCTAGCCGCATGTAAGGTAGTTTTTTCATGTTATTTAAGGCAATTGTAGCTTACTTGTACCCTACTTTGGGTATAACAGAAAACTAGCATTCTTTCGATGTGTTTTTTCACCTTCTTTAAGGCATTTTCAGCCTACATAATTTATAACTGGAAGTTCATTTTTTATTGAAAGTGTGTCCATACACTTTAAGGCATTTTATTATGTTTAGGACAGAAATGTAGATTTACTTTTCTTTGTCTATGTTCATGTTGTATTTTTTGTGGGCTATTAGCTACATTTCTATAGAAATGGTCTAATATCTGCCTAAAAAAGGATAGAGAACACCACTGTTGAAAAAAACACAGCGTAGTTGTACAAGAATCGTACATCAGAATTAATTTTTGTGCGTGCTCTGCATATTAATACAGGGCATATTTACGCTAATAGGATAAGGATGAAGAAGGTGAATATTTAAATACACTGTACTCGAGTTTTCGTAGTGATCTTGTGGAAAATCAATTAGGAATATTAAACCTTAATTCACTCAGCTGGGATTTAAGCCTGGGGTGTTAATAGATAGTAGCCTATAAATTATTATTGTGTAAATAGTTACTTTGCAGAAAAATAAAATAAAAATCAGTCAATTGGTGCTTAGGAGCCGATACGATGCGATGAGGATAAATTTGCACCAACATCTAAAGAATACTTACCAAGCAGATACGATGCGACAAGGATCACCAACATCTAAAGAAAACGTATCGAGGTCATACAATGTGATACAGAGAAGTTTGTACAAAAATAAAAAAGTACTGAGTCGATACGATACGATAAATACAGGTGTACGCAAACCTTTTAGCCGGTATATCCTCTATTGCATTCAATACGATACGAGAATTAGCACATATCTCAAATACGTTCCATTTTCAAGATTCAATTTTGATCCGGTCGACTGCTAGATAGTGGCGTGTTCATTTTGATTGGTGGGGAAGTAAAAGCGCTCACATTCTAACCATTTAGCTTCAATTGAGATTAATTCTAACAGCAGTCACGTCATGAGTGCGCGCGCATGTATGTACAATGTAAAAAGATTGATGTCAACTACAGAATATGTTGAGCGCTTCATTGTTTCTTGCGAAATCATTCAAGTAACAGTTCAAGGAGTATTATTTCTTGGTTTAGAGAGTGTGGTTTACGTAGTAAATACATCAATATGAAGGTTTTAGTTGTAACTTTGGCTATCGCCCTGATATTCTCAGCACTAGTCGATGGATCGCCTGCTAAAGGTAAGACGCGGAATCGATTTGAATTAATATATTGAGTTTAAATCGTTGATTTATAATCGATTAACTCTTAATTTACTCGCCTTGGTAGGCACTCTTATTAGACGACCGGCTCTAATAGTCTGACAGGTAGGTTGAGTCTCGAATCCCGGCCGAGTGTGATAGTTCACCCCTCTTCTTCTATTAAAATAAGGAGGCCTTTACTCTCACCCTCCATTTCTCACCCCTATACCAATAACATAATTTAAACGCTTAAATACCAATTAGGTAATAAGACGCAGTGGGAAAAAGCAAACAATTTTTTTTAAAAAGGCCAAAATTATCAAATCAATACAAAATTCGATACACAAAAGAGCTAGGATTATACCATACTGATTAAACATTATGTTTGTCAACGTTAATTTAGAATAATTCTCTAATATCTGGAAATTAAATATCCATTGAAAATAGATATCATAAAATATACATTTATTATATTAAAATGTATTTAATCACTACCATATGTACTATCAAGATAAAACTACATAAAAATAAGGGAGCGCAAACTGAATTGAGGGATTGTTTATAGGTGGAATTATACCTTACATAATATGAGCTTTTCAATTGAGCTTTGGCCGCGGCAAAGATCGATTAGGCGTTGTTCCTCAGGCATTGACCGACTCCCTCCAAGAGGTTTTTATTCTAGTCCCGACGGGATATAGAAAGTTAATCATATAATATTTAAAAACAAAAAACTATTAGATGAAAATATATAAGAAACTTGCATTAGCTATTCTAAGGAAACAGGAAGAGTAGGGGGATTTTTAAAGAATAAATTCACCAAGATTCATCCATAAAGGTGTTAACATAAAAAACGACTCTCTCTGTAACTTTAATCTTTGCCTTTTTTTGACCGTGAAAAGCACACTAGCAATGATCTAACTCTGCTAGTGTAAGCTACAAGTGTTGTCCCAAGCGCCAATAGCCGTACTCATGGGTGTAGGGATATTTTAATTTGGGGATAGGGGGGTTTCAAATTATTAAGTTTATGACATATTGTTAAGACTTACTATTTAACCCTAATAAATAAGAACATTGTAATTTTATACTGGAGGGTGTAACTTAATTTGTGTAAGAAGGGAAAGAGGTACAAGCGAGAAAAAGTTTTTAAGAGTTTTTTTTATCCTACTTTCCCCCAGTTTTTATTTGAAAATTGGATGATTCTTGGATCTATTTGTAGCTATCATCGTTTGAAAATTTTTGGAAATATTGTTTTAGCAGCTATTTAGAATAATATTCCCACCTCCCCCAAAATTTTTGAAATTTGGGTTCTCCTAAAGGATATTTGAAGTAATCCTTCATTGGCAAATTTTTGAAAATATTGATGCTTCTAAAAACTATTTTAAGAAGTGCTCACAGGATTTTTTAAAATTTAGAACGCCCTAGAAATTATTGAGAGTGTTCTTCGGTTGATTTTTTGTTTTTTGTTTTTTTAGCAAACTAGATTCCTCTAAAAGCTATTTTAAGTGGCCTTCCCCAATCAAATTCTTAAAATTAGATGCCCTTAAATGCTATTTGGAATGATCTTCACCTATTTTATTTAATATGACTTTAGAAGCTATTGATAGCGGTATTCCCTCAACAAGCTTTTGAAATTGAAAGCTTTTAAAAGCTAGCTATTTTAGTGATCCTTTTCATGGATTAAAAAAAAATTATATGCATATAGAAGCTATTTGGAGTGGCCCCTTAGGGGTTTTATTTAAAAATGGGATGTCCCTAGAAGTCATTTAGAGTGATATTCATCTGGATATTTTTTTAATATTGAATGCATCCTAAGGTTATTTTGAGTGGTACTTCCCTGGTAATTTTTTGGAAAGTTAATATCTCTGTATGTTATTTTAAGTCTGATACAAGGTCACGCTTCATAAAAAAACCTTCGAAAAAATTTGGGGGTGGGGAAGCTAAGTCTCATAACCCACTTTCCTATTACCATGGCCCCTATTTGTTTTTAAGTGTATTTAAAATAAATAACAAACTACCCATTTAGATAATGTTTATGTGATGTATTTCCTTTAGGGTATATATTTTACTGAGTACTTTTCAAGAACAGTGATATATATCAGACAAAAAACATGCACACTAAATAAAGTTAGGACAATATATTTTCTTATCCCTAATCCACAAGTATAGGAGTTTTAATATATGTGTAGGCCTAATATAAAGAAGTGCAAGTATTACTACAGGCAGTTGTAAAAGTAGTAAAGTACGTTAGAGATATATTTTCGAATTAGTTCCCAGGAGTTTCTTTCATAAAGCTAAAAAACCACCATATGTTTCTTCTTTTATAAAACAGACCAATAAATGATATCCTTTAATTGGTGTGTAAATAATGCAGAGTTCATAATAATTTCAATAACTTTATCTAGATCAAACTAATCTAAATTAATATTTCATTATCAACCATATTATTATATCCAATTAATTTTATAATCATTTTTGTCATATAGCTCTTCAATTTACTTAGCTACACGTTTAATTATTATTTGTAAACTAATACATTTAATTATGTTTTCTAATATATATATATATCGATTACTTTTGGGCAGCACGATATTAAAAAATAGTAATTTGATACTTTCATTAGATTTATTGTTATTATAGTTGTTTTTAATACCAGAGAATTATTTTTATCTTCGCTCACATACACATTCCTTTGGACCACTTTTTTTTAACGTGCCTGCATTTCCTTCCTTTACCAGGACTGGTCCTACAACACGCCGCAAGGTCATCATTCAAGCCTAAGGGACGAAAAATAAACGGTGAAACATCATCTTGTACCCTTAGTTATCTGAGTGTAAGTTACGAATAGCTCCAGAGAATATGGTTCGAATCCCTGTAAGATTGCATGTGGCGTGAACATTTATTGGTGATGTGAGCTCAGGAGAAATTTGTCTCGTAATCTATCTCAGCGTGTGCTAAATTAATATTCCCATTTTTAATAAAATTAACGCATTTAATTATTATTTACCAGCTGGCCGACATTTCTCGGGTCTCATAGTTTCTTTTTGGATTTAATATTGAAATTTATCTTTGAATTGATGTTGACATTTCTCTTAAGATTTAAGGTTGACATTTCTCTTTGCATTTAAGGTTGACATTTCTCTTTGGATTTAAGGTTGACATTTCTCTTTGGATTTACGGTTGATATTTCTCTTTGGATTTACGGTTGACATTTCTCTTTGGATTTAAGATTGACGTTTCTCTTTGTATTTAAGATTGACATTTCTCTTTGGATTTAAGATTGACATTTCTCTTTGGATTTAAAGTTGACATTTATCTTTGGAACTAGTATGACATTTTTTCTTGTCAGTAAATCTCAAGTAAAACGGATGAATACTAGATTAAATTTTTAGAGTAAAAAATTAATTGGCATATTGAATACCTTCTTAGCAAAACTATTTGTTGGCTACACGATTTAAGTGGTTTTTTAGCACCTTGTCTTTCTACCCATTTGGGTTATACACTTGGTTTAAATGTTCAGACATCAATGGATCTAGACTACAAGTATTATAAAAAAAAAAGCCTGAATTTATCACCATAAGGTTGCACAAAGTACGTATGGGGAGTTTCAGATGTCTATGTTTTTTGGTTTGGGAGTTTTAACTCTTAACACAAACACAAATCCTTTTTATTAGTAAAATAACTATATTAGCATTATTTGTACCGGATTTGTTTACTAATGCATTATTATAGCCATTGCTGTCAAAATCTACGCCCATTTTACACTTAGTAATAGGACTTTATCCCCTTTCTTTATCTTAACTGGCCCTATACACCGCAATAAGTTCAGTCAGACAGAGGATAAATCATGAGATATTTTAGCACGATAAGAATAATAAAATATTAATACCATTTGCTCGCCTTCACGTGCTCTAAGATAATCACAATAAAATGTGCATTTTTAAATATATTGTACATATTAATTGTAATAAAATAAATGATACAATTAATTGTGACCTTATCACCACTGTACGAAGCTGTAGAATACCAGAATGTGTGTCAGATGGTGATGTTGAATATAATCTAGATAATGAGGCTGATATGATATGGCGTTACAACAGATACAGGCATATAGAGAAATAGGTTTGTGACTTGACCAGACCAACACAGTAACTTAGTCAGTTGTCCCTGCTAGGCTAATGGTTCCAGCATGGCCGAAAGATGTATCATTGCTGAAATTGGGGTTTGCCTTTTCATACTAATGAATTGACATCCAGGGTACTGAATGTTTCACTGGTTCCAGAACTTATTATAATATTTTGTAGGTCACATACCGATTTAATCAATGTTTTGGAAAGTGCACCTAAAATGAACCTTTTCTTTTTATAGATCAATTTCTTTGAGAGAAAGGGAATAAGTTAGTAATGGTCTCAACTTATTTTCCGTTTGAGGGCTGAGAAAGGTATAAATGTGATAATTGGCTAGAGAAAAGAAACAGTATAAAAAGGAAATGGCCATATCAACCCTTGTACTGTTCTAAGATAGAAGACTAACCAAGCAGACCCTGATCCAATTCTATGATAGGAGTAGCATCAAGTGCGGACCCTTGTTCATTGCTATGATAAAAGAATAATCAAGCAGACTCTTCTTCAATGCTATGATAGGAGCAGAATCAAGTGCGGACCCTTGTTCATTGCTATAATAGGAGCAGAATCAAGTGCGGACCCTTGTTCATTGCTATAATAGGAGAATAATTAAGCATACTCTTCTTCAATGCTATGATAGGAGCAGAATCAAGTGCGGACCCTTGTTCATTGCTATAATAGGAGAATAATTAAGCATACTCTTCTTCAATGCTATTATAGGAGCAGAATCAAGTGCGGACCCTTGTTCATTGCTATGATAGAAGAATAACCAAGCAGACTCTTCTTCAATGCTATGAAAGGAGAAGAATCAAGTGCGGACCCTTGTTTATTGCTATAATAGGAGAATAACCAAGCAGACTATTCTTCAATGCTATGATTAGAGTAGAATCAAGCAGACCCTTATTTAATGCTATAATAGGAACATAAATCAAATGTACCCTTGCTCAGTGTTATGATAGAAGCAGAATCAGAAAGGATCATGACCATTCATTGGCCATGAATATTTCACAAGAGAGTATGACCTACGTACAACCAACCACCAACTGCTGAAGAAACAGCCGGAAGTCACATTGAGAGTAAATCGGAAGTTTGGAAGAAATGTATTATTTAGCGTGAACTGCTTTGTTTGAAATAAAACAGAATAGTTGTCAAAGTTTTACATAATAATGAAAGAAGGCTACAAAATTATTTTAACTATTTTATTTAAGTGGGTAATAAGTTATATCAAATCAGACCAATCATCAGCAACTGATAATAGAACAGCACTGTAAGGGTTTTTTGAGGCAAAGTTTCATAATATTTCCCAATCCTTTCACCAATCTTTATTGTTGATGTTCATTGTTAGCGCTATGATGTCATTATTTAACTATGATAAAGTAGAAGAAATTAGAGGAGATATATAAGCATTTTCTTGGAGGGAAAGAGGGNGGGAAAGAGGGAGGCTATTTAGAAAAAACATCACCCTCCATACTGGCTGGTATTCGAATTTCAGGTCTTCACCCTATCGGCAACCAGACTATATGAGATTTACGTTTATTTCAAGTTCCCATTGACGTGGGCTTCAATGACAATATGAGGTGAAGGGGGGCAAGATTAGGAAATAATACGAGAGAAAAATATATGAAACGATAAAATAATAATTCTACCTCTACTTTGCTTCTCCTTTCTTTCTTTCCTATTACTCCCTTTCCTCAGAGGAATATCATAGTGTCAATATTAGTATCATGAATCAAGTTACATTAAATCATATACTAGAATACATAATTTATTATATGTTGTTAACATATTAATTAGAACCTGAAAAAACCTGTGTCAGTAGGTTCTTATGTAAAATATTCACGCAATAACTTAAAAAGAAATAAAATATATCATAATGTTTTTATTCTTTCAGGAGATGAATCCCAAAAGACTCGCAGTTCCAGGGTGAAGCGCTCGCCTTGCGACGGTCTTACGCCAAGTCTGTCGTGCAAGGCACATTGCCTAGCCGAGGGCAAAGGTTTCAATGTCGGACGCTGCGTGGCTGGGATCTGCCTTTGTATAGAATAGACTCTTTTAAACAAATGGAGTCGAAGAATAAGTTGACGATCATCTGCTGCTACATCGGTCTTGAAAAAAAATATTTTGGGGGGTAGGGGGTGGAGGGTAGCTAAGAAAATTTTAAATATTACAGAATTGAAGGGTGGATTTTAACAAGGGATCACTTTTTTATAAGTTCATATTAAGGGGATTTTGATTATGTTAAGGGAATCGCGGTCATGTTAAAGGTATTGCCTACCGGAAGGCTGATACATGTTTCAGACACCAAAAATCTCTCGTTATCTAAGAAGTGTTTTGTTATTTCAATTTATAGTTCAGGTCAAACTGAAGAACAAAGATATTAACATGTCCTATTTTAGGTTTTATAACAACAACAAAAACACGAAAAGATTAGATTTGCTCGAAATGTTACAGCTTTGAGATCAAAGTAAATGATTAAGACAATATAATATATCTCGAACAAATAAAGTAGGTATTTGTTAACAGTATCACAACAGAAAGTTCTAAGATAATGATGCAGGACTGTTAAGTGTTTTAAAGATTCAGAACTACCATTATTATAAGATATACCATTATGTGAGGGTGTGTCACTTCAATTAGGCGGTGCCATAATACCAATAAAATCATAGATACTCTTTTACAAGCACCAAAACTTTTAAAGCACGCCAAATATACACCCCCTATATTGTTAACCTACCATTGTACCTTGATCATACTAAATTACTAATTTTGTTTGTAAGGTTTATGATAGTTTTTATTGTGTATTATAGTCCATTTTTCATAGTAAAGGGGATTAGGAAGGCTATTATAGTGTTTCACGTATTTGTACGTCAAGACATGTGATATACAGTTGTCACTTTTCATGGATATTATCAATAAAATAGTAAAATGTTATCAGTGTTAACCACAAAAATATTTTTATATTCTCTAAAGACCCCTTCAAATGAAAACTAGACTATAGCAGGACCGTGTGTTTGTAAAGTTTGCATAAAATACCTAAATAAAATTAAACATAAATAAAAAAAGCACCTAATTAATGAAGGTTATCCAACATTGATGGAAATCTGTTTACCTCCAACAAAAACTAAAAGTGTCCATTCAAAAGGGTTATTAAATAAATAGATGACCAATTGTGATGCAAAACAAGCAATTGACTTGTAACATCCAAGTACGAAGCCCAGAGGTTGCTAACAAAAGATTGAAAATGAAAGCCCTGCCAACATCAATATATCATATTTCCCCTCGGCTTAGTCATTGTAATTCAAAGTGAAGAGCAAACAATGACGTCAGCGCTATAAGAAGTGTAAGGGGGCGAGAGGGGTTTATGGCAGGATGGTCCGTTTAAATTGGAACCATGACCTAGGCAAATAAATAATGCGAAGGGTGGCTAGAAGGGTGAGGGGCGGCTGATTGGGTTGGGGGGGGTTATTTTTTAGCAGGTACCCGAGTAGAATGATGAAGATAATATAGTAGGTTAATGTTTAACTTGTGAATTATTTTTCTTTAAAGGTTTTTATTTAACAAAGTTTTTAACGTACACATTTTAAAACAACGGCAATTAAGAACATTACCTACAAACTAATTTACAATATAATCTTCATACAAGGTGCCCTTAGAAAATACAAACATACTTTTTACCGTCCAAAGTGAATTTCATTTTATTACATAACTATAATTATAGGTATTGACTATAGATTATTTATAAAAATAAGTTATGCATTTATCATATGGTTTTACAAGAATTTATGATGACTGTTTCTCTTTGTTGGAATCTGTTACATTACAAATTCTTAAGCAACACGTGATTGGAGAACCATGAGTTGCCTCCAACAGTATCAATTTTGATTTCCTTAACCTAGAACAGACACAACACCCAGTCCCTCACACGATAATTTACTCACTTCAAAAGGGGAAACTCAAAGTCTTCAACCATGCCAGGAATCAAACTCAGATCTCTTGATAAGGAGACGGGGTACCAACTGAGCTATGTTGTACAGGGTGGGGCAATTAAAGCGTATCCGTTTTAGGTTGGTAATATAGGTTAACAGTATGATTGGTCATAGCTAGAGAGGTCGCGAGAAGTATTTTGGGGGGGTTAAAACTCATCTATAGGTAATTTACTGATGACTAATTTTTCAAAAACTTGAAATATTTTACAAAAGGCTCTAAAAATTTGGTTCAAAATGGGTATCTTGGGCTTGTTTGACATGAAAATTAACACTGTATACTTGTTATTGATATAGAAACTCATTTATGGATAGTTTACTGATGACTGATTTTTCAAAAACGGGATTTTTTTAAAAATGGCCCTAACGATTTATTTAGATCCTAATGGCTAAAAATATATTAATTTAACCCTGGAACGGTCGCGTGAGGTCACCATGACCCAACGTGATTTATTTTTCGTGTAGCTTCCTTTCCACCAACTAAAGGCGTGGCTACCAGTTTCAGTTGTTGAGAACACAAGTCTCTTGGGTCACCTCGACGCCACGCGACTATTTATGTTAGTGTAAATTTTTTTTTTAATATTAATTTTCTAGCTTATATTTAGTAATGGATAAACCAAAATAAGAGTGGATTCTTTCTTTACTAAATGAAGAATAGTCTGATGACAAGGGTGATGATTTAGGTGGTAATGAAAGTGATATAGGTAGTGATATTGACCCTGAGGAAGAGACACGTGATGATTGCAGCCCTAAAATACATCGTGAAGATTGTTTTGAAAATGTTTGAAACTGCTGGCCTAACAAGAAAAGGTGAAAGGCAACTAAAATTACAATATTTTTTTTATTTTTACTATATTTTTATGTTTTGAAACCAAAATATTTTTTATAATTTTGTATTAGGTTTTTGTTATATTGATCACTTCCTACGAGTGTTTTTGTACGTCATATAACTTTTCTGTAAAGGGTTAAAGAGTTTAAAATTATATATTTTCATCTCAAACAAATGTTCTAGAATAATATTGAAAAAATAAATAAACAAAATCATGAGTTTTAAAATAAAAGCGTAAGTCCTATATAAGAAGAACATTTAGGATGGGTTTTTTTTCTTTCAAAATGACATTAAGCTATTTTGTAATGCGTATTTTTTTTATTAAATGTTCAAATCAGATAAAATATTGTTTTCTAGGTAAAATATTTGAAAAAAACACACACACCAAAACTGGGTTAAAATACGCAACAAAGGTAAGTGTCATGGTGACTCCGCGCGATCGCATTAGGTTGCAACTTAGGTGCGACCGCTACAGGGTTAAGAGTAGTTTACTTGCGACCAACTATGGAAAAAAATAATTAAATCGACCTTAAGATTGAATTCAAAATGGGAATATAGGAAAAGTTTTTTATAATAAATAAGATTACGTTTTATGTTTACATATAAATAATTTTCAATAATTATATTTGAGTTTAATTTAAAATGTATGTATTATTATCATCAAGATGATATGTTTTTTTCATGAGGAAAACATAATTAGGGGTAACTTACTTAAAAACTTTGTTTTAAAATTATCTTCGGAGATAGAAGCCTAATACAAAATATGAGAATGTTAGTGCGATTCATTTTAAATGTACGTTAGCTACTGATAAAAGTAACGTCCAAGAACTTACTTAGCAGGATGGGACCAGAGGGTAAAGAGGAATTATCCAGATGACAGTTAGTTATTAAAATAAGAGCATGTGTCTAGTCCAAAGGCTGAACTACGCTAGGTTAGTCAGTCACCCACTGGCTCAAATCGAGTGTGATAGTATCGAAACGGCCCAGTTGTAATGAACCGAAAAACGCGTATCCAAAAGAAGCACGACCTGTTGAGTCGGACCGGACCAGTTCTAGATCGGCTAGGAGCAGCTTCATATGAATGAATGCGTTCAATCACTCTTAACGGTCTGGGCCGAACAGATAGGAGACCATTATGAATGTTATTACCACCCCCACCCCAGAATAATCCCCCGCTCCCAAACCATCAACACCTCAAACCATATCTCACCCTTGAACCATCCTTTCTACTAGACAGACCTTCGCTTTTGGATCACCCTTACTCCCATTCCAAAATACCCACGCTCGGGAAACTCCCCCTACCCTGAACCAAATCTTGCTCCAGGAATGTTCCTCACTCCCAGAACACCTTTACATACACCTGGGTATTCCTGTTCTCGGCAAACCTCCTCTCTTCGGAGCACCCCCGCTCC